>OY744612.1:36591381-36723881 GCA_963556255.1 Allolobophora icterica
TAATTTTTGGTATGTAGATGGCAAAATAGCTGAAATTTCATGCTGTACATAAATTTTCCACCTCACCTGACTCATGTCACCGCACTACCTTGTTAAACACAGATTTCTTATATAACGCTTAAATTTTGACAACTAGCGTCTCGAAACTTGGCTGCATTGAAATCCATTTCATCGAGCCGGGTGTCAAAGTGAATGGGGTCTACTATCGCGACAACCTTCTTGCCCAGAAGCTACTGTCAGACATATGCCGGATATCCCAGGGCGAGTTTTTTGTCTTTCAAGAGGATGGCGCCCCGGCGCATCGAGCACGCGACACTGTCTCTTTCCTGGAGCGAGAAACGCCCGACTTCATACCTCCAACACTGTGGCAGCCGAATTCACCGGATCTTAACCCAGTCAACTATAGCATATGGAGTGTGCTGCAGGAAAAGATTTACCGCTCCAGAATAGCCAACGTTGACGAACTCAAAACGCGTCTGATCGACGAGTGGGCGCGCTTTGACCAGTCGATCGTTGATGCTGCTATCGGCCAGTGGCTTCGCCGTCTAAGCGCTTGTGTCCGTGTAAGCGGAGCACATTTCGAGCACCAGTTCTAACACTTTTAAGCAGATCTGTCATAACAATTAAAAACTGTGCTAAGTAAACCATATTTTACTTTACTGCGTGCTAATTAAGTCGTCAGATTGTTTGTTGCATGTAATAAAATTTAAGCGTTATATAAGAAATTGGTACATCTGTGTTTAACAAGGTAGTGCGGTGACATGAGTCAGGTGAGGTGGAAAATTTATGTATAGCATAAAATTTCAGCTATTTTGCCATCTACCTACCAAAAATTATTAAAATTGGTGGAAATTTGACGAAGTTCTGACAGAAACAATTTTGCACAGTTTATTTTGAGACACGGTGTAGAATAGATTATATAAAACATAAAATGAATTACAGTTCTCTTAAAATAAACAGTTTTTTTGTTAAAATACATATTTTATTTGTCAAAGCATGCATCTGATTTCTAAACATTAACATTAATATAGTCTAGACTAGTTATTCTTGACATTAATGTGCTTGTAATCAGTGGCGGCGATCTTGTCTGAGAGGTGGGGGGGACAAGTCGGTTGTGGTGTCTGGTTGATGACCTTTTTTTAGGAATTAATTTCCCCAAAAAATTTCTATTGGCTTTTACCAAAAGTTTAAGACTTTTTGTCGATTTCATCTCTCAAAAAAGTTTCTGACCTTTTTTTAGTCATTCGCCTGGTTTTTTGCCTTTTTTGATCTTGCCTGAGAGGTGCGGGCACAAATTCGTCCTTTTTTTAAAGATCTTCATTTTTCTCATATAAAAATTTGTTCTCTTATAACATCGCTTTTCCCCGAATTCATCTCCAAAAAAAGCTGATGACTTTTTTTTTAGTCATTCACCTCTTTTCCTCAATTTTTCAGGGTCACACCGATATACCACTATGACCGTATTATGACCATATTATCGCTTTTTTCGGAACGTCATCTCATCTCTCTCTCTAAATCTTTTTCCTTTTCGAAATTCTTTCTCCCAAATAATTGTTTCGGGGGCACACTTCTCCTTATACTTTCATTTTGATCTCATCTCGTCAAAAAAGCCTGTCAAAACTATCACACGCAATTAGATTTTTGGGCCTTTTTTGGTGTTTCTTCAAAATGTAGGGAGGACAATTGTATGGCGTGTCCCCCCACTCTTAAAGGTGGGGGACATGTCCCCCCGTCCCCCCTAGATCGCCGCCCATGCTTGTAATTTTATTTAATGACGCCTCACAACGATAAGATGGGCGTTTCTTAAAACTGTGAAGGTTTGCAATATTATGATAAATCTACAAAAATTCCTATATTTGCAATAAAATATTAATGAGACCTGTCTTTGTTTAAGCAAAATTAATACATAATCCATTCTATTGTGTAGCCCCGCCTACCTGACATGGGCGAGCCAATCAGAACCGCGATTCCTTGGAAGAGTGACGTAAGTCCGAAGGCGTTGTTCAGCTTTTTCAGACCAAGCATCTCAACGAATACGATCGATCTGAGCGCAATGTAAGCCGCTAGAAAGTAACAACGCGCAAGCATCAACACAAGTGACTCGCCATGCTTACAAAGGCTAAAGGCGCCTCATAAATTCCAGACCTGAACAGCGTCAATGGCGTCAACTGCAAAACGTTTAAAGTCGGAGGCAAGCAATTGAAACAATTAACGGTGACTTTTGTGCGGACTCAAATGATGCTCCCGCCTTCCAATTCTCGACACCAACGACACTCGCCTTAGCAGCAACACTGCTTCCACTAGCCCTCTGGCAACGGGACTCGGACCTCCCTTTGACAACCCTTTGAACAGCCCATCTGACTTGACTCAGCGCTCGAGAATGAGCTGGTGCCCTGCGTTTAGCTTTCGAATGGCGCTTTAGAAATTTGAAGTTTACGATTAAGATTCAATTCTACCAAATAACTATCAAAATAGTATTATTGTGAACACAATTATAGAGCGTTATCTTGCAAAATGACATCATTTAGGCTAACGTACACAAAATTTAATAGCATCTGTGAAGTGGTAACATTCTCTGAGCAGGGCATCCGAGAACCATATAGGCAAATGTCCAATCTGTGGATAAAAAAGCTATTATACTCCCCGTTTATTCGTACCTATCGCCGTTAATGGATCGCCTCAGGAACTGATGATGATGATGATGATGATGATGACGATGACGACGACGACGACGACGATGATATATATATATATATATATGCATTATGTGCACAATAATAATTTACTATGTAATATAGTACATGATTTGAGTGATTAAGCAGGGAGCATAGCCTACTGTACCGATGTTGACGCCGAAGAAGGCTGCATAGAGACAGAGGAGTTCGTAGGAGTTGAGGACGGCGACGATGGCCGTGGCTGCCCCCGCCAAAATGGCTGAGACATTGTGGATGATGACCAGGTCGATCCAGCGTCGGTCGGCCAGCCACCCGGCCACGATACGGCTGACCGTGTTGCAGACGCCCATCACGGACAGGATCAGACTGGCCTTGCCCGACTCCACTTCCAGCTGCGTGATGGCCTTCTGCGTCACGTAGACGAACGGCGTGTAGAGACCTGCAATACATGGAAGGCAATGCGATCGCTGTTAATGGAACGATGTAATGTAATCGAATTCGAACTCATGAGATCGGCGAAAGGAAATGTCATCTCTGTTAATGGTATCTAACATAAGTAGAGACGTGAGGAAATAATTAGGTCGTCTATACTTGGGGTTCTCATGCATGTGCTGGCGAATATAGGGATTCGCACCCAGAAGGCGATTATTGCGATCTCTGCTAATAGAATCTAACGTTGTTGAATTATGCAAAGACCTGCAGAATAGACCGTAATGCGATCTTTAACTGACCGTAATGTATAATCGAACGCAATGTATACAAAGACATGCGATGCAGAATGATCTTATACTCCACAGAGTAATTTCCAGTGAAATGCAAAACAAAATAATTGTACATAGTGACGAAACAAAATAAGTGTACATAGTGAGGAAAGTGTCCGACGACAACAGTTCGTTTAAATGTAAATACACGGGTCCCATAGAGATGGATAGAGCATGAGAAAGAGAAGGGGAGAGAGATAGAGAGACAGGCAGACAGACAGACAGACAGACAGAGACAGATAGAGACAGAGAGACAGAGAGATTGAACGTCCTGGAGTCAACCTCAGCTTACCTTGAATTTGCTTAAATCTAAACTGCTAACATATGGGATGCGGAAGATCATAAGTACAGGAAAAGGCAGACGGTGCAGGTTGTGATAGGAAAGGGTAAAAGGCAAGGTAGATAGCGTCTAATAGAGCATAGAGCACATAGAGTATATCGCAGTGGCGGCGATCTTGTCTGAGACGTGGGGGACAAAGCACATAGAGTATATTGTAAAGGTTTGTTGGTGCACTGAATTGTACGCTTGTGTATTTTCCAGTGGGTCGAAGGAGTGCCCCATCACCTACTCCCAGAGGGAGAGCAACAGGCAGGGAATTTAGCTTACCAATGAAGACGAGAGTTCCGGAAGCACAGAGGACGATGAACGAGGGGCTCTTGAGTAGAGAGAAGTCGAACATTTCCAGGACGACATTCAGCGTTCGCTTCAACTTCGACTCTCCCTCCGGAGGAATACTGATGATGCTCTGAACATAGGCAGTCATGTCCTGTTGCGCCGACTTGAACTCCGCGAGGTTGTTGACACTTCCGGTGTAGAGGATGTCTGAACGAGCGAACGGCCTGGCCAGCTCCTTTCTCATGTCGGTCGACCCTCGCCTGTTGATCGACGCCTTACTTCCGGCGGCCGAGGCCCCGCCATCTTTGACGACCTGCAGACGATTGTTGCCGTCCTCGTTGTTGTTAACAACGACAACCTCGTTGTCGCTTGTGATGACAACGCCGTTCGTTGACCCAACTGACATCTGTCTCGTGCGCTTCTTTTCGGCTGCGATCGACTCCATGATGCTCGACTTCGGCTGCTTCGGCTTTCGTTTCGGTTTGTTGTGTTCCAGCGGTCGGTATATGGCGCCAAATGCGACGCCGTTGAGGATGATGGCCGCCATGATGATGTTGCATCCCTTCCATCCGTACTCGCTGACCAGGTAGGTGCCCAGTGGAGCGAAGACGAAGGTTCCGGTTCCGGAACCGCAGACTGCGATGCCCGTCGCCAGGGCGCGCTTCTTGTCGAAGTAATGGCCGACCATGACAATCGATGGCAGGTACATCAGACCAAAGCCAACACCTGCGACAGGTATACGTCAGCAGATGTATTGTCAGTCGGTGAGATGCGGACAGGTAAGGTTAGGTAAAGTATGTAAAGGTGAATTTAGGTAAATTAAGATAAAGTGGCAAGTTCAGGTGAGAAAAATTAGTGATGTTTGGCAAGTTTAAGTAAGATCAGTTAAGGTATACAAGGTGAGTTAAGTGAAACGAAGTTAAATTAAGGTTAGGTAAAGGTAAAATGAGGCAATGTAATGTAAAGGTAAAATAAGGTAAGTTGTGATAAGATAATGAACGTCAATTAAGTTCAAGTAAAGCATGGTAAGTTAAAGTAATTAAAGGTAAGTTAAAGTAAGCTAAGCCAAGTCAATTTAGAAGGTAAGTGTAGATGTAAGTTAAAAGTACTGTACTTGAGTCAAGAGGCAAGGTACATATAGGCTATACCAGACACTCAGTGTGGCTCTAAACAAGTATCTGATAATGTGGTCTAGATGTGCCAGTCAGCACAGAGACGAGTATATTTGACCAAAATGACATTGTGCCGTGTGTCACGAGTTGAGTCTTACTCCAACGTCGTCAATGCCAGTGGCGCCACATGTTGTGTTAGACTGCTAATCGGTGCACTGACTGACCTCCCATGATCCCGTAGGTGAGTTGCATCATGACGATGCTGGTGGAGAAGGCGCTGAGGATGAAAGCAGCGGAGGCGATGAAGGTGCCAATGATCGCCACGATCCGACATCCGAACTTATTTGCCAAAGCACCTACTATAGGACCTACAAAATATCAACATAATCTATCATTAACACTATTCTTATTATTAATATTTATATTAATATAGTACTGTTACAATCTAAAACGATACTCCTTGTTGCGTGAGTGTGTGCGTGAGGTGGCTGTGGCGCTATCTTGCGAATAATTTGAAAATATCTCGGCATCTACATACTTCATGGTGCATGGCTATAACAAGACAGCGAGCAGGAGGGGACAGATTTTTAACGTCGCATAAATTTTTGTTCATTGATAAATATTAAAATCGTAGTCTGTTTAAATGCGAAACTAATAAGTTGTTTTTAGATATATACTGCGATTGTGTTATCAGATCTTATCGCTGCTCCGGAAACGGTTGTGTAGGTGTGAGCTCAATCAGATAAGGAGGTGTTCAGAAGTTAGATACATGCACATTCACATGTGTATATTCGTTCATTGTATGTATTTATTAATGCATGTACTATGTATGTATGCACATACGTACTTTACATGCGTATGTAGGTCCCTACGTATGCATGTATGTATAATTTATGTATTTATGTACGTATATAATATATATGTATGTAATATGTTCGTATATACATAAATATGGCCCCTATGTATGTATGCATGTATTTATGTATGTATGTATGTATGTATGTATGTATGTATGTATGTATGTATGTACGCATGTATGTATATGTATGTATGTATGTATGTATGTATGTATGTATGTATGTATGTATGTATGTATGTATGTATGTATGTATGTATGTATGTATGTATGTATGTATGTATCTACGCCTGACTGCTTGAAACGATATATCTTTTAAACATCTTGTAAACAGGTATCCGAGGCAAACAAAACAGGAAGGCACCATTGCATAAACCATATTTAAGACCTATGTAAGCAAATGCATTCTCCTTAATAAATCCAAATAATAGTCGGGTCAATATACGATTTTACCCCAAAAAAATTGCAAGAAAACGTTTTATGCTGATTTTCGGGTGCATTCGGTCTGGGTGCATTCGGACCACGGGAAAAGGTCAAATTTTGGCGCCAAAAAAGATGGCCGCCAATGGGGAATGAATGACTCAAATGTACACAACTTGCTTAAATTTACAGAAGCAAATCACGTAACAATTTCCTAACAGGTGTTTCTAGACTAATTTGACCCTGCTGAAAACGAAAATCGTGGTTAGCAAGCTGGATTTTCAACGGTTCCATGGAAAAACAAGATGGCGGCCAAAATGGTGGCCAATATCTTCAAATGGCTGTAAGTGAAGTCGTGTATGTGATGGAAACAGGAATTTATAAGAGTCTAAATTAACATTTTGGGGGTCAAGGAATGCGATGGAACTAAAGACATATATGTAGCACTGCGAAAAAACAAAATGGCGGACAAAGTGGCGGACAATATCTTTAAGTGGCTTTGGGTGAAGTCATGTGTTTGATGGAAACCTGAATGAAACAAAATGACAGACAAAATGGCGGCCAGTCTGGAGTAGTGTTTTCTTGGTCAATGAACACCAAGGAAGTATTGTATTGTGTCTAGATATTTATAAAGCACCTCTCGCTGAATAACTAACTAGCACAGAAGCCCCGGGGAACCAGAAATGCCTTTAGGGAACGCGAGACCGATGAGGAAGAGCCAGTCATTAGTTTGGCCCTGAGCAGAGGGGAGGTCATTCAGATTGTGGAACCAACTACAGCAAATGCCCGTTGTTGGGCCAAGGCAGTTTTAGCCCTGAGATCAAAAAGATCTAGCCGATTCACAGAGCGCAATGAGTGAGAAGATGCAGATAGCGGCTTTCGGAAATAGTTGGAGAGATATTTCGGGTGGGTACCCTGCTGAAATTTAGAGACACGGAGGAGGATTTTATAACGGATGCGTGCGGCAATAGGGAGCCTATGCAGGACATCAAGCATGTAGCTAGAGATAAGGGCAAAGCAGGGGAGTCGAGCAATGAGCCTGGCAGCACCATTTAGAACAGATTGAAGTGGGAGAGACGGCTGCTTAGAGAGATTCATGAGGAGCGAGTTGCAGTAGTCCAAGCGTGAGCAGACAAATGCGTGAACTACGATGGTTAAGACAGAAGGTGAGACTGAGCGTCTGATGGCCCTGAGCCGCCTCAGTTGAAAGAAGCAGAAGTGAGTCATGTTGGAGATATGATCTGTGAAGTCAGGGAGGTGTTCAGTGTGACTCCCAAGTGGGGGACGATGGAAGAGTAGGTGTAAGAAGGGAATTTCTTAGTCAGCAATGAAAAGTCAAGTTTAGCAAGCTGCTGCTTAGTCCCAGACGAGATCAATTGAGTCTTAGCAGTGTTGAGGCAGAGACGGTTAGTCGACATCCAGTAGTGAAGGTCAGAGACAAGATGGTCAATGGAGCGACTGAGGGAGAGTTGATCAGTTGACGGACCATGAACAAAAGACTCGGCATCATCTGCATAAAGATGGTCATTTGCCCCATGCTTAGTAAATAGAGACGGGATATCAGCAGTGAAGAGGATGTATAGGATGGGACCGAGCACTGAGCCCTGGGGAACACCAAATTCGACCTCTGTCCAATGAGTCCTGATTTCACCAAGGACAACCAGCTGTGAGCGGTCAGAGGTATGATTTAAACCAATGAAAAGGAACACCAGAAAGGCCACAGGACAGTTGCAGTCGCTGAAGCAGGATCTCATGGTCAACCATGTCCAATGCAGATGAGACATCAAAAAGCGCCAGGAGAGAGAGAGATCAATAGCTACATAAATATCAGACAGCAGGGATAAGAGAACAGTTTCGGTGGAATGGTGGCCCATGAAGCCAGATTGGGAGGCCGGCCAGTAAAAGCCGAGCTTGCTCAAAGTTGCTGGAGTGAAACTAGTCTTTCAAGGGTCTTTGAGAGAAAAGAAGATGGGAGATGGGCCGGTAATTTTGACAGGCATTTTGGTCAAGGTTTTGCTTTTTCAAGGTCGAGAAAACAATATCCCGCTTTTGGGAAGCCAATAGGTAACCATCAGAAAGCGACCTGTTAAATATATAAACTAGAAATGGAGGTAAATCGTCTAAAATGGTCACCCAGAAATGGGGAAAGAGGGTGCAGTTCGCATGATTTTGTTTTATGATCCAATTATTTGACAGAGCTCCGTTTCAAGGATTGGATGGAATCCTTCGAAGGTGTGGTCCGTGTGGGAGAATTGCGGAGGAGGGGCATCAAGAATCTTCGCTCGAAGATCAGCAATCTTCCATGTCATCATCTAGAGAAAATCCTCAGCAGAAACGGCATGAGACCCACTGAGCGCGTACCCTGTCCCAGTAGGCCGGAGATCGAGGACCAAAGACGTTTTCGGTGGTTTTTATGTTGTTCAACCAGGTCCTTATCGGTCTCACGTTCCCTAAAGGCATTTCTGGTTCCCCGGGGCTTCTGTGCTAAGAGTGCCTCTGGATAGTTAGTTATTCTGCGAGAGGTGCTTTATAAATCTCTAGACACAATACTATACAATACTTCCTTGGTATTCTTTGACCAAGAAAACACTACTGCAGAGTGGCCGCCATTTTGTCTGTCACTTTGTTTCAATCAGGTTTCCATCAAACACATAACTTTACTCACAGCCACTTAAAGATATTGTCCGCCATTTTGTCCGCCATTTTGTCCGCCATTTTGTCCGCCATTTTGTTTTTTGCCAGTGCTACCTATAAGTCTTTAGTTCCGTCGCATTGCTTGACCCCGAAAATGTTAATTTAGACTCTTAAATCATGTTTCCAACATAACATTACTTATAGCCATTTGAAAATATTTGGCCGCCATTTCGTCCGCCATTTTGTTTTTTGGCAGTGCTACATATACGTCTTTAGTTCCATCGCATTCCTTGACCCCCAAAATGTTAATTTAGACTCTAAATTCCTGTTTCCATCACATACACGACTTCACTTACAGCCATTTGAAGATATTGGCCACCATTTTGGCCGCCATCTTGTTTTTCCATGGAACCGTTGAAAATCCAGCTTGCTAACCACGATTTTCGTTTTCAGCAGGGTCAAATTAGTCTAGAAACACCTGTTAGGAAATTGTTACGTGATTTGCTTCTGTAAATTTAAGCAAGTTGTGTACATTTGAGTAATTCATTCCCCATTGGCGGCCATCTTTTTGGCGCCAAAATTTGACCTTTTCCCGTGGTCCGATTTTGGTAAACTTTTAGTATGTTCATCTCCAGACCGAATGCACCCGAAAATCAGCATAAAACGTTTTCTTGCAATTTTTTTGGGGTACACCACATTTTTTTCATACTTTGACCCTACTATAAAGTGAGACAGAGGGTCCTAGATGCGAATTGCTGAAAACAAGTAATAAAAAAACAATTAATCAACAAGCAATTAACCCAAAAGGCCACTAGAACACTCAAGTTGCAATTGAAGGATGGAGTGTCCTAGAGCAACGACGGAGCGGGGGAAGGTCAAAAGGGAACAAAGAGGTATAGGAAACTAAGCAGATGGTCATATAGAGGGGAAAGAAATGGGGAGAATAAGTAGGACGAGGAGGAAAGGAGAAATGGCAGGAGGAGAAAATAGGCTTGAGGACGAGGATCATCAGGATAAGTTATAGGAGGAGGAAAAGGAGGATGTGATCAAGGCGCAGGAGGATGAAAGGGGAGGAAGAGATAAGGATGAGTCGGAGGATAAGCAACAGCATTTACTCAGAGGTCATAAGTTCAGGAACAGTGTCCATTGAGGAAAGACAAGCCGTCGACCAGAGTTGCATGCGTCCGGTCATGCAACGGCGAATAATGGAAAGTCTAAAGATAGCTCAACACACTGTCTAAGATGCAACTTCTGCAGAATCTGGGATTCGGAATGTACGAGCGGACTCACATATGCCTAGGTATTTAAATCGTCTAGTAACAGCGCGCAGTGAATGTATGCATGCAGGCATGTATATATATGTATGTATTTATGTATGTATGTATGTATGTACGTATGTATGTATGTATTTATGTATTTATGTATGTATGTATTGTATGTATGTATGTATGTATGTATGTATGTATGTATGTATGTATGTATGTATGTATGTATGTATGTATGTATGTATGTATGTATGCATGTATGTATATGTATGTATGCATGTATGTATATGTACGTACGTACGTACGTATGTATGTTTGTATGTATGTATGTATGTATGTATGTATGTATGTATGTATGATTGATGTGTATATATATATGTATATATATGCATGCACGGATGTAGGTATTTTACGTATGCATGTATGTATGTATGTATGTACATAATTATTTATGCATGTATATATAAATGTGTGCATGTGTGCATGTATGTATGTATGTATGAATGTATGTATGTATGTATCTAAAATGACTGCTGCTTGCAGTCATTACTTTGATGCTCTAATGGGTCGTGGAGGGAGGGGTGGGGGATCCATTTTGTACTGTTCAAGGTAATTACAGCAGCAGCAGCAGCAGCAGCAGCGGCAGGAGCATCAGTAGAGCAGACGGGTGAAGGATGACAGATGACAATCCTGATATGCATAAACCGGATTTAGAACAGAATGAGTATAGATCGGAAACGCTCAATGTTTTGGAGACCAAATTATCATATTCTGAGATCATTCTTTGAACTTAGCACAAAAACATACCAACAACAATACAAAGAAAAGTACTACAAGTGGTACACTGGTAGTGGTGGTAGTAAACCTGATACCAGTAATAAGGCTAATAATGGCAATAATGATAGTATTCACCTTGTCACCTTGTGCTGTCAACTCCTGGAGCTCTAGCGATCGCCATGACACACATTCTCCATTGCTTCCTATTCGAAGTCAGGTCCCTTAGTGCTTCCAGATTCATGCCAGTTACATCGTGAATCTCATCCATCCATTTCTTCCTTGGTCGACCCCGTCTTTTTTTCCCCTCACCACAAGCCAACATCATTTCCTTTTCTAGCCCATCAGATCGCATAACATGACCAAAGAATCCAAGCTTCAATCTTGTCGCATTTTGTTTTAATGACTCTTCATTCTCGACACCAATCTCCACTCGTATTGATTCGTTCGTCCTTTTCTCTGTCCATGATATTCTCAACATCTTTCTCCATATCCGCATTTCACATGCGTTGACCTTTTTCTCCATGTTCTTTGTCATTGTCCACGACTCACACCCATACAGAACCGTTGGAAAGACTAGGGCTCTCACGAGCCTTTATTTGTTTCTATGCTCACATGCTTGTCCTTCCATATCTTTTCCAGTCCAATCATTGCAGCTTTCCCAATCGCAATTCGCAATCCTTCGTTTTATTTCTGTATCACATTTTCCTTCTTTTTCAACCAATGATCCCAGGAAAGTGAAGCTTTCTACCACCTCTATTGATAGTATTACTGTTAATATAATAATAATAATAATAATAATAATAATAATAATAATAATAATAATAATAATAATAATAATAATAATGATAATAATAATAATGATGGTAATAATAATAATAATAATAATAATAATAATAATAATAATAATAATAATAATAATAATAATAATAATAATAATAATAATAATAATACCCATCCCGTTGGTTGGTTCCACGTGTGTGCACACAAGTGGAACCAACCAAATGGATGGGGATCCAATTATTATATGTTAGGATAATAATGCTATAATAATAATGTTATGATAATGTCGTTGTCCAAGAGAAATTCATTTCTTTATCTCTTCCTTGAAATTTCAAATTCAAGTCAACCAGGTATTTAGTCAACAACAAATGCCAAGTGGTTTGTTTGACCATTAGAATGGTTAGTAAACTTAATTTCATGAGTTTCCATTTAGAACGGCTCGGTGGTAACAGGGTTCTCGTGTTGTGGTCCGCGGTTTGTTTAGTGGAGAATCTGGAGTAGGTCGATGGGTGGAGTTGACCTCTGACACAAAGATATGTTATAGGGGTAATTATGTATGGCGCCACGGCTGGCACAAAATATAATTATAAATTACCCATCTATTATCCGAGGAAATTTAAATATTACAGAGGGAATTACGTACAAAGCTATTAACATGGGTCACAATATAATGTGTGTTCATACACGTGCACGCGAGTGTGTTTATAATCTATTATGGGCCAATATACATATATATATATGTAGATATAGATACATATGTATATTTATGTATGTATATATGTATGTATGTATGTATGTATGTATGTATGTATGTGTTGTATATGTATGCATATATGTGGTACGCCATGGTCTCTTGGATAACGCGCTGAACTGTAAATCGGAAGGTCGAGGGTTCAGATCGACTCCAAGGCACAATGAGGCTTTGAGATTTCTGCATTCCAATCAGCTATAAAATGCCAGTCGTGGTAGTACGCTGTCAGTAGGAAGACGAGGCGGCAAGGGAGAAGACTGGACACCAGCCGTCATTTGCAGAGGATAAGAAAAATTAATCAAGTTGCTAATATTTTATACTCACGATTAGCAATGTCGTTTACTTAATCATCGTTATTTTCTTTTTTCTCTCTCTCTTTTTGTTCTTCCTGTTCTTGTTCTTCGTCTGTTCCGCCTCCTCCTCCTTCTTCTACTCCTCCTTCTCCTTCTCCTCCTCCTCTTCCTTCTCCTCTTCTTTCTCCCCTATTCTTCTTCTTCTTTTCGCGTTCTTCTTATTTACGTTTTTGTTTTTCTTCTTTGCGTTCTTCATCTTTTTCTGCTTCTATGTATACTAACTTGTCTATTGATATCTTGAACATTATACATTGGCGCCAAAATAGTTCCGAGATGAGATGACTTACCGACTATTAGATAGAATCCGGGGAGCAGAGCCCCCGCTAGGGCGGTCTCGGCCTTGCCCGCCTCAAAGTATTCGAGCACTTCATTGTAGATGACACTAAACGTATAACATGTTCCATCAACAATGAGGTTGGTCAGGAAGCACGCAATGGCCACCACCCAGCCCCACCCTCCGTCCGGGGGTATGGGTAGGTCATCGTCCTCAAAGGGAAGGTCATCGTCCACGAGGTCAGACTTAGTCTTCAAGTCCTTCTCACCGTCCCCTGCACGTTCGGGGTCTTTCGTTTTGGACTCACTCATGATCGGCTGATGCTCGATCGAAAGCTGGCTCTATATAAATGACTGCGTGCGACACCTGTCGACGAAATAACAACGTTTCATGAAAATAAGAAATTAAAAATCGATAAAATAGCGGCTGAATTAAATTTGCGTTTTATTGCCTTAGAGAGAGAGACAGAGACAGACAGACAGACAGACAGACAGACAGACAGACAGACAGACAGACAGACAGACAGACAGACAGACAGACAGACAGACAGACATACAGGAACAGAGAGACAGACAGACAGACAGACAGACAGATATACTTGAGAGAATTGCAATTTTGAGGACTATAGTATGAAATGTAAGAATCACATCTTCGTGC
Source organism: Allolobophora icterica (assembly GCA_963556255.1). NCBI lineage: Eukaryota > Metazoa > Annelida > Clitellata > Crassiclitellata > Lumbricidae > Allolobophora > Allolobophora icterica. The sequence goes on from OY744612.1 coordinate 36,605,313, forward strand.
TTTCATATGCGTCTCTGTTATTCACTTCCGTGTCTCCCCCCCCCCTCTCTCTCTCTCTCTCTCTCTCTTTCTCTGTCTCTGTATCTCTCTCTCTTTCTACGTCTCCCTGTCTTTGTCTCTCTTTCACTTCTTCTGTTTCTTCAATGAAAATCTAAATGCGTGGGCTGAAAAAGCCATAAGTCGATATTATGACATGAATGAAAAATACTGATTTAAATATTCTATAGTCTTATGTATTAAATACGGTACAGAACCTTAACGTTGTGTGCATCTATGGATGCACGTACAATTGTACATACGCATGTATGTATCGATGTATGTATGTATGCATGCATGTATGTGTATGCATGCATGCATGTATCGATGTATATATGTATATACGTATGTATATGTGTGTATGTATGTATGTATGTATGTATGCATGCATACATGTATCGATGTATACATGTCTGTATGTGTGTGTTTGCTTACATGTATCGATGTATACATGTCTGTATGTGTGTGTTTGCTTACATGTATCGATGTATGCATGTATATGTGTAAGTTCATAATAAAGCTACATAATTATAATAAATTGCGCATTTAGATTTTAATAGGCCTATGTCTATACCATGGACCCCGGATATAAAGACGTATACATAGCAACGTAACTATGCTTTAGTCTTTAGCGTCACGCTTGAATCAGCGGCTGCTGATGCGAGCGATCAAAGCATAGCAAGCGAACCGAGGCGGAATTTACTCCGAGTAAATACTACGGCAATGAACGGATAAGACGAGCATTATACCCTCCTAGGTAGACTATACGAGGAATGCGGTCCACAGCATCTGCTCTGTAGGCAGATGGACACGGGCCTTGGCCTAAAGAGTGCATAGGCGAGGAGGGGCCATCATGTGAAGGACACGCGTTGTGGACTGGGTCAGGGTCATCCAATCGAACTATGAACTCTAGCGAGTTCATAGTTCGATTGGCCTATAGTCCTAGTAGGCCTATCAATCGATAACATTTACCATGAGGTAACATTTACCAAGAGCCATAAAATTAGAACTTCTCTGCAATGTTTGAAGGAAAGTGCTATACTCGCCAAAACTCTTGATAGCTCGGAGTGTGTTTGCAATACCAGTATCCAAGAATAAAATCTAACGCTGCTGGTCACGTAACGACGGATCTTCGAACAACGCTGAATCCAGAACACTTAGATGAAGAGTTGTTTGTCAGGTCTCATCAAGGACAATCCGAGTAAAGCTTTATGATAACACTTTGTTAGATCTTCGAAGACGAAACGTGTTCTGAGCCTCTGACATTACATTCGTATCTGGCATCGTTTTAGGGTTGCCAACCGTACAGATTTTTTTCTGGATCGTCCAGAAATTGCAGTCAGTGTACAGAAACCAGAGGAGGGTCGTTCTGGAGAATGCAGTGTCCAGAAAAAATAATTTTTACGAAACATCAGATGGTATATCAAGAAACGGCTAGAACTCCTCGGGCTCGGGCAACAGATTAGCAAACGTCCCGCAAATTAATATTATTATTATTATTATTATTATTATTATTATTATTATTATTATTATTATTATTATTATTATTATTATTATTATTATTATTATTATTATTATAATTATTAATTTTACCACTACTACCACTACTACTATCATCTAGATATTTTAAATACTGAGTGGTAAGCCTATTACCCTGGTAGGGACTGGGCTAGGAGTCCCCTAGGACCTACTTACCACCCGGCGGGTACAGTGCGAGTACGGGCATACCCGCGGGTTGAGTCGGCTGGGTAGTCGGTAAGTAATTTTGAGTATGAATCGGGTAGATACTGATATGGGTCGGATAGCAAAAATTCTCTACCCGCAGACCCCTAGCACTGAACACCGTTTCAGCTGTGAATGTCACATCCTGTTCGGTTTGTCGGACAACCTTGTGGCAGTGTTTAATCTAGACCCCCTGTTCTGGGGGGGGGAACAAGGTTTCTCGGGGGGAATTTCCCCCCAAAAAGGTCTCTGCCTTACAATATTGCTGAGTTCTGGGGGGGAAACTTCAATCCTGGGGGGGGGAAATCCCCCCCCCAAAAGACGTCTAGATTAAACACTGACCTTGTGGTTTCCTTACTTGAACTACACAAAGGCGCAGGTGTATACTGTATAATGGGCGGAACGTTTTCTATGCGGCTGTGGACAGCTGAAGGTCAGTGAAGATTGGACGCTGCACATATCAATCTGGACTTGATAGTCGAGTGAAAACAATAGTCAGATGGTGTTGACAGAAGCAGACTCTGTAGGATGACGAATGAGGTCGACCTGGTTACAGAACGGATACTGATCAGGTTACCCTCTGTCGTATTAAGTGGTCGGACGCTGGACCTCTGTCCTTGCTCGTCGGGGATTTTTAGACACTTCCGATCCACGAAACATATTTTGACACCATCGCCACCATTCGCATTCCAGTACATGTATGTCAACGGCTGCGCAATAGTCACGTGGTGCACGTGCCAGAAGGTCATTCTAGAGCTCATGTGTTCGAATTAGGCCTACATGCAGGGCAGAAATATGTTTCGAAAATGTTTGTTCCACTCGAAAATTGTTGTTCCACTCGAAAGTTGTTGTTCCACTCGAAAATTGTTGTTCCACTCGAAAATTGTTGTTCCACTCGAAAATTGTTGTTCCACTCGAAAATTGTTGTTCCACTCGAAAATTGTTGTTCCACTCGAAAATTGTTGTTCCACTTCGCCCTCAAGTGAACTCAGGTATAAAAACAGTAGGGCCCTACACTGATTGTACACTGTCGGCAGGAAGATCAGGCGGTTAGGGAGAGGGCTGACCACCCGCTTGATATCTTATATGCGGAGGCTAAGACAAATGAAGTCGCTAACGCTTCACACCCATGGCTGACTCTCAAGGCCAACTTCATGAACTGCTCTTCTTTTTCTCCTTCTCCGCTTCCATGTTTTTTTCTTCTTCTTCTAACCTTCTTCTCCTATGTCATTTCGCTTTAAAGATCTTGATTAGCCACTTACGAAAGTGTATTTGACAGCATTGAATCAACTTCGAACAAACCCCACCATCATGCCTATTTCCTTAACAGCGCACTGAATCGTGACGGAAAACAGTAGGAAAATGGGCAAAATGTTGTTGGTCAAAAGGAGAGGCAAAGAATCGTAAAAAAAATAGGAGACTTAACAAATTCAGATAATAATACGCATACATGACATACCAATGCGCGTGAACGAACGTTCGTTGGCAGAGGCGTAGCGACCGCCCTCCGTACCCTTCGACCGGAGGGGGCCCCGCAAAGAAGGGGGCCACTAAAAGTTGCAAAAAATAACTGTGAAAGGCGTTAAGTCATTATGATACTGTTTTGATACATCACATAATGCTACTGGGCTATTAGCTACGTCAACAGTTGTCTGTTGGATACTTCAGTTGTATATTGTATATTACCGCATTCCAGTTTCCGCATTGTAAGGGGCCCCGGACGTACTGTATGTTTGGAGGGGGCCACGTTCTTCGTTGGCCAAGTCTATTGTTCCGTCTATTGACTCACATTTTGCTCTTTTGTTTTTCAATGCTGTCGATGTCTCCTGTTCGGCGACTGATTTCAACGCTTAGGCTGCTTGAATTAATAGCATGGACGCCTACTTGTTTACGAGCTCTGTTGAGAATATAGCAGATAGAGACCTGTATTACTCAATGCTATGGTGGCACATGCAAATAAAAACAGAAATTACTGCGTGGTTTCATTCGTTAACAACAAAGAGTAAGGTAGCCGCGGTAGCGTATGGTACAGGGTGAGAATTGTCGGGTGGTTGGGGGTTCAACTCCCCAGTCTTTCTTAGGACCCCACCACGTTAAGTCTTCATTGCACACCCAACGGGGTCGTTTCCAACCCCCCTCAGTTGTGCTAGTGTGATTATAGTGTGCATATACTTTAGCATTTTCTTTCAGAAATCGCTTTGTTGGTTACTAATAAAGTAATGCTCTGGTTTATTGTGAGATTTGTGACCATGTGACTTGTATACTAATAAATCTGGTGATGGTTTAAGCTTTCTATTGCATTTTTTTATTTTCTCAGTTTGCAAAATACGGATTAAAAATATTCAACTCCACATGGATCGAACTCGTCAAAGTCTAACTTCCTCCCCCATTCTTTTTTCTATAATTCTTACACTGGTGCACGTGGTAATCGCTCTTTCTCGTCTACGGTGGCAAACAACGTCAGCAGGCAATACACAGCCGGTTGGTCCTGCCCTGAATTGAACGATCTGACGGCTGAGGCGCTCATAAGACCGCGGCAACTGGATTTCCACAAAGGCCATAAAAAAGAATTAGCGATTTGTATAGCGCCGATGTTTACTGCGCCAGGCATCAAGCGATGGCGCATCGAAACCACATCGTAATCAGACCAAAATCAAGAATGTCCTCCACAGAGACCGATAAGTTTATATATAGATATATATATATAAAATTATATATATATATATATTAGGGTGTTCCCATCTACTATGGAAAAATTTCATATAATTTATTTATCTTTCCCCAACACGCCATTTGGTGATCCATGGTATAGAAACTCTATTGCCAAATTTGTTTTAAGATATAGTAATATTTAGGACTTGCACAAGCCAGTTGAAGTTCTGCCACAATAGGTTTTTTCAGATTTTTCAGGAAATATTTGTAAATTATGACTTCATCACGATAACAAAGGTGTATCTTCTGACAGCAACACATCCGATATATAATCAGAATCTGAGGTTGGGCCTACAATGCCAAAACTTTCAAAACTAAAGTTTAGAGGAGAGTCAAAGTAGTTATACCTGAAGAGCTGCACTTAATGCACTTGATACTAGCCATAGAAAAGCTGCTTACATAATTTCAGCAATAGCTTCTACAGGACAACTCCAGCAAGATGTTGAGGAGCTCATCTTAAGTCCAAGTGCCATCCTCAGAGCACGAATAAAACATCGTAAACTTTTTACTGAGGAACCAAGGCTTCCTTTGATCCAATTGTGCCACTTGTCTTGCACTGGGATGAAAAAATAATGGATGATTTCACTGGTTCTGGACGAGAACAGATTGATCTACTTCCAGTTTTGGTATCAGGAAAGAATGTGGTAAAGTTACTCCCTGTCCAAAAACTTCACAAGAGCAGTTGTGGAAATCACGGATAAGTGGGGATTACGAAATCGCATTAAAGAACTTTGTTTTGATATTACTGCATCAAATACTGGACTTAAGGGTGGAGTTTGTATTTATTTAGAGACTGAGCTTGGCCAAGAACTTCTGAACTTATCTTGTCGTCATCATGTGTAAGAGATTATGCTAGAAAATGTTTTTAGCCTCCGTGATGATACGCAATCTCCAAACCTGGAACTGTTTGTCCATTTTAAAGAGTTCTGGCCAAGGGTAGACCAAGCTTCATTTTGAACAGCGATGGAAGACGAGAGTAGGCCTATGTAAGGTATAATTGGTCCATGGAAAGACAGTGTTATTGAGTTTGTTGTAATTCATATTGAGAAATACCAGCCAATTCATGGTGAATTGCTGGAGCTGTCGATTGTTTAGGCGGCCTTCCTCCGTGTGTAGGCCCTAGTACATTTCAGATATCCAACAGCTACACACCATGCTCGCTGGATGGATAGAACCATTTTTTTCTCTAAAAATGTGGCTATTCCGCATCCAATATGAACATTTGCAAGCAGGGTCAATCGGATCAAGAAAAACTCGTGGAATCTCTTACAGTGACAAACTATACAGACATCTGAAAGATGTAGGCCTATGCCTTTCTGTTACTGCGATATAGATCAAACACTGATTCCAAAGTCCGCTATCAACTGCAGCTCCAAGAAATGATCTTGCCTGCTCTGCGTACTGTCGTCATATCATAACAAGAAAGTGGCGATGGCTGCTACAACAGTATTTAATCGCAATTTGTGGTTTCACTCTGAAGTCTTGGCTGGATTTGGTGTTTATGACAACGAAGTCACAGTTGAAGGAGATTAATGGTCAAGAACCTCAATGAAAATGAAGGATCTGATGAACTACCAAAATGCATTCTACCTTTGCCTGAACCATCATTAACAGGATTACATGATTTGGTCACAAAATCTACTGTGAGATTTTTAAGATGCTTGGCTAGTCTGAAGACTTCAGTCAGTGTGATCCCCAAGCCAATGGGAACTCCACGAAGTATACAAAAGAGACCAGGATATTGTTCAATCGATCAAAGTAGTTAACGAGGAGTCGTTCTTATCCAAGAATTTAACTCTTCCGTAACATGCAATGAAGAACAAAAGCAGTTCTTGCTGCAAGTGGTAGAAGATCACAGAAATAAGTTTTCAGAACCAACGAAGGCTAGTGTTTTAGAACGAATCAGACCAGTTAATGTTGTTTGACTGAAATAACTAACTAGTAACTATAACAAGTATAACAGACTAATAGTACGTCGTAATATACTAAATATAGTACTATAAACAATACATTATACAGTGACAGTGTGACACAGTATACAGTATTAATATATACAGTATAAATTAGACTCACTAGTGTAATATAAACAGTATATTCAATTCATTTATTAAAACGTTTTCCGGTATAGATTTTCATACTAATAAAACGAAATTAACAAAAACTTTGAGTGGTTTGTGCAAGTCCTAAATATTAAAATAATCTGTTCAAATTTTTACTGGAGTTTTCTAACAGATTGTATCACACAATAGTGGGTTGGGGAGTAACTTTTGGACACTTTCATTTTTTGGGAACACCCTAATATATATATATATATATATATATATATATATATATATATATATATATATATATATATATATATATATATATATATATATATATATATATATATATATATATATATATATATATATATATATATATATATGGGTGTCGACTTCCGTCAGCTTTGTCGTTTAGAAGTTGTGAGGCGCCCTTGTAGCGGTATGGCCGCGTTACGGCGCCATATAAATTGTCGTTATCATCATCATCATCATCATCATCATCATCATCATCATCATCATCATCATCATCATCATCATCATCATCATCATCATCATCATCATCATCATCATCATCATCATCATCATCATAATCATCATCATCATCATCATCATCATCATCATCATCATCATCATCATATATAGTTATATACATATACATATATATTATATACATATATATATATATATATAATCCACGCTGATTCACAACTATTGGCGTTGGCAACGTTATTCATTTCCATCCTACCTGATAAATGACTTTGAAATCGTCGTAGTCGTTGTACGTTTCGTCCTATAAAGTGTTTGAGATCGTTATAACTTCCTGTAGTCATGCAGTTCTGTCCTTAATTGGAGTGAACTTCAAAGTCATATTTTTGCGTCCTTCAACTGTTGCTCTGCAGGTATAGAAGACTGAGACAGATATATAGACAGAGCTCGTATACACAAGTACAGGCGTCAACGGAAGATCAGATGATAGATGCACTGTCCCAGACTATTGCTGTCTTTTGTGTCGCAACCTTTCGCAACTGTCATCGTACGTTGGTAATATCTGTTTTTTACGTGAACGCACCATTACAGCATTGGATACTAAATAAAATTAATGAATATAGATCCATATCTGCCATATTCTCAACAGAGCTCGTATACACAAGTACAGGCGTCAACGAAAGATCAGATGATAGATACACTGCCCCCGTTGCATCCATAAAAACTCAAGAGCACGTGCTGTGCGGATCTTTATATGTGACAGCCTCTCTGTGTCTCTGTTTGTCTCTGTCTGTACCCGTCTGTCTCTGTATGTCTCTTTCTCTTTCCGAAGGCGCATACTTTTGTCTATAATATGGGTCGCATGTGCTAATTTTTATTTGGCCAACTCTGCGTTAACAATGATAGGGTTTAATTGCGCTTTTTGTTTAAGGTTGCGACCTTCAATTGACAATTGGCCCTAGTAGCTAGATGCAAATCCATATACAGAAACTGTGTCCCGGGATCCGACTCTACCTCTTCCACGGTCGCCGGTTGACCAACGTCTTGTCTCAGAGCAGGGTTTGTACTTCCTTCTTCACCGGAAGTAGTTATACCCTTTTTATGTGTCTTCTGTACCACGCGATTTCTCTTCACGGATGTTCTATCCGAACAATACCAAAGCTTATCAGCTCGTTCACACGCCGAAAACAGGTTGAACGATCCACATCTACTGCAGCGCACGGTGCGACAGTCTTTAGTCGTCCATCGGCATTCCATGGTGCCACTCTGAAAACGGTTATTGTCTTCAGCGATGCTTAGTTGATTAAGTGTCAAATATGATCGTAATATGATTTTAATTGCCTTTATTATTATTATTATTTTAATTCCTTTGACAGTTGCTTAATAAAGGCGCCCTAAACTTAGACTATTTGCTTAAAGCGAAATAGAGTATCCCCCATACATGCGTATCCCCCTTAGCGAAATGGAGTATTCGGTTTAGTTTGCATTTTTGGCGGTTTCTAAGTGTATTCAGTCGTACTGTTTGGATTTATTGCACACATAAAATTTTTGAATTGCGTATCTTTAGTTTGTACGTCGACCTGAAATCAATTTACTTTGTTTTTGGTGATTTTGACTGGAATTTCGTCGAGGCTATCGTGATGCGTATGATGAGGGGGATAGAATGGTTCATCCCACCGGATACTCTAAACCGGTTTATTCCATCCGGGGGGATACGCTTTAGGGGGGATAGAATATCTCGGGACACGGGCGTTTCTTTGATCGAGAGTCGGCAATTACTAATTAGATAAATAATTAGTGGAGAGCTGTTGAAATAAGATAAGGACTTGATTATCTTAAATTGAGTTAAATAAAATAAATCGTTAAGCTGCTAGAAATAATCTAAAGCGATGCTGAACAACTTAAAAATTGGTAAATTATAATTGAATTCGGGGATTATTAAATGAAATCATTATTATTATTTTTCCCCCGAGGTATTTATGATCCCTCAGGCGGTCAAAGGTGATTATTAATTATTATTATTATTATTATTATTATTATTATTATTATTATTATTTTTTTTTTTTTTTTTTTTTGCCCCAAGGTACATATGATCCCTCGGGGACTTAGATATTAGACTATTTATTGTTTTTTTCCGGAAAATCAGGCCTCGTCCTCCGCTAAGTCAGTAAACGTGCCGCGAAAAGCGATGGCATTATAGCGCTGAATACAGATGGAAAGGCGCTGGAAGAGGAACGTAACCTCTCGCGGCTCCCCAGAGATGACCGAGAGTCGCCGACCAACCTCTCGAAGGAAACTGATCCCGGCGGCGTTATTATTATTATTATTATTATTATTATTATTATTATTATTGTACGCTTAACGCTTTGTGGCCGGTCCGTCACATCATGCATGTATACCGCGCTCCGCAGAGACACACACATGCACACGTATACGCATGTATGCACACATACAAACATATGCACACATACACACATACACGCATACACGCATACACGCATATACACACATATATACGTATATACACATATACACATACACACTTTAACACACATATACACATACATATACACACATATACGTACATACACAAACGCGCACATGCTCTGTAAGGCAACGCTTCTAAGAGCCTGAATGATACAGTGTAACGAAACGGTTGAAGTAAATTGTCCGACTTTAATAAGAGACTAAACTGAAGACGGCAGCCAGACAATTCATGTGACTACAGAGGGGTGTGTCTTCGCAGACTAATGTCTGTTAACCACGCGCTAGTGTAACAGGAACGCTCACACACAGATGATGTCTAATGACAGGGCCTTCACCAGGCACACGCACACATGCACCATAGGAAAGTCATGACAAAAATGCTTTACATATAGTGTATATAATATATATATATATATATATCTGTGTATATATATATCTATATTTATATATATATGCATATGTATATATATATATATCGCGCGTGAGGTCTGTGAAGCTGATTCTAAGACAAGTGTGCCTGACCAACTTGCATTACACAGAATCTGCAATCTTTTGATTATAATTATAGACCAAGGGCGATATAATACCCTAACGAACTGACCACGTGTCAGTTCGCTAGGGTATTATATCGCCCTTGGTCTATATATATATATATATATATATAGTGTGTATATATATATATATAGTGTGTGTATATATATATATATATGTATATATATATATAGTTATATACGTGTGTGTGCGCTTTATGTGTGTGTGTGCGTTTGGTGTATGTGTGTGTGTGTTTGTGTGTGTGTGTGTGTGTGTGTGTGTGTGTGTGTGTGTGTGTGTGTGTGTGTGTGTGTGTGTGTGTGTGTGTGTGTGTGTGTGTGTGTGTGTGTGTGTGTGTGTGTGTGTGTGTGTGTGTGTGTGTGTGTGTGTGTGTGTGTGTGTGTGTGTGTGTGTGTGTAATTGTAATTAGTAGTAACTTCTATCGCGCCGGTGTCTAACTCACAAGGCATCAACCTATGGCTCACCAAAACCAAGGCGTAATCAGTCAATATCCTGATGATCAGTCCACTGAGACAGAGTCAGACTATGTTTGATATGAAGTCGGAGAAAGCTTAGTCTCAGGTTGAGAACGAAATTGCAGAAGCGACTCAGCAGAACGGACAGATACAGTTCCAAGATCTAGAACCAACAACCGAATAAGTTCGTTCATCAAGAACAGTTCTTGTTTTCTGTATGACCAAGGAAAAACATTCTGATGACCTTGTGGAATAGTTATGACTCTAAGGAGTAAGGACTTATTTAAGTGTTTTGTTTAGTGATATAGTTTATTGACTCATAAACTATGAGCCCCAATTTGAAACAAATCTTTTTCTGAACAAGAATGCAATGCAAACATTTAAAGACTTTTACGTTCAATTTTGACGTATCGTTTAATGGCTCTAGCTGGAGTTCTTAAATCAGCAGTAGAGTTTCAACATGTTTGACTTATTGATACCAACAAGAAGTAAGATACATTTATATGAGCCTTAGAGAACGTATTTCATCGTTCGCATTCCGGTCAGAACTGCTTGGAATAGGTCGTTGACAGTCGAGACTAATTAACGGAGACTAAAACAGCTGGACCATTTAGGCTGTAAATGTTATGTCCATTTCAAGTTGTTTTAATATAAACGTCTTTAGCAGATTTATAACCGAGGCGGGGGAGCGGATGCGTGGAGCACATAACTTACATGTTAATCGGACGTTTAAGTAATCCGTTTATTTGTTGTATTGTTCAACTATAATTACGAATGTTATTCTGGTCTTTATTAGGCCTATTAATTAAGGCTGTCCACTTAACTGCCGTTGTTGTTGTTAATGTTGCAGATAGAGCCCTGCGCCGACGTCTTAGTGTCGGCGGCGGCGCGCCGGTCATTTTGGGTCGGCGGCGGCGGCGCGCCGACGAACAAAAATCGGCGGCGGCGGCGCCCACGAAATATCGGCGGCGGCGGCGCGGCGTGCTCAAGTCAGAAGCATGAGTCACTATGAGAGTTGAACAGCCGTTGGTCCTGTGACCAGTCAAGAGGGCCAAGTTCTCTAAAGCAAACCTATCACACTGAAGTTCAACTACATACAAAGGGACTGAAGAGAAGACACCTTCAGACATTTGCCTTACAAATATGAACATCCTTAATTACACTGCGCATCTGCATAGGTATTGACAAATTGTAATCAGATGAAGCAACATGCATTTGCATATTGCATGAATACACTTGCATATGCACTGATAAAGTACTGGCCTGCACACCAATTCACATGGCAGACGCCGGATAACAGCATCCTCTCAGCGAGAGAGGCTGCTGTCAGGCCATGAAGTGAAATGTAAATATATACGTTTTCCTATGGTAATACAACAGCCGAGTGGCCTTGCCTCTGTTAATTTTTGAATGAATTTACCAAGTGGTCTGTTGTCCGTTTGAATTAGTGCCATACCATGAAGGTTTCCATAAATAGACCATTGTTTGCACTTATAAACTCCTCTAACCTTACAACATTAAGCCAAAAATTTACACCATTGTAATAAGACCACAGACATCTAAGTCTACAATTAATAAGTTATGGAAGCTATTCAACATGAACGTAACGAATGGGGGAATAGTATAGTAATGTAGTACACATCAGTGGTGTAGTCCTAAAAAATGAAGTAGGGGAACGCCTGGAAATTGAAGTAGCAACTGTAGCAAAAAAGTGCAATCTTGCAAGAATTTTGCATAGTGTGAGCGCTGCTATTTTTGAAACTGTTGAATGTAAAAAAATAACAAAAAAATTAATAAATGTAATTATGTAAATTTATACATAGGAATTTGTTATTTAGTATAAAGCCAACACATATATAAATATATATGCGAAACTGCGAAAGGCTCCAGTAAGTAAGCAGTTGAAACTGTGAGTCTTGAAGTCTTCTTTGTTCATTTATTTCAGCAGAAATGCTGCAAAATAGTGAGGGATCGCGTTCCCTCCCTGGAAAAAAGTGCGGGAACGGCGTTCCCCCGCGTTCCCGCCCCACTACACCACTGGTACACATACAAAGACATGCATTGCATATTACTTTTGTTGTCAAGGTATTAAGGAAATGGCAACAGGAACAGAAGTATCAAAAAATGGCTACCTGTATCAAGATATCGCTTTACATGACTGTGTGTATCATGACACAAAGACAAGATAATCAGAGCATAAGGAAAATGAATTTGGTCAGGACGACGGTGCATTATTAGTATCAAGCTATGTTCATTCTTTATCTTCTTCATTAAAACACGAGTTCCTACCAATAAAAGTGTCATTTCTGAGTTCTGTTCTCACAAGTATCTGCAACTTGCAGACACTTGTGAGAACAGAACTCTCGGACAAAAACACTTATTGCTTCTTAGAATGGCTTTGATGTTCGTGATGAGAATTTGGAAGGTCATTGAATGCATAGGCGGCGATCCGGGGGTCGAGGGGGACAAGACTCCCCACCTTTAAGAGTGGGGGGACACATCATACATCGACACCCTCACATTTTGAAGAAACGCCAATAAAGGTCAATTTTTTACCTCTCTTTGACCAGATCAGTCCAAAAGTCTTTTTTGACCAGATCAGTTCTAAAGTGTCCCACCCCCCGCCTGTCAAACAAGATCGCCGCCAGAGATTGAATGAACAATAAAACTTTTAAAACTTTTTATTATTTTTATTATTTTCATTATTGTTTTTGTTACTATTATCATTATTTTTTATCATCATCATCATCATCATCATCATCATCATCATCATCATCATCATCATCATCATCATTATTATTATTAATAAACTGCTAACAATGAAAACAATAAATGACCAGAATTTTGTTGCTGAGTCTGTTATTTGATGGACAGTTTTTGTAGCCTGCAACCAGACTCTTTTTAAGCCATAACACAACATGCCTAGCTCTGAGCAAATGCGATGGATTATGCTTAATAAGATGTATGTAAAACGTGAGCACTCCAGTCACCCGCACACCTGCTTTTAACACATATGCAACAAAATGAATACTGACCTAGAGCTTATGTTGCTTATAGGACTAAGTTTCTGACATAAATCAAGAAATTTCGTTTTCTCTCCACCGATAATTGTTTCACTAAAGTTTCGTTGGTCTTTGACGTTTCCCAAGTCCGTTCAAATGTCGTCACTGACAGTTCCTAGGCTGGAATGACGTAATTAACAGTCCATAGGCTGGAATGCCGTCACTGACAGTCCCTAGGCTGGAATGTCGTCACTGACAGTCTCTAGGCTGGAATGACGTCACTGACAGTCCCTAGGCTGGAATCTTCTGTAATCCTTGGTCCACAGATGAACGACTCGTGAGTGCATGCTATATACAACTGTAGATCGTGACTGGGATCCGCTCTAAGAAGTTAAGCCATAGAGTAGACATTTTGTTTGGTAATCGATTACAGTCGCTGGAGACCGAAGTGACTGTTTATCGATTACCAGTCAACTTCTCCTAGCCACACCAATGTCTAGTTTCATCAGACATAACTTCAGAGAATATCCCAGTGTTGGTCTGTCCTAGGAGATCATATTGAGGAAGGAAGTATGGCCAGCATATGGTTGAATCTCAGTGCCAGCATATGGTTGAATCTCAGTGTGGGTTGAGTCGTAATCGTATAATCTCGAGAGTTCTAGGGCGATCAAAGAAAGCTTTAGGAGTAGCGGTAACCAGCTTAATCACATGTGCTCATTGAAAAAAATCGGCAGGCATGGCACGTAAGGTCATATTCTGTTCCAGGTCAAGGTCAAGGGTCATGCATGCAGGCAGACAGTCAGACGGTTACCTTCGATGATGTTTAGAATTGGAGCATTAAGAGAAGTAAGGGGAAGAGGAGGAACATACGAGGAGTGGCTGTCTCTCTGTATGCATGTATGTATGTATGTATGTATGTATGTATGTATGTATGTATGTATTTATGTATATATTGTATATATGCATGCCCGCCTGTGTGTCTGTCTGTATGCCTGCCTGCCTGTCTTTCTGTCTGTATGTCTGCCTGTATGTATGTATGTATGTATGTATGTATGTATGTATGTATGTATGTATGTATGTATGTATTTATGCCTGTCTGTCTATCTGCTTGTATGCCTGTCTGTCTGCCTGTATGCCTGCCTGTCTGTCTGTGTTTCTGTGTGTGCGTGTGTGTGTTTGCCTGTGTGAGGTGAACGTGATGTGATGTATAGGAGCGACGTGCTGGGTGGTGGACTTGTCTTAATCGACTGGTTGAATAGTTGTTGCATTAAGAGGCTGATCGGTTTATTAGAAAGTGGCTTAGTAGTGGCAATCATGAGTCTGATAAGATGACGAGGGGTAAGGAATCTGGGGGTGGGAGGGTGGGGGTGGCTCAGGCGGATTTAGTTAGCTGTCGATCATTTGTGTCTACTTTCTTGTAGATGGCTTTTTCCTGCTTCTTCTTATCTTCCCTATCCTTCTCCCATTTGGCTATCCTTCGGACTGGAAGACAGATGATTCCACCGACGGAAATGATTACTCCGCACACCACAAAAGACGTCGTGTACGAACCTGTCGCCTCCAGCAGAGCGCCTGTAACGTAATCCATTGGGTAATGTAACAGAATTCGCCTAATCTGACGTTATCAGGGAGTAATCTACAGAGGAAGGTAATTAGCGTCATGTAACACAATTGTCATTGTCATTGTAATAGGAAATTTTTTATAGAGCCCCTTCAAGAGATAAGCGTCAGAGGGCGCTCCTGAGTTCTACACTTAGAACACGACGTAATGTAAAGGTATAGCCTACGTTACTTAATAAATGTAAGACTCAGATAACGTGATGCGAGGTAATGTAATGTGGCGCTGCCTTATGTAAGGCTGTAGAGTGTAGATGCACCCTTCATCGTATTATTTCATATAGAACTGGTAAGAAATGTGCTCAGTTTTTTTTCCATTTCGGTAACAATTGTTCCGAAGGGTTGTTCCTGACGGAGTTCGAAGGTCTTTCTGCTCCAGTGGAACACGGCATTAAACTCCAATTCTCGTTCTACACTGACCTTCTGGAAACTGACTGGATCTGCCATTGGACTTTGGTGAGCCATCGGTAGACACCTTATACATTCGATGCACGCCATGGTATGAAGTGTTAGCGACTTCATTTTCTAAGCCTCGGCATATGAGGGTGGGTGACCAGTCCTCTCCCTCGCCGTCTCATCTTCCGACCGACAGTGTACGGTCAGTGTACTCATTATTGTTAAGTTGGCTAGGGGGCGCAGGTATAATAAAATAGATTACATTAAACTTAGACTGAATTGCATTTCTCTTAAAATAAACAGTGAATTTGTTAAAATACATATTTTATTTGTTAGAGTGTATATTTGATTTCTTCAAATGAACACTAATATAGTCTAGACCAGTTATTCTTGACATTATAATATGCCTGTAATTTTATTAAATGACGCCTTCATAACGATATGATGGGCGTTTCTTAACACTGTAACACTCTTTCAGTCTTATGCTAAAGCTACAAAAATTTCTATATTTGCAATAAAATATTAATGAGACCTGTCTTTATCTAAACAAATACATAATCCATTCTGTTGTGTCAGGCCTACCTGACATGGGCGAGCCAATCAGAACCGCGATTCCTTGGAAGAGTGACGTGAGTCCGAAGGCGTTATTCAGCTTCTTTAAACCAAGCATCTCAACGAATACGATCGATCTGAGCGCAATGAAAGCCGCTAGAAAGTAACAACGCCAGACATCAACACAAGTGACTCGCCATGCTTACAAAGTCTAAAGGCGCCTCATAAATTCCAGACCTGAACAGCGTCAATGGCGTCAACTGCAAAACGTTTAAAGTCGGAGGCAAGCAACTGAAACAACGGTGACTTTTATGCGGACTCAACTGATGCTCCCGCCTTCCAATTCTCGACACCAGCGACACCCACCTTAGCAGCTACTCTGCCTCTTCTGGCCCTCTGGCAACCGGACTCGGACCTCCCTTTGACTATCCTTTGGACAGCCCGTCTGACTTGACCCAGCGCTCGTGAATAAGCTGCGTTTAGCTTTCGAGTGGCGCTTTAGAAAGTTGGAATTTACGATAACGATTACGATTCAATTGCATCAAATATCGATCAAAATACTTGAAAATAGTAATATTTAGAGCACAATCATATACAGGGTGCGGCAAAATAAAGTAATCCCCTGCAGTGTGTTGCAAATTCTGTAGCAACCGCTTAGAATTTTTATATAAAACTTGGTAATGATATTGTCTGTTCACATCTACATATAACTTGCTTCTTCCTTTTCTCACCTTAAATCCTGCTTTTTCTCTCGGGGTCTCGCGCACTGGGAGCGCCTCTGAATGGTATATACCGCGAGAGGCGCTTTATAAATGCCCATATACAATACAATACAATACAATACAAAATGTTATTTAACAATCTTGAAATATGACAAAGTTATGTTATTTCAAACACGACACCCCCCACGATTTTACATGGTTAAAAATAGTTACTTTGTAAAGAAACAAGAAAAATAAATGGTACAACCTGAAATATTTTTACAACAAAGCTTTACGAATTGCACTTTCAATTTTACATTAAGTGTTCAAAGTGTCCACCATTGGCCTGCACGCATGCCTTCAGCCGTTTGGTAAAGTTCTTGATGGCCTTGTTGATCGGCGCCTGTGGCATATCGTCCCATATTGACTGCAAAGCGGCTTTCAACTCGGCGATTGTCTTTGGCTTCGGCTGGAGTTTGTGATACCTTTCCAGCATGGCTCCCCACACGTGATAGTCAAGGGGGTTGAGATCTGGGGAATTTGGTGGCCACTGGTCCTTCTCAATGATCTCAGGACAGTTTGCGTGCAGCGTGCCCTGTTTTTTGTTTTCATAATAAATGCTACAGTAGGCCTACAACCAATAACGCAACCGTAAAATTTGCACGTTATAAAGCGTGGGCTTGTCTCTGTTCAAATAGCATAACTTAGTCAATTGTTGTGATAATATAATGTAATTTGGCAATTGTACGTAGATATGAATGACCAATGGCCGTGTAAATTTTCTTATAAAAATCCAACTTCGTTCTTGAGATATCAACCAAACACTGCAGGGGATTACTTTATTTTGCCGCACCCTGTATATATAGAGCGTTATGTTGCAAAATGACATCATTTAGGCTATTACGTATAGTTTGCCTACGATTATTGGATTGGTGCTATATAAATTACTAAATTTAATAAATAAAGTGAATACACAAATATATAGCATCTGTAAAGTGGTAGCATTTTCTGAGCAGGACATCAGCGAGCTACATAGGCGAATTGCTCATCTGCGGATAGAAAAGCTATTACTCCCCGTTTATTCGTACCCATCGCCGTTAATGGCTCGCCTCAGGAACTGATGATGATGATAATGATGATGATGAGGATAATGATGACGATGATATATATATATATATGTATATATATATATATATATATATATATATATATATATATATAGAGAGAGAGAGAGAGAGAGAGAGAGAGAGAGAGAGAGAGACAGACAGACAGACAGACAGACAGACAGACAGACAGACAGACAGACAGACAGACAGACAGAGACAGACAGACAGACAGAGACAGACAGAGAGAGAGACAGAGACCAGAGACAGACAGAGACAGAGACAGACAGAGAGATCATAATAATTTATAATAATTTACTATATAATATAGTACATGATTTGAGTGATTAAGCAGGGAGCATAATACTGTACCGATGTTGACTCCGAAGAAGGCTGCATAGAGGCAGAGCAGTTCGTAGGAGTTGAGGACGGCGACGATGGCCGTGGCTGCCCCCGCCAAGATGGCCGAGACGTTGTGGATGATGAGCAGGTCGATCCAGCGTCGATCGGCCAGCCACCCGGCCACGATACGGCTGACCGTGTTACAGACGCCCAGCACGGACAGGATCAGACTGGCCTTGCCCGACTCCACCCCCAGCTGCGTGATGGCCTTCTGCGTCACGTAGACGAACGGCGTGTAGAGACCTGCAATGCATGGAAGGCAATGCGATCTCTGTTAATAGGAATGATGTAATGTAATCGAATTCGAACTCATGAGATCTGCAAAAGGAAATGTCATGTCTGTAAATGGTATCGAATGTAAGTAGAGACGTGAGGAAAATAACGAGGTCGTCTACTTTGGGGATCTCATGCATGTGATAGCGAATTGTAAACATAGGGACGCGCATGGAGAAGGTCATTAATGCGATCTCTGCGTCCAGGAGTCAACATTGGATTTGCTTAAATCTAAACTGCTAAGTATGGAACGCGGAAGAAATACAGCAAAATGTATGGCGGAGGTTGTGATAGTGGACATGGTCAACGGCAGGATATAGATAGCGTCTAAAAGACTACAGAGCATAGAGCACGTTATCTATAGAGTATATCGTAAAGTTTTGTTGATGCACTTAATTGCACGCTTGTGCATTTCCAGTGGGTCGAAGGAGTGCCCCATCACTTACTCCCAGAGGGAGATACAAGAGGCAGCGAATATAGCCTACCAAGGAAGACGAGAGTTCCGGAAGCACAGAGGACGATGAACGATGGACTCTTGAGCAGAGAGAAGTCGAACATTTCCAGGACGACATTCAGCGTTCGCTTCAACTTCGACTGTCCCTCCGGAGGAATACTAATGATGCTCTGAACATAGGCTGTCATGTCCTGTTGCGCCGACTTGAACTCCGCGAGGTTCTTGACACTTCCGGTGTAGAGGATGTCTGAACGAGCGAACGGCCTGGCCAGCTCCTTTCTCATGTCGGTCGACCCTCTCCTGTTGATCGACGCCCTACTTCCGGCGGCCGAGGCGCCGCCATCTTTGACGACCTGCAGACGATTGTTGCCGTCCTCGTTGTTGTTGACAACGACAACCTCGTTGTCGCTTGTGATGACAACGCCGTTCGTTGACCCAACAGACATCTGTCTCGTGCGCTTCTTTTCGGCTGCGATCGACTCCATGATGCTCGACTTCGGCTGCTTCGGCTTGCGTTTCGGTTGGTTGTGTTCCAGCGGTCGGTAGATGGCACCAAATGCGACGCCGTTGAGGATGATGGCCGCCATGATGATGTTGCATCCCTTCCATCCGTACTCGCTGACCAGGTAGGTGCCCAGCGGAGCGAAGACGAAGGTTCCGGTTCCGGAACCACAGACTGCGATGCCCGTCGCCAGAGCGCGCTTCTTGTCGAAGTAATGGCCGACCATCACGATCGATGGCAGGTACATCAGACCAAAGCCAATACCTGCGACAGTGCGACAGGTATACGTCAGCAAATGTATTGTCAGTCGGTGAGATGCGCACAGGTAAGGTTAGGTAAAGGATGTAAAGGTGAATTTAGGTAAATTAAGGAAAAGTGGCAACTTCAGGTGAGAAAAATTAGTGATGTAAGGCAAGTTTAAGTAAGATCAGCTAATGTATAGGCCTACAAGGTGAGTTAAGTAAATTGAAGTTAAGTTAAGGTTAGGTAAAGGTAAAATGAGGCAAGGTAAAGGTAAAATAAGGTAAGTTGTGATAAGATAATGAACGTCAATTAAACTCAAGTAAAGTATTGTAAGTAAAGTAATTAAAGGTAAGTTAAAGTAAGCTAAGGCAAGTCAATTTAGAAGGTAAGTGTAAAGGTAGGTTAAAAGTACTGGAGTCAAGAGGCAGGGTACATATAGGCTATACCAGACACTCAGTGTGACTCTAGACAAGTATCTGATGATGTGGTCGCATGCCACACTAGATGTGCCATTCAGCACACAGACGAAGTATATTTGATCAAGATGACACTGTGCCGTGTGTCACGCGTTGAGTCTTAAGACTACTCCAACGTCGTCAATGTCATTGGCGCCATATGTTGCGTTAGACTGCTAATCGGTGCACTGACTGACCTCCCATGACCCCGTAGGTGAGTTGCATCATGACGATGCTGGTGGAGAAGGCGCTGAGGATGAAAGCAGCGGAGGCGATGAAGGTGCCTATGATCGCCACAATCCGACATCCGAACTTATTTGCCAACGCACCTACTATAGGACCTGAAAAATATCAACATCATCTATCATATTAACACTATTCTTACTATTAATATTTACAATAACATAGAACTGTTACAATCTATTACGATACTCCTTGATGCGTATTTGCGCACGTGCATGTGTACGTGAGGTGGCTGTGGCGCTATCTTGGGAATAATTTGAGAATATCTCGGCATCTACATACTTCATGGTGCATGGCTATAACAAGATAGCGAGAAGGAGGGGACAGATTTTTAACCTCGCATAAATTTTTAATCATTGATAAAATCGTGGGCTGTTTTAATGCGAAACTAATAAGTTGTTTTTAAATATCGACTGCGATTGTGCTATCAGATCTTATCGCTGCTCCGGAAACGGTTGTGTAGGTGTGAGCTCAGTCAGATAAGGAGGAGTTCCCAAGTTAAATACATGCACATTCACATGTGTATACAAACTGTATATTCATTCATTGATTGCATTTATTAATGTATGTATGTATGCACGTACGTACTTTACATGCGTATATAGGTCCCTGCGTATGCATGCATGTATGCATGTATATATTTATGTATTTATGTACGTATATAATATATATGCATGTATACTATGTTTGTATATATATAAATGTGGGCTCTATGTATGTATACATGTATTTATGTATGTATGTATGTATGTATCTACGCCTCCCTGCCTGAAACGATATATCTTTTAAACATCTTGTAAACATGTATCGGAGGCAAACAAAACAGGAAGGCACCATTGCATAAACCATATTTAAGACCTATGTAAGCAAATGCATTCTCCTTAATAAATCCAAATAAAGTGAGACAGAGGGTCCTAGATGCGAATTGCTGAAAACAAGTAATAAAAAAACAATTAATCAACAAGCAATTAACCCAAAAGGCCACTATAGAACACTAAAGTTGCAATTGAAGGATGGAGTGTCCTAGAGCAACGACGGAGCGGGGAAGGTCAAAAGGGAACAAAGAGGTATAGGAAACTAAGCAGATGGTCAGAGAGGGGAAAGATATGGGGAGAATAAGTAGGACGAGGAGGAAAGGAGAAATGGCAGAAGGAGAAAATAGGCTTCAGGATGAGGATCATCAGGACAAGTTATAGGAGGAGCAAAGGAGGATGTGATCGAGGAGCAGGAGGATGGAAGAATGAAGGAGGAGGAAGAGATAAGGATGAGTCGGAGGATAAGCAACAGCATTTACTCAGAGGTCATAAGTTCAGAAACAGTGTCGATTGAGGAAAGATAAGCCGTCGACCAGAGTTGCATGCGTCTGGGCCAAGACGGTCATGTAACAGCGAAGTCTAAAGATAACTCAACAGAATGTCTAAGACGCAACTTTTGCAGAACTCAGGATTCACATTGACCTAGGTACTTAAATCGTCTAGTAACAGGGCGCAGTGTATGTATGTATGCATGTACATATATATATATATATATATATATATATATATGTATGTAGCCTATGTATGTATGTATGTATGTGTGTATTTATGTATGTAGGTATGCATGTATGTATATATGAATGTATGTATGTATGTATGTATGTATGTATGTATGTATGTATGTATGTATGTATGTATGTATGAATGTATGCATGGTTATGTATGTATGCATGGATGCATGTGTGTACGATGTATGTATGTATGTATGTATGTATGTATGTATGTGTGCATGTATGTATATGTATGTTTGTATGTATGTATGTATGTATGCATATATGTATGTATGTATGTACGTACGTATGTATATATGTATGCATGTATGTATGCGAGTATGTGTGCATGTATCTAAAACGACGGCTGCTTGCAGTCATTACTTTGATGCTCTAATGGGTCATGGAGGGAGGGGTGGGGGATCCATTTTGTACTGTTCAAGGTAATTACAGCAGCAGCAACAGCAGCAGCAGCAGCAGCAGCGGCAGGAGCATCAGTAGAGCAGACGGGTGAAGGATGACAGATGACAATCCTGATATACATAAACCGGATTTAGAACAGAATGAGTATAGATCGGAAACGTTAAATGTTTTGGACAACCACATTATCATATTCTGAGATCATTCTTTGAACTTAGCACAAAACATACCAACAACAACAACACCAACACAAAGAAAAGTAGGCTACCATAAGTGGTACACTGGTAGTAGTGGTAGTAAGCTTAATACCAGTAATAAGGCTAATAATGGCAATAATGGTAGTATTGCTGTTAATAATAATAATAATAATAATAATAATAATAATAATAATAATAATAATAATAATAATAATAATAATAATAATAAAAATAATAATAGTGATGGTGCAGCGCTTCAACGCAGTGGCTTTCCAAGGCGCTATGTCAAAGCTGCCCGGAGCCAAAGAACAACAAACCCGTCTTTATACATCGCCTTCTTAACGGAGGTAGCGGCGGGAAACTCGTTTTGAGAGTGAACGGAACCTGGACACGATTTCTCGGATTGTTATAATAATGATAATAATAATAATGATGGTAATAATAATAATAATAATAATAATAATAATAATAATAATAATAATAATAATAATAATAATAATAATAATGATCCACATCCCTTTGGTTGGTTCCACGCGTATGCACACAAGTGGAACCAACCAAAGGGATGGAGATCCAATTGATTATATATGCTCTATGTTAGGATAATAATGTTATAATTATAATGTTATAATAATGTGGTTGTCCTAGAGAAATTCATTCCTTAATTATCTCTTCCTTGCAATTTCAAATTCAAGTCAGCCAGGTATTTAGTCAACAACAAATGCCAAGTGGTTTGTTTGACCAATAGAATGGTTAGTAAAGTTAATTTTTCATTTAGAACGGCTCGGTGGTAACAGCGTTCTCGTGTTGTGACCCGCGGTTTGTTTAGTGGAGAATCTGGAGTAGGTCGATGGGTGGAGTTGACCTCTGACACAAAGACACGTTATAGGGGTAATTATGTACGGCGCCACGGCTGGCACCAAATATAATTATAAATTACCCATCTATTATCCCAGGAAATTTAAATATTACAGAGGGAATTACGTACAAAGCTATTAACATGGGTCACAATATAATGTGTGTTCATACTCACACACGCGAGTGTGTTTATAATCTATAAGGGACCTATATGCATGTATAATAGGGTGGAGTGAAAATGGCCAAAAAAAAATTTCTTAAGCAAACGTTCCTAATAGCGATGGAAAGTTGCCAGCATGTGAGTGTAAATAGTGCTAAAAATATTGTTGATTTTGCTTTGTGTCTTCTGCCCTCTACCGGCGGTAAAATATTTACGATATAAAATTCTTTGAATAACGTCAATGTGGTGCATTATTTTTCTTTTTTTTCAACTGACTGTCTTCGAACGGTTACAGTTCATGAAATACACGTTCAAGTCAGTTGCGGAAATCGCCTCTGGTGTGTTACAGGATTATATAATTGTAACCAGGGGCGTAACTTTGGTCTAAAAAGTGGGGGGGGGGTACCAATTTCTTACATAGAGGAAGCAAGGCGTTGACTGCGATCTCTAGGTAGGCCAAATAATAAAATATTGATTGGCATTGTTCATAAAGTGGGTTGTACGGTACCACAGTCCAAAGAGTGGGGAGGGGTACGGTTACCCCTCGTCCCCCGACAAATTACGCCTCTGATTGTAACACCTAATAAATGCAGCGACATTACTGAAAGGAAGAAAATTACGAGAGAACGAAAGAAGTACCAAAGCTCTGTTCAAGCAGGATGCGCCAGCATACGACTGTGAGTGTTGAGGGGGTTTTCCAGAGAGTATCCAAAAGAGGTCCGAGTCTGGTTTGGGGGGGGGGGTGGGAGGCATATCAAGAGAGGAGGCAGAGCAGCTGTGAAGGCGGGTGTTATTTAGGGCGAGAAGAATTGGAAGGCAGAGGATCAAATGAGTCAGGGTAGGAGTAGGCCCTACTTGAAAAGATGAGACTTCAGTTTGGAGTGGAAAGCCCGGAGATAGATAGAGGAATTTGAGGAGAAGGATGGAGGACGGGTTGGAATGATGATGGAGGAACCAAGAATCTGCGGAATTCGAGGGGGAGATCGTTCCAGAGGCGTGGTGCTCTGTTGGATATGGCTGGGTTGGAGAACTTGAGATGAGTAGTGACCGGAGATCGAGTAAGACTGAAATAGGAGGAGGATCGGGTTGCCTGGATGGTGAAGAGACCACAGAGGTACTTGGGCTGGTTATATTGTAGTGAGTTACAGGTTAGTGATAGGACTTTGAAGTGGATTCACTCTGGGATTTTTTGCCAATGTAGTGATTTGAGGATGAGAGTGATATGATGAGGTTTGAGCATTCTCGTGACAGCCCTGGCTAGTGACTTTTGGATAAGTTGCAGACGCTTGATTTGGGTGGATTCAAGGTTGAGGAAGAGGGAATTGCTGTAATCAATGAACAATAGAGGTAACAATGGTAGAGGCAGTTTTAAGGTCGATCTTGGGCCGAATGCGAAGAAGGTCACAAATGTGCCTGAAGCAGGAGCGCGAGAGGTTGGAAATGTGGTTAGAAAAGGAGAGGTGTGGATCACAAGTAATGGGGGAGTCCGATGTGAAAGTTAAGAAGCGATGAGTTAGTCGATGGGTGTATGGAAGAGTTAGGGCTTTTCTTGATATGATCAGGAGGGCCTAGGATTATGAATTCTGTCTTGGAAAGGTTAAGGCAGAGGAGAGTGGATGACATCCATTGTGATATTAGGTTACTCACGTTGAAATATTGCATCGACGGTAGAGGGCAGAAGATGTCATTTGAAATTTAAAATATTTGGTGCGTTTCTTACTTTACCTAAGTTGCATCTTTTGCCCACTATTAGAATTCATTTATTTAAAAATCATTTTTTCACTCCACCCTAATGTATAAATGTAGATATATGTATGTATGTATGCATGTATGTATGTATGTATGTATGTACGTACGTATGTATGTATGTATGTATGTATGTATGTATGTATGTATGTATGTATGTATGTATGTATGTATGTATATGTATGCATAATTGCATATATGTGGTACGCCATTGTCTCTTGGATAACGCGCTGAACTGTAAATCGGAAGGTCGAGGGTTCAGATCGACTCCAAGGCACAATGAGGCTTTGAGATTTCTGCATTCCAATCAGCTATAAAATGCCAGTCGTGGTAGTACGGTGTCAGTAGGAAGACGAGGCGGCAAGGTAGAGGACTGGACACCAGCCGTCATTTCCAGAGGATAAGAAAAATTAATCAAGTCGCTGATATTTTATACTCACGATTAGCAATCTCGTTTACTTAATAATCGTTATTTTCTTTTTTCTACCTCGCTTTTTGTTCTTATTGTTCTTGTCCTTACTCTGTTCCGCCTCCTCCTTCTACTCCTCCTTCTCCTCCTCCTCCTTCTCTTCCTTCTCCTCTTCCTTCTCCCCTATTCTTCTTCTTCTTTGCGCGTGCTTCTTATTGGCATGTTTCTTCTTTGCGTTCTTCATCTTTTTCTGCTTCTATGTATACTAACTTGTCTATTGATATCCTGAACATTGTACACTGGCGTTAGAAGAGTTCCGAGATGAGATGTCTTACCGACTAGTAGATAGACTCCGGGGAGCAGAGCCCCCACTAGGGCTGTTTCGGCCTTGCCCGCCTCAAAGTATTCGAGCACTTCGTTGTAGATGACACTGAACGTATAGCATGTTCCATCAACGATGAGGTTGGTCATGAAGCACGCAATGGCCACCACCCAGCCCCACCCTCCGTCCGGGGGTATGGGTAGGTCATCGTCCTCAAAGGGAAGGTCATCGTCCACGAGGTCCAACTTAGTCTTCAAGTCCTTCTCAGCGTCCCCTGCACGTTCGGGGTCTTTCGTTTTGGACTCACTCATGATCGCCTGGTGCTCGATCGAAAGCTGGCTCTACATAAATGACTGCGTGCGACACCTGTCGACGAAATAACAACGTTTCATGAAAATAAGAAATTAAAAATCGATAAAATAGCAGCTGAATTAAATTTGCGTTTTATTGCCTTAGAGAGAGACAGAGACAGAAACAGAAACAGGAACAGAGAGACAGAAAGACAGAGACAGACAGACAGACAGACAGACGAGACAAAGACGGAGA
This sequence comes from Allolobophora icterica, assembly GCA_963556255.1. Classification (NCBI taxonomy): domain Eukaryota; kingdom Metazoa; phylum Annelida; class Clitellata; order Crassiclitellata; family Lumbricidae; genus Allolobophora; species Allolobophora icterica. The sequence goes on from OY744612.1 coordinate 36,631,934, forward strand.
TATACTTGAGAGAATTGCAATTTTGAGGACTATAGTATGAAATGTAAAAATCACATCTTCGTGCTTTCATATGCGTCTCTGTTATTCACTTCCGTGTCTCCCTCTCCCCCTCTCTCTTTCTCTGTCTCTGTATCTCTCTATGTCTTTCTACGTCTCGGTGTCTTTGTCTCTCTTTCAGTTCTTCTGTTTCTTCAATGAAAATCTAAATGCGTGGGCTGGAAAAGCCATAAATCGATATTAAGACATGAATGAAAAATACTGATTTGAATATTCTATAGTCTCATGTATTAAATACGGTACAGAAACCTAACGCTGTGTGCAAGTATGGATGTATGTACAATTGTATATACGCATGCATGTATCGATGTATGCATGTATGTATGCATGCATATTTGTGTATGCGTGCATGTATGTATCGATGTATGTATTCATATACGTATGTATATATGTGTGTATGTATGTATGTATGTATGTATGTATGTATGCATACATGTATCGATGCATACATGTCTTATGTGTGTTTGCTTGTATGTATCGATGTATGCATGTATATGTGTAAGTTCATACTAAAGCTATATAATTATAATAAATTGCGCATTTAGATTTTAATAGGCCTATGTCTATACCATATAAAGACGTACACATAACAACGTAACTATGCCTTAGTCATTAGCGTCACGCTTGAATCAACCCCATCATGCGAACGATCAAAGCATAGCAAGCGAACCGAGGCGGAATTTACTCCCGAGTAAATACTACGGCAATGAACGGATAAGACGAGCATTATACCCTCCTAGGTAGACTATACGAGGAATGCGGTCCACAGCATCTGTTCTGTAGGCAGATGGACACGGGCCTTGGCCTAAAGAGTGCATAGGCGAGGAGGGGCCATCATGTGAAGGACACGCGTTGTGGACTGGGTCAGGGTCATCCAGTCGAACTATGAACTCTGCGCGTCTTTGGTTACCGAATGAAATCGATTTACAAGAGTTCTATAGCTGAAATAATTAGATCGATCTGGTCGGAGGTCAGTGTGCGATTGTTTAAGGCAGGAATGGGAGTGTGATTCGCTAGAATTTCATACCCATGGCTGTATCTTAATGCTGAGCTATAAAAAGATATACAAGAAAAGCATTCATTATCAACCACGATGTATCTATCAATCGTCGCTAAATGAGATTTTCGCACCGATCCAAATCAGGTTAGAGGCAGCGATCGAATTTTCTACATGCAGTTTCTCTGTATCTATAATGACTTATAGTAACCTACAATGACTTATAGTAACACTAAAATTTAGGTAGTCAAAGTATCAATCGATAACATTCACAATGAGGTAATATTTACCATGAGGTAACATTTACCATGAGGTAACATTTACCATGAGGTAACATTTACAATGAGGTAACATGTAGGCCTACCATGTAACATGTACCAGGAGCTATAAAAAAGAACCTCTCTGCAATGTTTGAAGGAAAGTGCTATACTCGCCAAAACTCTTGATAGCTCGGTGTGTTTGCAATACCAGCATCCAAGAATAAAATCTAACGCCGCTGGTCACGTGACGACGGATCTTCGAACAACGCTGAATCCAGAACACTTAGATGAAGAGTTGCTTGTCAGGTCTCATTACAGACAATCCGAGTAGTAACGTTATGATAACACTTTGTCAGATCTTCGAGGACGAACGTGTTCTGAGCCTCTGACATTACATTCGTATCTGGCATCGTTTATGACCGAGAGTGTTTATATAGGTTATATGTGAAGGTCGAGAAAAGGACGGAGGTGATATGCCTCAAACAACGGTTGCGACATTGCGGTTTTAGTGCACTATGAACAATAACAAAATGTGTACACATCGGCAAATTCTAAGGCGCCGTTACAAGGGCGCCGTCACAACAGGATAGTGAGGCATGACAAATGGTTTTTCTGTTCTTCGAAATCTATTCATTGCTACCTGTTGTTGCCTATTTGGGCCTGCATTTTAAATGGCTTGCTGTATTTTATTAGCCATTTTTAAAATAAAACTTTGCTATGCATGGCACAATGAAGGACCGCAGAGTCCAAAGTGCAGACGTGCATACCTTTCTAAAATTTATGTAGGCCTACAACGTACAATCAGCTGTTGCTCTGTGTTGAAGGTGACTCTATTATGTAGGCCACGAGTATAAGACGTAGGCCTACAATGCACTTGAGATCTATAGTTTAACAGCTGCGCATGATAGGTTCAATGGTTTATTGATTATTATTATTATTATTATTATTATTATTATTATTATTATTATTATTATTATTATTATTATTATTATTATTATTATTATTATTATTATTGTCATCATCATCATCATCATCATCATCATCATCATCATCATCATCATCATCATCATCATCATCATCATCATCATCATCATCATCATCATCATCATCATTATTATTATTATTATTATTATTATTGTTATCATCATCATCATCATCATCATCATCATCATCATCATCATCATCATCATCATCATCATCATCATCATCATCATCATTATTATTATTATTATTATTATTATTATTTATTTTACCACTACTACTATTACTACTAAAATATTTTCATTCCTGAGTGGTAAGCCTGTTACCCTGGTAGGGACTGGGACTAGGACCTACTTACCACCCGGCGGGTACAGTGCGAGTACGGGTATACCCGCGGGTTGGGTCGGCTGGGTAGTCGGTAAGTAATTTTGAGTACGAATCGGGTAGATACTGATATGGGTCGGATAGCAAAAATTCTCTACCCGCAGACCCCTAGTACTGAACACCGTTTCAGCTGTGAACGTCACATCCTGTTCGGTTTTTGTGGCAGTGTTTAATCTAGAGGGGGTGGGGGAACAAGGTTTCTCGGGGGGAATTTCCCCCAAAAAGGTCTCTGCCTTACAATATTGCTGAGTTCTGGGGGGAACTTCAATCCTGGGGGAAATTCCCCCCAAAAGACGTCTAGATTAAACACTGACCTTGTGGTTTCCTTACTTGCACTACACAAAGGCGCAGGTGTATAATGGGCGGGACGTTTTCTGTGCGGCTGTGGATGGCTGAAGGTCAGTGAAGATTGGACGCTGCACATATCAATCTGGACTTGATAGTCGAGTGAAAACAATAGTCAGATGGTGTTGACAGAAGCAGACTCTGTAGGATGACGAATGAGGCTGACCTTGATTGTAGAAATGAAAACTAATCAGGTTCCCTCTGTCGTATTAAGTGGTTTGGACGCTGGACCTCTGTCCTTGCTCGTCCGGGATTTTTGAACACTTCCGATCTAAGAAACACATTTTCACAGCATCGCTGCCACTTGCATTCCGGTACATATATGTCATATAGCTGCGCGATATAGTCTAGTGTTTCACGTGCCAGAATGTCATTCTAGAACTCATGGGTTCGAATTCCAGGCAGGGCAGAAAGATGTTTCAAATTTTTTGTTCCGCTTGCGCCCCCAAGCGAACTCAACTATAAAATACAGTAGGGCCCTATATACACTGATTGTACACTGTCGTGAGGGAGAAGACTGGCCACCCGCTCGAGATCTTATATGCCGAGGCTAAGACGAATGAAGTCGCTAATGCTTCATACCCATGGCTGACTCTCAAGGCCAACTTAATGAACTGCGCCTCTTCCTCTTTTCCTACTTCTGCGCTTCCATAGCTATTTTCTTTTCCTTCTTCTTCTAATATGTCAAATGCATTTCGCTTTAAAGATTTGATTAGCCAATTGCGAAAGTGTACTTGGCAGCATCGAATCCTTTCATTATCAAATGCATCGACTAAAGTAGCCTAATGTAAAAACTGTAGTGTACACAAACACACACACACACACACACACCACACACACACACACACACACACACACACACACACACACAAACACACACACACACACACATATATATATATATATATATATAGGGAGAGAAAGAGACAGAGAGAGACACAGAGAGACAGACAGAGAGACAGACAGACAGAGGGACAGAGAGAGAGAGCATCGTAAAGTAACGAGAATCCTAAGGTGCTACATAGTCAGTTGTCATTGCGAGTCTTGTCAAATGTAACGAAATGTGATGTTAAGCGTTTCAAAAGTGTCACTGATCTTGGCCTCTTGAGTGGAACCAAAGCCACAGCTAATCAATGGTCCGATACAAACGGTCGACGAACTGTGTTAGTCACGGTTCATGACAAAACACTAACCATCGATCGTCACAGACGGACGTAAGTCACGGATTATATCTCTCTCTGTTGTCGTGCTAGCAGGCGGCGATTAAACGCATTGCGATCTCCTTGGAAAGACTTTCTATGTGTCTCTGTCTTTGTCTCTGCCTCTGTCTGTCTCTCTGTATGTCTGTCTTTCTGTGTGTCTCTGTCTCTCTATCTGTTTCTGTTTCTCTGTCTGTCTGTCTGTCTGTCTGTCTGTCTGTCTGGTCTGTCTGTCTGTCTGTCTGTCTGTCTGTCTCTCTCTGTGCCTCGTTATCATGGGTCTGATCTAAAACGAGGCCATGGTCTGACTTTGAACTCGGTTCACACATAATTAGGAGATGCGTGTTAGAAAGAGGCGGACGGTTCATTATACTTCGTCGTTAGTGAACTATAATAGGGTGTCAACATTGTCTGCCTGTGTGTGTCTATCTGTGTGTGTGTCTGTGTGTGTGTGTGTCTGTCTGTCTGTCTGATACGCAGTTTTTTACGGTTGTGACATACTCATTTATCAGTTTCTGAATATCCATCAAACATTATAATTATTATTAATTATAGCCCATATCTAATAACATTACCAGTGGTTTGTTTTAATTACCACGTGCCATAATAGAAATTTTTGTAGTAGCCTATTATTGCTAGTGTTTGAACAAGCCCAACAATAAGCGTTGCACTGAAGGTCACAATAAGCTCACTGCCTCCTTATTGATGAATGGTTTCGTTCTTTATGACTTTGATACAATTTTGGATAGCACTGGCAGCCATATTGTGAGGGAGATAAAGGCGCTATAGGAAGATACATCCATCATACACAGTGCTCGAAATGGAAAATTTTACGAAACGGAACGCTAGTCAAAGATATGGGAGCATTCGCATTTCAGAGGACAAGAAAAACGTTAATTTCATAGTATTTTCCACAATAATTCATAGGTGGTGTCTCCTTTCTTCTCGCGTTTACGACATACTGAATAACCCAAAGCTTTATTTTTCACAATCAGCCAGTCGTTGTTTTTTTTTAAAGTTCACACTGACCTTTGTTCCAACAGACTGGAAAATCTTTGTCATCGTCACTTGACGACATCGATGTTTTAGACGTATTTACGGTATCTTCAGAAACAAATTCTTGAAATTCACCTTCATCTTCTTGAACTTCTTCAAGAAGTTCACCAATAACATCGATTACTTGCGTTGAGCTGCTTGAGCACTGGCCTTCCGCGGCTTCCGGACTTTCCTGAACGTCTAATTCTCTTTTTTTTTGGAAGGAGAATCCAGACTATCAGTGCTATCACTTGATCGTTTTTTCAACCAATTCATTAAACTCATGATGTATTCGATTTCAATGATATTCGATTTCAATGATATTCATTAAAATACAAATTTTAAAGTAAACAAATAATTCAGTATAAATTGTATAATGTCGAACGGCCGGATAAAAGTGACGTCAAACCAAAGAGTATATAGTTATAAGAGGTGTGTTTCTTTTCAGTTTTCACTTTTCAGAGCAGTGCTGTGCACGAGTGCTCAAGTCAAATTTCACGTCACTGTCACGAACCGGAACGGCGTTCTGATGCGTTCCAGTATATCTGGACGAAAGGGAACGATAATACGGATGCATTTGACGAACCGGAACGGCGTTCCGGTGCGTTCCGGTCCATTTCGAGCACTGATCATACACGAGTGTCTCATTGAGGAGGTCTAGACACAGCTTTGAGAGACGGATGCAGCAATGCTGTTCTACATCAACATCATTGTCCCTTCTAATTTCGATGCATAGACTAGTGGCCGTTCCGCTCCATCTCTGCCCATAATGTCCGCTCTGTCCAAACAATGTTCACGATAGGCTGCTTCCGTAAGCAAGGCAACACTGTAAAACTGTGTCCCGGGATCCGACTCTACCTCTTCCACGGTCGCCGGTTGAGCAACGTCTTGTCTCAGAGCAGGGTTTGTACTTCCTTCACCGGAAGTAGCCGCGCCTTTTATGTGTCTTCTTTACCACGCGATTTCTCTTCACGGATGTTCTATCCGAACAATACCAAAGCTTCTCAGCTCGTTCACACGCCGAGAGCAGGTTCAACGATCCACATCTACTGCAGCGCACGGTGCGACAGTCTTTGGTCGCCCATCTGCATTCCATGGTGCCACTCTGAAAACGGTTATTGTCTTCAGCGATGCTTAGTTGATAAAGTGTCAAATATGATCGTAGCGAAGCCCTTAATTGCTTTGACAGTTGCTTAATAAGGGCGCCCTAAACTTAGACTATTTGCCTAAAAGCGACGACCGGCGTTTCTTTGATCGAGCGTCGGCAATTAATAGGCTAATTAGATAAATAATAAGTGGAGAGCTGTTGAAATAAGATAAGGACTTGATTATCTTAAATTGAATTAATAAAATAAATCGTTAAGCTGCTAGAAATAATTTAAAGCGATGCTGAACAACTTAAAAATTGGTAAATTATTATTGAATTCGGGGATTATTAAATAAAATCATTATTATTATTATTATTTCCCCGAGGTATTTATGATCCCTCAGGCGATCAAAGGCGATTATTATTATTATCATTATTATTGTATTCTTATAAACCTAGGCCTACGCTTAACGCTTTGTGGCCGGTCCGTCACAGCATGCATGTATACATACCGCGGGGTGTCCGCAGAGACACACACATGCACACGTATACGCATATACACAGTTATTACACACATACACACATATGCACACATACACACATATACGCATATACACACATATATACGCATATACACATATATACACAAATACACACTTAAACACACTTATACACACATATACACACATAATTATATATACACATATACACATACATATACACACATATACGTACATACACAAACGCGCACATGCTCTGTAAGGCAACGCTTCTTAAAGCCTGAATGATACATTGTAACGAAACGGTTGAAGTAAATTGTCCGACTTTAATAAGAGACTGTATACACTGAATGAAGACGGCAGCCAGACAATTCATGTGACTACAGAGGGGTGTGTCTTTGCAGACTAATGTCTGTTAACCACGCGCTGGTGTAACAGGAACGCTCACACACAGATGATGTCTAATAACAGGGCCATCACCAAGCACATGCACACATGCACCATAAGAAAGTCAGGACAAAAATGTTTTACATATAGTGTATATATATAATATATATATATCCAGGGGCGGATCCAGAGGGGGGCTTATCCGGCCATGGCCCCCCCCATTTGAAATTTAGCTTTATTTACACAGGCGTTTTCTGGGTCTTTGATGATGTTTACACAGGCGTGGCCCCCTCGTAGGCGTGGATGAGTCAAATGGTACACGGGACGTGGGTCCCCGTAGATGTATACGGAAGACATAAAAAAGGTTAATGACTAAAAAAAAGTGATCAAATTTGTTGGGAGATGGATTGCAAAATATATTTTCGGTGGTCGGTAAACTGAATACTCTCCCAGAAGATGGTTGCTTTGTATGTAAGTGCCCCCCTTGCCCCAACGTGCGGGCGCCCATGGTTACTGACGCATCAGTTTCTTTGAGAATTGTTGGGGAAATGTCTTGTGCTATGAAGCCTGCTATTTATAAGTAAAATTTAATATTCAAAAGCTTTAAAGATTTCCCGCTTTTGCTTTGGGGGGCTGAGCCACATATTGGGGGGGGGGCTAAGCAGTGAGCACCCCCTAGCCCATCCCTGGCGCCGCCACTGAGCACACGCACACATGCACCATAAGAAAGTCATGACAAAAATGCTTTACATATAGTGTATATCAGTGGTTTTCAACCGGGGTTCCGCGGAACCCAGGGGTTCCGCGGGCGTCGGTTAGGGGTTCCGCGGCAGCAGTCTTAAATTTAACAAAACACCAACTGAATTCACAGAAGGACGAACAATGAACAGAATTCTTCAAAGCTTTGAGGCGCTCATGCTAGACACAATTATTCTATGTTAAAATTATTAAAAATTTTCCGGGAATGTATTGCTGCATTTTATATTTGCATTTCATTTTTACGAGGGTAAACTGTGGGAGTGGGCTAACCAGACGGTCTGAAATTGTCAACCCTCTTGGTGTCGAATTAGTTTCATTACCCCCGACCTGTTCCAGTTTAAGATAGAACGGGAATGTGATGACAACAGCGCTGAATATTACCGCTGAAATGACCTTGGACCCCTTGGTGCAGTTGTGATTGCACCCTGTTCACTGACCGTCGTGTACGTATAACCTCGTATGTAATCCGGGGCGGAGGGCTGGCACATACCATTACCGATGGTGGGACCGCGACAGTGTCACCCAAGGGGAGGGAGGCAGGTACCCGAGAGTGAACCGGAAACTGTTATGCGGCCGCCTATAAGCGAATTGTTGTTGGTCCGGAGAGTTGTGTGCAGGGCGAAATCTGGAATCCCCGACCCCAGGGGAGGAAGAAGTGGGCTCACTGCAGCCTACTTGGAACTAGCGATGGAAGCTGTATTAAGGCACTCGGTGGACGAGTGTCCCACTACCATCAGCGCGGGAGGTCGGTCTGGGGAGGCTAGTTATCAAAGGTACTTGTCCCCTACCACCACTCCCGTAACAGAGAGTGGTGGTACCTAGACTCTAACAATCTTCTACCCTGCCGTCAGTCGGGTTTCCGTAAGGGACACTCTACTGAGACCCTCCTTCTTAGTCTTCTTAATGATATTTACAGTGCCATTGATCGCTCTCAACTTACTCTTCTTGCACTTTACGATGTTAGTGCAGCCTTCGACACGGTAGATCATGATCTTCTACTGCGTCGCCTTTCTACCTCCTTTGGTATCTCCAACCTACCTCTACAGTGGCTTTCGTCATACCTATCTGACCGCACTTCGTCTACTGTCTTCCACTCCTCGCGTTCCCCTTGGATTCCTGTACCTGTTGGCCTCCCCCAGGGTTCTGTGCTTGGCCCTCTTCTTTATATCCTCTTTACTGCTGACCTCGAATCTGTTCTTGCTGCTAGTGCTCTTTCTAGCCATTCTTACGCTGATGATCTCCAGTCCTATCTGCATTGCTCTGCACGGGATGCTCTGAGTGCTGTTCGCTTGATGTCTCGTGCAACTGACACTCTGTCTGCCTGGCTTTCTTCCAATCGCCTGAGACTTAATCCTCTTAAGACCCAGTACATATGGCTCGGTACTCGCCAGCAGTTAGCAAAACTTGACCTGACCCTTTTGGCTGCTGAATTTCCTCTAATATCATTTTCTACCTCTGTCCGGAACCTTGGTGTCATTCTTGACCAGGAACTAACCTTTACTAAGCACCTCTCTTCTCTGTCTCGCTCCTGTTTCTACCATCTCCGCCAGCTCAGGGTTGCTGCTCGCTCTCTCTCAGCCTCTGCTGCTTCAACTCTTATCCATGCCTTTGTTTGCTCTCGTTTAGATTATTGCTCTTCTCTATACACCGGTCTTCCTCAAACCCGCCTGTCCTTCCTTGAGAGGGTCCTGCGGTCTGCGGCGCGCCTTGTTGGCTCCATACCCCGCTATGGTAGTGTATCCTCCTACATGCATGATACTCTTCATTGGCTTCCCATCCGGCAGAGTATCCTGTATCGGCTTTGCTCTCTCGCCTGGCAATGTGTTTTGGGCATGGCTCCTTCCTACCTATGCTCTGTTTTCACATCTCTTCTTCGCTTACGGGTCGCTCAGCCCTCCGTTCCTCTTCTCGGGGCGACTTTATAGTCCCGTATGCCCGCACTGCTACTATGCAGCGCCGAGCATTCTCTGTCGCTGGTCCAACTGCGTGGAATGACTTACCACCTCTCCTTCGCCTGTCTCCTCGTACTCGCCCGTGTTCTTTTTACACTCTATTGAAGACTTTTCTCTTTGATCAGGCCTGGCTTGGGAGTGCCTCTGAGTAGAGCCCTTGAAGAGGCGCTATATAAATTCCATGATTGATTGATTGATTGAAAGAGTACCCGGAGTAGTCATCTACGTCGTGCCTTGAATGTCAAAGTGAAAAAGTTCAAAAAGCCCAAGTGACTAGTAGGCATATTCTCTTAAGGTTAATTTAAATTTTAAAAATATTGGGTTAATTACTTACAGCCCAGGGTTTCCATAACTCTATTCTAGAATATTTTAAATATTTTATCCCTCTGTCAGAATTAGTTGTCAGCAAAATGCAGCAAAATACATGATGTTTACCGACATTGTTCTGTGCACAGCTTCTAGAGGTCTAGATTAAATACTTATGTATTTATAATAGCCTGCACCAGAGATGCAAAAAACTTATATTAAAAGTTTAATATTCTAAAACCTAAACATTATCCCAACATTACAAGTTACAATAACTGAAATTTCTTGAAAAATTGGACGACTGAAATGCCATGGGTTCCGTGAGCAAACGAGTGCTTTGTGTAGGGTTCCGCCACTATAAAAAGGTTGAAAACCACTGGTGTATATATATAATATATGTATATATATATCTCTGTGTGTATGTATATACTACGCGCGTGAGGTCTGTGAAGCTGAATCTAAGACAAGTGTGCCTGACCAACTTGCATTACACAGAATCTGCAATCTTTTGATTATAATTTTAGAGTAAGGGCGCTATAACAATACCCTAACGAACTGACCACGTGTCACACTATATAGCCTATATATACATATATACAAGGCCGTAGCTAGAGGGGTGTTTTTGGTGTTTAAACACCCCCCCCCGCCCCCAAATTAAATAATGTAAAAATGAAATAATGCATTTACTAACTACAAACCCCTTGGTCGGTTGACTCGGTTGCATGTCGGCTTGCTTAAGGTCGAGAAAACACCCCCCGAAACAGAAAACACCCCCGAAACAAAATCCTGGCTACGGCCCTGCATATATATGTGTGTGTGTGTGTGTGTGTGTGTGTGTGTGTGTGTGTGTGTGTGTGTGTGTGTGTGTGTGTGTGTGTGTGTGTGTGTGTGTGTGTGTGTGTGTGTGTGTGTGTGTGTGTGTGTGTGTGTGTGTGTGTGTGTGTGTGTGTGTGTGTGTGTGTGTGTAATTGTAATTAGTAGTAACTTCTATCGCGCCGGTGTCTAACTCACAAGGCATCAACCGATGGCTCACCAATACCAAAACGTAATCAGTCAATATCCAGATGATCAGTACGCTGAGACAGTCAGACTATGTTTGATATGAAGTCGGAGAAAGCTAAGTCTCAGGTTGAGAACGAAATTGCAGAAACGACTGAACAAAACGGACAGATGCAGTTCCAAGATCTATGACCTGCAGCAACCGAATAAGTTCGTTCACCAAGAACAGTTCTTGTTTTCTGTATGACCAAGGAAAAACATTCTGATGACCTTGTTGAATAGTGATGAGACTAAGGAGTAGCCTTAAGGGCTGCTATAAGTGTTTTGTTTAGTCGTATATAGTTCATTGCCTTATAAACTATGAGCCCCAATTTGAAACAAATCTTTTTCTGAACAAGAATGCAATGCAAACATTTAAACACTTATACGTTCAATTTTGACGTATCGTTTAATGGCTCTAGCCAGAGTTCTAAATCTCTGGAGTTTGACTTATTGATACCAATAAGAAGTATGATACATTTATATAAGCCCTTGAGAACGTATTTCATCGTACGCATTCCGGTCTGAACTGCTTGGAATAGGTCGTTGACAGTCGAGACTAATTAACGGAGACTAAAACAGCTGGACCATTTAGGCTGACAGTCCGTTTGTAAATGTTATGTCCATTTCAAGTTGTTTTAATATAAACGTCTTTAGCAGATTTATAACCGAGGCGGGGGAGCGGATGCGTGGAGCACATAACTTACATGTTAATCGGACGTTTTAAGTAATCCTTTTATCTGTCGTATTGTTCAACTATAATTACGAATGTTATTCTGGTCTTTATTATTAATTAAGGCTGTCCAATTAACTGCCGTTGTTGTTTAATGTTGCAGCTATACTTGTGAGAACAGAACTCTCGGACAAAAACACTTATAACTTCTTAGAATGACTTTGATGTTCGTGATGAGAATTTGGAAGGTCATTGACTGCATAGGCGGCAATCCAGGGGGTCGAGGGGACAAGACCTTTAAGAGTGGGCGGACACACCACACATCGATGCCCCCACATTTAAAGAAACGCCAAAAAAGGTCGATTTTTTACCTCTCTTTGACCAGATCAGTCCAAAACTCTTTTTGACCAGATCAGTTCTAAGTGTCCCCCCACCTGTCAAACAAGATCGCCGCCAGTGATTGAATGAACAAGTAAAGAACAGAGTAGAATAGAACAGAACAAAACAGAACAATACAGAACAATACAGAATAGAACATAATCTTGATCGTAATCTCCAAACTTCTAAAGCGCCACTCGAAGGCCAAACTGAGGGCATCCGCCTATTCACGAGCGCTACGTCAAATCGGGTGGAAAATAATGGAACATGACAGAATATAACAGAACATAATGAAACGCAGTGGAACAGAATAGAACAGAATGGAACACAAATAGAACAGAATGCATATCAGAACAAAATAGACTAGAGTGAACAAGTAGAAGATCAGAACTTATAACCGAGGTCGGATCAGAGAGTGGAACCGTTCCGTTTCTAGGGTCCATAACTGAAGTTGTGACCTGGTTATTGGTCCATTAGAAACTACAGAAGAGGCAAGTGTGGCCTGAATTAAGGTGAACCTATTTGTCCTCCGTGCCTTCGGTTCTTTCTAGAGCGACACTAGACCTAACTGTAAACAGATTACTCATACGATAACCCTAGGTCCAGATGTATACAATTGAACGAACTTTGCCTGGGCCTTAGAGGCCCTGGTTCTGCACGGAGAATATATAGGTCGGCCGGAGGACAAAGACACAAAATGTCAATAAAACAGTGCAGTGACTTCGCGAGAGCAGGCCTACTACAGAATGCTTCTGACAAAGCAGGTGAGCACGTTGGTAAATAGCCAGACTTGTTGTCCTCGAGACCAAGGTCTTGGTCTCGAGTGCACTCGAGTTCGTTTTTAAAAGTCTTGGTCTTGGTCTTGGTCTTGAGGTTCAAGGTCTTGGTCTTGGTCTTGGTCTTGAGGTTCAAGGTCTTGGTCTTGGTCTTGGTCTTGAGGTTCAAAGTCTTGGTCTTGGTCTCGCAAGACCGAGACCAAGACCGGCTGTCAATATGAACAGTCATTTTACAACACTCAAGAATTAAAACATTTATCAAGCCTGTTTGCATTATAGCCTACAACAAATACCTACGGACGGATGCAAGTCTTGTTGGTCAGAAAAACCCATCGGCAGCAGCAACTAAGTTCTGCTGTGTCTGGAAGCCCTGCCGAGACTCTTTCTAAAGCCAGACGGTCTGATAAACCATGGGAGGATTTCAAAAGGCTCACGATTTGTACATTTACATCCAGTGCTTGAAAAGCTACTGTGTGCGCCAGCGACTTCAGCACTTGTAGAACGTATATTTTTCACATGGTGGAATTTTTATGAGGCCCACAAGGCACGTCTTGGTCAGAAAATCCTGAGCGAATTGGTTTTTATAAAATACAAAAGGCATTTGGAATAACATTTTGCATGAAGGACTTTTGTAAATACGAATTCGGAATTCTCTGCAGTCTGCATTTAAAGTTAATTTGCCTGAATAAAATAAAAGACGTTTTCATTAAAATAGCGAGTAGTCCGACTTGGCAATTTTTTGTACGGAAAAAAGTATCGGGCTGAATGTGATTTTTTGGGTCTTGGTCTCGGTCTTGGTCTTGAGGTTCAAGGTCTTGGTCTTGGTCTCGAGGTTCAAAGTCTTGGTCTTGGTCTTGGTCTCGAGGTTCAAGGTCTTGGTCTTGGTCTTGGTCTCGAGGTTCAAGGTCTTGGTCTTGGTCTTGGTCTTGAGGCTTAAGGTCTTGACAACAAGACTGTAAATAGCATAGCTTATGTAGCGCTCTGGTACGCGAAACAGCCATTCACTTTTTAAGCGCATGAGATGAATGTAGTGTTTTGGACTTAACTCTTAGAAAAATTACTTACCGAGCGTCTGTGACAGGTCACCATTGTGACCCTATGATAGTTTTATGACTATCATGCCCAAACTATTTGTACCTGTCACCCTTTCTCTGCTATTCAACTCTGTTGTTTGCTTCCTTTCATCCCTCCTACTGTTGCACTACAAGCCGCCCTATAAGTAAACTCGATGACTCCGTGTGTGTGTGTGTGTGTGTGTGTGTGTGTGTGTGTGTGTGTGTGTGTGTGTGTGTGTGTGTGTGTGTGTGTGTGTGTGTGTGTGTGTGTGTGTGTGTGTGTGTGTGTGTGTGTGTGTGTGTGTGTGTGTGTGTGTGTGTGTGTGTGTGTGTGTGTGTGTGCTCCCAGTGGCGGCGATCTTGTTTGACAGGTGGGGGGACACTTTGAAATGATCTGGTCAAAAAAGAGGTAAAACAAATTTGATCGCTCTCACTCACGATAACGCGCGATAAAATTTGTTTACCTTTTTTGGTGTTTCTTCAAAATGGGGGGGGGGGCACAAATGTATGGTGTGTCCCCCACTGTTAAAGGTGAGAGGTCTTTTCCCCCTCGATCACCGGGACCGCCGCCCATGTGTGCTTGTGTATACGTAAGGACCTGTGTGTAAAACTATGTATGTATGTATGTATGTATGTATGTATGTATGTATGTATGTATGTATGTATGTATGTATGTATGTATGTATGTATGTATGTATGTATGTATGTATGTATGTATGTATGATTGTGTGTATGTATGATTGTCTGTCTGTCCGTCCGTCTGTATGTCTGTCTGCTGGCATGTTGCATATTACTGGAATATGCAAGGGCGAATCCAGTGTCCACTTCAGCCATTGTCCCTCATCTGTGATTTGTCCATCAGCCCCCTCCCTCACAAAAACAACAACCTTAGTCTTACTCGTCTTGGTTCACCGTCCGCCGTGCTGAGTTTACACTGCAATTAATTTATTGATCGTTAATATCAAAGATGGTATAGTTGGTATTTGTACCTCTATTCGAGTAATACTAAGTCCTACTTTCACGCAGTTGCACCTGTACTTGTAACTCAAGTAGGCCCTAGAGAAGCAATCGCAAATTTTACAGCGCTCTATAAACTGCAGTATTAGGTTTGTACCTGTCTAAGCCGGCCTCTAAGATTGGTCCACGAAGATGCAGAAGCCTAGAAATTCTCCTTCAACTAGCTTATAAATTTTTCACCAATGTAATAAATTGTGCATAATAAATTAGATTGCAATTAGTTGTAAGAATGAGGTTCTGATCATGCTTGAGCTGGTATTGCATACACTTGTCATCAAAGTACTGGTACTTTCCTCACTTTTATCATTCACATTCATTTATGTAGCGCCTCTAAGATGTGTCTATTTAGAGGCGCCCCAGCCCATCCAAAGAAGTACTGCTCAAGTACTTGTATACTTAGGTCTTGAAACAAGCTTGTTTAACAGGTCTATTTTTCAACTAATAATTGAAAGATGATTACAGTGACGTAACTACTGACCTGCAGGGCCCGCAACTGCGAGGAGCCGGGTCCGAATCTGAATAAAAAATACGATAAAGTACGAGCGGGCCCCAGACACCCCATTGGAGGAATCTGTCGATGGCCCCGTTACACCAGTGGGCGATCAGAGGTATTGGTGGAAAAACATTATTTGGAAAAACCCTTAGGACTGAGCGTGGACGGCGTTCAACAGTGGGATACATTGACTCTTGCTGTGCCTGGCACCAAAACTGTACGTTGGTCTTTCGGGCGTTCACGGTGGTTGGTCTCAAGCTTTGGAATGTACTGCTCAGTTGTGTGCCTTCTGTCTGTTCTCTAATGGCATTCAGAACTAAACTTAGAACTCGCCTGATTCGGATTGCTTACCCTACGTAGCTTACCCTCCTTAGCTTACCCTCCGTGGGCTTACCACCATAGCTTACCCTCCGTGCACGCTTACCTCCGTAGCTAACCCTCCGTAGCTAACCCTCCGTAGCTTACCATCCGTTGCTTACCCTCCGTAGCTCACCCTCCGCAGCTCACCCTCCGTAGTTAACCCTCCGTAGCTCCCCTCCGTAGCTCACCCTCCGTAGCTCACCATCCGTAGCTTACCCTACGTTGCTTAACGCTTCTGCTTTCTCTGATTGAACGGTTTTCGACCTGCATGGCATCTCTAATGGACGATGACCTTGACATCGACCTCAATTGAAGGACGATCGACTATTGCTCTATGCCTTGTCATAACGCAACTACAGAGTCATCACGTAAGATCAGATCAGATGACCCACGCAGATTGTACAACATTTAAAACAGGAGCATCAATGCTATTGCCTTAAAAGCCCCACCCCACCCCGTCCCGTATACGAGGTCAATAATCGTAATCGTAACTCCAAATTTCTAAGTTGCAATTTAAGAGCTAACCGCAGGGCACCAGCTTTACCACGAACGCATGCGTGCAGTGCTTTTTTGCCGGGTATTGAAATGGCGTTCTTTCAACCTGTCTTCATACATGCATAGCATTGCATGCATGCATACATATGTGCATGTAGACACACTCATGCGTAGGCCTATAAACAATTTTTATACATACACTTTTTGTTTTTGAGCTGACGCATTCGCAGAAAAATAGATGATAGGTTGAAAAACATTCCGCTCAACTTCATCACCGGTAACCCAGGGTTAGAAAGCGACAATGCCCGCAATGCATCTACGTCATAATCATAATCATAATCATCATCATCATCATCATCATCATCATCATCATCATCATCATCATCATCATCATCATCATCATCATCATCGTCATCATCATCATCATCATCATCATCATCGTCATCATCATCATCATCGTCATCATCATCATCATCGCCATCATCACCACCACCATCATACATATCATAATCATCATCATCATCATCATCATCATCATCATCATCATCATCATCATCATCATCATCATCATCGCCATCATCACCACCACCATCATACATCAGAATCGAAATTACTGCAGAACCCGCCACTGACCTGCTCAGCTGTTAAGTCCTGTTTCGTCAGACGTCGTCAACTTATTGTCGCTGTCGACGTATTTCTAAGCAGCAGCGTAAGTTTGCGCTCGCTTATTACAACGGCCGTGCGAGACCAGGTCGGCCACTTGCAGCGGGCTATCGGCCTATAACAGCCACCTGTCGGCCCAGTCGTTAGTCGGTCGCTGTCCCTCGTTACACCTAGGCAGCCCGAAGCACGACTGTAATAAAAAAATCTATTTCTGACTGAATTACTAGATGCTGCGAGATCCTCCATATGTCGAGAGTGTATGCGTCGTACTGTTGGCGTATTTACCTATCGCAACGGCTGTGTCTTTATGGGCCGGCTTACGACTTTTATTATCAGGCTATTGTAGTATAATACTCCCGCTACAACTGGGCTTTAAACTTCACCACAGGATAGTACAGCCTGTTACCTATGCATGACTGAATGGCTAGGGTTTTTACAAATAACCCTTTTACATATACACTGTGAACGGAAAAAAACCAGACCTCTCTTATTACTACGATAATTTTGTAATAATTTGCATATTTTAATAAAACGTGGTGGAACTTCAGTTTAAAGGATATGAATCATATAACTATTATTTTTTAGTTGTAATGTGTGTTCAAAATGTCCTCCTTTGGCCTCAACAAGACAGTAATGGTTTCGATCGGTGTGTCGGCGCTTGGCAGAACAGCGATACACTTCGTGGAACCTGGGGTTAAAATTAATGGTGCATACTACCGTGATGTTTTGTTGCTGCAGAAATTGCTACCAGATATCCGAGAGTTGTCCGAATATTATACGTTTCAACAGGATGGTGCTCCGGAACACCGAGCTCGCGATACTGTTGAACTTCTTGCAAACGAAACTCCGGATTTCATACCCCCTACACTTTGTCCTCCAAATAGCCCGGACCTTAATCCCGTGGACTACAAAATCTGGGGTGTGATGCAAGAAAAAGTTTACAAGACAAAGGTGCGCGATGTCGGAGAATTGCGTGAACGTATAACTCGGGCATGGGATGAATTTGATCAAGCTGTAATCGATTCAGCAATTAGTCAGTGGCGAGCGCGTCTTTGTGCGTGTGTTGAGGCCAATGGAGGACATTTTGAACACACATTATAACTAAAAAATAATAGTTATATGATTCATATCCTTTAAACTAAAGTTCCACCACGTTTTATTAAAATATGCAAATTATTACAAAAATTATCGTAGTAATAACAGAGGTCTGGTTTTTTTCCGTTCACAGTGTATATATATATGTATATATATATATATACATACACACACATATATAATTATATATATATATGTATATATATATATATACACATACACACATATATATAATTATATATATATATATGTATATATATATATAGGCAAGAAGGGTTATTTTTAAAAACCCTATAGTAGGGCCTATACGTATACATAAAACTATATAGGCATGTTTCCTATTACCCAGTAGTAATTATTTGACCGGTCTACCTTCTGCCCATAAGTCTTGTAGCCTTAGGTATATACGGAGGTCGCGAACAGAGGTGGGTGTTGGGCACTGAGGTGGGCTATAATTCTGTCGCCTTATGGCCTTGCTTGTAAGGTCGTTCAAGGTCAGCTGTCTAATAATCGTCTGGAACAGTTCGAGGAAGAAAGACAGACCCTTGGGAAAAAAGTAAGTAAGCACGGAGGGTGGATGTATTGAAGGAAGAAGGACGGAGAGACGGACAGACGTACGGACGAAAGGACTAATCTATATATAAGACCAGTGGTCATGTTTTTTGACCATCCGATATCGGCGATTTTAGAATGCTCCTATACTCAACCACGTGATTCTGTACAATTTCCTCTTAAATTCTTTATAAACAGAACTCCACGGATGACCGCCAACGGTGGGTTAGAGCATGCTGTAGAAGATACGGTCGGTCAGTTCCATGCGGAACTGATCGACCACACATGAGTGCGTCCCATCAAACGCATTGATTACCAGGCACCTGTCTCCAGTGAATCTGGACACCAAAGCCGATTTATCATCAAGAGGCCATCGATTGAGAAAGCCTTGGATGTTATGATAGCGGCGCTAAAGAAGTGATTTGGTTTTACTAAACAAGAATTGGTTATAAGTTAGAACGAATAAAAACGGATGCGAATCTGATTGAAATTTCCAGATAGAAACTTATTGTAATAATTATTCATTAGAAACTTATTATAATTGAATTTGTATTAAACTCGATTAGATAGGCTGATGTCATTTGTCTAAGTCCTTGTCGAAGGGGGTCTGAGACGGATAGCTATTTCGACTGAGGCATAGATAGATCATTAGTCAATATTTGATAACAGTCTCCTCCGCGCCGAACATACGCGCTTGTTCGGCATAATGTCCCTCGTTCTGTTGCTCCTTCACAGCAATGGGCCATGAGAGCAATTGGCAAACTCTACCCCAATTTTGATAGCTTTACCCCGTTATGCTATCTTTTCTGAATACAACCCGTTTGTTTTTCATGTCCTGCGCCATCACATACATATAGCGTTGGACCACGCACGCGTACATCTAAGGTCGTTGTCGCCTTGCAGGTGGACGACAACTAACTGTCCATATAGAAATATCCGGAATAAATACTGGCTGAGCGATCGACAGGATTGTCATAGGTGCGAATGGAACCCTGTACGAGGAGTCTCTGCACATTCCTACGGGACGGAAGGGTAATACGGTCCAATCTGGAACTGCTCTTCATGTCCACAGCTGGACCTTCTTCTTAATCAGAATATTCGTTTGATAGGCTTCGATATGAAGTACACTTACGACTGATTTAACACGCACGACATCTTCTGACTTACTTCTGCCTATATTCTGGGCTGGCTTTAGGTATACGCGGAGCAGGCAACTGCCTGGAGCGGCGCAATTAGGGCCTAGGGGCGCTATTTTCACACAAAAGCATGCATTATGTTTTCATGTTTTCAATCATTTTTTTTCAATTATTATTTTTCATTTAAATTCGAAATTTTCTCTTAAACGCAATCTGACTTATAATATAGGGCTATTTGCTGATGTTTGTAGGCCTACGTATTCCTATTTTAATCAGTTTGGGTGGGATGCCACAATGTATACATTGATCTGGTCCTGGTCCTGTCTATAATTGAATTCTGATTTCATAAAGCATATAATATTCGTAACTCATAGCATGTTTCTAACGGTGGTTCTCTCTCAACTCGCGCCGCCTGATCTGACTGTGTCCTCTCTTGCAGCAGCTGCTGCTTAAACCGTTGTACCGCTTCGTTGAGTGCGCTTAATAAACAGTCATCTTTTGTATTATACAACACTGCGAATCCCATTTTCATTGTCGTATAACTTTAAAGTCAAACCTTGATTTCGTGACACCCGTTTCTTCTTGGCGCTACTGCTTCAGAGAATGGAAAGCAAACGTTTCGTCACCGACGATATATATAGGCCTAATCGACTGTTTCTAACTTAAAATAAATTGAAACACGGACTGGTCGCGCGACGAGGCGATATAAAATGCAAATCTAAGAGAGCAATTTAAACGGAAAGTCAGGTAGGCCTATCGCTGCGTTATTGATCAGAGCGTGCGACAGAAAGAGGTTTAAAAATAAGGCAGTCAATAGATAAGTCAGATACTGAACTTAAACGCAAAACAGTCGTAAACATGTGAAATAAACCATCTGTGCGCTGGTCTGGTGCGGAGGTTGCGAAAAGTAAGGAACAATCGCATCGGGTGTCGTAAGGTTGTAGAACAATGTCGTTCAGGTTATGGTTCAGACCTCGAATTCTCCAGCGTTGCTCATCCACCATGGCATGTCCACGGCACTGATCTTTTTTATTTATTTCGGATGCATCATGGAGTTCTGACTTGTGATGAAATTCATTTCGAATTAAGTGTGAAGTCGCAAACAAAATCAGTCAAACCATCGAAAACGACCGTAGGTAAGAAATATTTAGCTAGGCCTACGTTCGTCCGAGCAGAGTTGTGTCAAACAAATTCTTTCTGGCTTCACTTTAGCCACTGCTCCATGATAACACAACATGACTTAAGTGAACACCAGTAACAACCCACGTATCCTACCTCCTCTGCTGCTGTCAAGCATTACGACGCAACCTTACCTTAGGGCCTACCTCCATTTACTTTACGGTCAAGCACCCTTCGTGCTTTACGAGGTTCTTATAAGAGACCCAAATATAAGCAGTCTTGTTGGCAAGACCTTAAATCTCAAGACCAAGACCAAGGCCAAGACTTTGAACCTCAAGACCAAGACCAAGACTTTGAACCTCAAGACCAAGGCCAAGACTTTGAACCTCAAGACCAAGGCCAAGACTTTGAACCTCAAGACCAAGACCAAGACTTTGAACCTCAAGACCAAGATCAAGACTTTGAACCTCAAGACCAAGACCGAAACCAAGGCCCAAAAATTCAGAATCCGGTCGACTTCTAGCTATTCCTTACTAAAAAAATTGTCAAGTCGGAATACTAGCTATTTTAATGAAAACGCGAGTCTTTTATTTTATGCAAGCAAATTAACTTTAAACGCAGACTGCAGAGAATTCCGATTTCGTATTTACAAAAGTCCTTCCTGCAAAATATTATTCCAAATTGCGTTTGTATTTTATAAAAACCAATTCGCTCAGAATTTTCTGACCAAGACGTGTCTTGTGGGGCCTCATAAAAATTCTTGCGAGACCAAGACTTTTGGTCTCAAGACCAAGACCAAGACTTTTAAAAACGAACTCGAGTGCACTGGAGACCAAGACCTTGGTCTCGAGGACAACAAGACTGAATGTAAGTACCTAAATAGGCCTACGTATTTACATACTTTACCATACCCAGTGTTTAATCTAGACGTCTTTGGGGGGTAAAGTTCCCCCCAGGATTGATGTTTCCCCCCAGAGGCCGGCAATATTATAATGTAGAGAAGTTTTGGGGAGGCAAATTCCCCCCCCCAGGATACATGGTCATACATGGTTCCCCCCCCAGAGAGACGGATCCCTAAAATTAGTAGGTGAGAGAGTAATTCGTATAGGAAAATTGGGACGAATGACTAAAAAAAAAAAAAAGGTCATCAACTTTTTTCGAAGATGAAAGTTTTAAAAAGTCTGGATGAAAGTTGGAAAAGTCTGAAAAATTGGTGGTCCCCCCAGAAACCTGGTTTCCCCTCCCAGAAGAGGGGGACTAGATTAAACACTGACCATACCATATTACATTTTACATCATCTTACCTTACTTTATCCTACCTTTCCCGACACGGCATAATTAGAATCATAGGCGTAATTTGTGGGGGGTACGAGGGGTACCCGTACCCCCACTTTTTTAACATTGCCAATCAATATTTTATTACTGTGCATTCCCAGAGATAACAATCTCCGTCTTGCTTCGTGTATGTTAGAAATTGGTACCCCCACTTTTTAGACCAAAGTTACGCCTCTGATTAGAATCCCATCAGTGGCGAAGAAATCGTTGATTGTCGTTAAGTCTCAGTATTGAAACGTGTCTCCAAACCTTAGCGGTTATGATATTTCGTACTTTACCTGACTTCACAAGAGTTTACTAATTATGCAACCTGATAGTAATTCCAGTCTTATCTCACCTAGTACTGTTTGCTGACTTACTTGACTTATCAGGCGCTCGCACGCCTCTTTGCTTATACTTAGTCCCACCCGATATGATATCACCCCCAGCTAAACTATTAGGCTATAATTCTGTCCCTACGCACAAGCCAAGGCTCGCGACCGACAGGGAACAGTACTGCTCTGCCCTACCCGCCTCCCTTCCATCTATGTCTGTGCAGTGCTCGGCATCCTACCGCGCGCACCTGCGGAGGGATTCTAGATAATTTTTGGCCACGTTCACCTCTGATGGAGTAAGTCCTAACAATAGAACATTAGGCCTACCTCCGAAGCAATGCTTTTACTACATGAATTGTTTAAATTAAAAGATTACATAGTTCAAAGAGTCGCTCTCTAAATTTTCTCGTATGCATGCGCCTCAATATCTATACTCACCCCCCAAATTTAGTCTCTTAAGTCTGCAGTGGACGAATCAGAAGGTTCTTGCCCGTGAATTGCAGGATATTCTTTCTATAATATGCATATATTTATAGAAAAACGTATACGGCCTACATTTAGGCCTACATTTAGGCCTACATTTACCACCTGCTGCTTACGTACGTATCAAATTCAGCTTGGTGACACGACAGTAAAGTGAGCGCTAAGGTCGTCCAAGGTCGTCATAATATCTGAAAAAAACTTTATTTGCGAGCATACCAATCATGCATTGTAATATTTTGGTGACGTCTTACTTTTATTGTCGCTTGTCTTCACGTTTTGTGTGTTTCTTTTGTGTTCTTCTGGGTACGTGGGCTACAAAATGCATCCCATAGGCCTACATTGCATTATTTTGTTTACCCAATCAAATGCACGGGTTAGAAGTTTTAGCGCATAAGCGAAGGTCAAGCAGACCTATTATATTGTACTGGTGTGGGTCAAATATAACAATCAATTATTAGGCCTACTCTGTTTACGGCTTCGTTACATGAAAATAGGATTCATACACCACTAAATTTCATTAAGAGGAACATTAAGGTTATTATTGATGTGCCTTTGAATTAAATAAAGAAAACTGTTTCTTATCCTGGATATCTTCTAATGATTTTTGAGTTAGGTCCACCGTTGTCAAGTTGTTTATTGTGTTGATCGCATGCGTTTTATTGCGATCATATATATATCGTCCCTCAGCTCAAATAAGTTTATGGCAACAGGACAGGCCAACATAGCAGAGTACAAATATTTCTAAAAGGTAATCGAATACTTGATTTTTTGAAGAGCAAGGTTTATTAGGATACGTCAGGACTAACAGGTTAACTGATCCGGTTGTTCTTTGTGTCGTCTGATGCAACTCGGATCGATATTCGTGTAATTCCCAGATCAAACCAGATCGATCACGTGCTGTTCGTACGACCTCTGTTATTGTTGACGAGGTCAAAACGCAACAAGCAAGACCACGGTCAGCCGTGTGGTTGTTTGTCCAACTCTGCCATCGTCTTTCTGTCTATCTGTGTCTCTGTTTGTCTGTCACTTACACAGTGGCTTCTTCCAGAAGACGTGCTTACGATTTTATTGACGTCAAAGGTGAATTTTAACTGCAGTTATAGCTGCATGCTACCTGTTGGTCGCATAGAGCAGTTAGCACTGTATGATGGACGTGTATATTAACTATGGATTTGTGTATGTACAGGTCTTGATATCTGTATAGCATCTTTCAGTAATATACATACGTATATTATATATACACATAAGTATATTTATAGCATCAAGCATGAATAATGATTACGTATGTAGGCCTAAATAAGCTGTTATTTTTGGATAGCTGGTACGTTTATACACGTGTGAGCCAACCCATTCAAGAAACCACTGAGTGCATTTGTTAGCTCAATGATTTTTACAGCTATTTAAAATTTAAAAAACTTAGTGTGTTGGCATTACTGGGCTGCAAGAGCATGTTCTTGTTAAAAGTCAGGTATAAAGAAGAGATACCGTCTCCTCACAGGGTAGTGCTGCATTGCACTAAGTAAGTGTGTGTGTGTGTGTGTGTGTGTGTGTGTGTGTGTGTGTGTGTGTGTGTGTGTGTGTGTGTGTGTGTGTGTGTGTGTGTGTGTGTAATATTATATATATTCTTGTAAGCATGTTAGTATGCAAGTATGTATATGTATGTATGCTATGAATGTATGTATGTGTGTAGCTAGTGCCTTTAAGTACCCCTCTAAATGAGTGGAATACAGGTGTCTAACTGTTGTAAGGAGCCTCCAGGCATTGCATCAGAAGAAAGCCATGGTAGGGGTCATCCATAAAGGATGTCCACAACGAGGGGGAGGGAGGGGTAATCGAAATGCGGACAAGGGGAGGGGTTATGACCAATGCGGGCGTCCACATCTAAGATAGATTTTTAAACTACCTTGTTTCAACCTTCCCTGAAAGACATAAAGGTCAGTGAGGTGATTGCCTAAACTGACCTTTACTCAGGCTTTTATTACTGCACATCCTGATATTAAACTCGAACTGTCACTTCAAATGTCACTTAAATGTGCACACGAACTGTGGAATAATTGTAAAAATAATGATGATTACATTAAAAATTGGCTTTGGCGTGCGGACTTCCGCCAAGGGGGAGGGAGGGGTAAGGTCAAATGCGGACAAGGGGGAGGAAGGGGTCCAAATTATGTCATATATTTCGGACGTCCTTTATGGACGACCCCTAGGTGTTTACATGCCAAGTGCCAGCTAGGCTTAATCCTTGCAAAGAATCTGCAAGTGGCTGACAAGCTGACACCCCGAAGGTCACAGTAATATCTCACTAGACGACAAACAGACCTACCTAACATAACTACGTTGCCATCACACCTAGTGTCTGCTGCCCACAATAATTTTAACAAGCCAAACAAACAGTGATATCACACATAAATCACATTTCAACATTTATTAAATAATCAAAACTGATCACGTTACAGTCCAACATTACTCAAATTCTAAAGGATAGCACAGATTTTTGACTACAAACATACTGACAAAGAGAAACAGACGTTGAAGATTTGAAAAACGGTCTAGCGCATGCGATTATTCTTTACAAGCGGAATCAACTGTGCTATTCACCTGTTCTACTATCCATTCAGCAAATAAATATTTTCTAATGTATTCAACATCTAATAACATATCATCCTCTGTTTGATCCTGAACGTCCAATCTCGTCCTCGTTATGACAACTGTTTATACAACCTGTCAATCATTTGACAAAGCACATCACAAAGCTTAATTAACCAGGTGGCATATTAGCATCTCTAAATTACATTCGTCATTTACGTGGCAGTGCTAATCAATACAGAATGCAGTTTACTGTCCATTCGCCAGGTGGCTCCACTTGACTTATCTATTAATAGAAACGAAGCCGACGACACACGAAACAGTTCACAGAAAATCACATCAGACGAATCAGATCTAGCGAATTAAAACACCAAACGAGTTTCCTACTGACCACCGTAGGAATTACACTCACAGCTATCACGTCAACAACATATTTACAAAAAAAAACTGCATGGAAAATTTGTCACAGATTCTCACAAGAAACAAAACTATCGCAGAACAACTGGATCTAGTGATCGATCACTAATTCATCTGAACAATGACAATCAATGCTTTCGAACGCCAATCGGCTGTGGCAAAGCGACGCTTTCGTACACAAAGACTCGGTGAAATACTCTTAGACGATGAGGATGGCCTGGTCATCTAGATTTCTCAATTCGGCAACCATGGAATTTCCACTCCCTAACTTTAATGATGAGAGTGTACTAAAAGTGAATGGGAAATCAATGCAGCTCATCGTTAGTGTTCAGCCAACTAACATCAAATTGAAGTTACATGCAAATACAACACAACTTAGATATGCAATGCATGCATATAGCATAATAAACATACATACAAGTATGTATTCGCATAATACTAGACATGAAAATCGTCACAAAAAAGGGCATCAAAACTGATTAAACCACGGGTTTATTTTAGTACTGTGGTTTGCTATAGTCGGAAGGTTGTTCCAAAAACTTCGTCGAGAAGACAAGCAAGTAAATAAATTTCAAAAATATATCCAGCTGTCATAGTAATGTACTAATTTTAAACATGAATACTTAAATTATTAGCATAACTACCTGATACCATTAGGCAGCTGGGGCTAAAACACTTGCTCAACCCAAGTGCCCAACCAGTGTCACTGTCTCAAAAGAGATTCAAATTAGGACAATCTGTGTTACAAGATGCATATTTAACAAAACCGCCATTTATCTAGCACATATATACATGTACTGTCCCAAATAGAATAACGACAATATACATGTATATATATATATGTATGTCTGTATCTATGTATCAAACATAATTATGTAATACACGCGACCCAGCAAATGATGGCAAGGTATATAAATGTCCAAAAAATTACTGTTAATATTTCATATAACATCCTCATATAGAACTTTGGTCTTGCCGATTAGAAAACCGTCAAAATTTACAACATGTGCAAGATCCACCAAATTTTCTTAAAATTTACAGATTCCAGCGAAGTCGCGAACACTATAGAAATTTACGCATCGACATTAAGTCTACTGGTATGTACGAATTAACCTAAGCAGGTAAAATTCACCACTGTGCTTAAACTTTACCACTGTTTGTAAATTTACCATTTCGTGCAAATTCATCGGTGTGCATAAAATTTACACATGCACGTAATTCAATGGTTGTTAGTCCTTCAGCTTGTTGATTTTGGCACAGATCTTTAGAGCCGGTCCAAGTTTAACATTCAACGTTGTCATGAGATGGTCCTCCTTCAGGAGCATCAGAGCCTGCCCGTCAATCTCCTGCTGCCGAAACTCATCTGCATACATTCCGCAGCCGGGCAGAGTACGGATAAAATTGTACACGTCCTGCACCTGCAAATGTAATGTAAACGAATTAATTAACAAACCATACGAGTGCTTAGTATTGATACTGCTTGGGCACCCTTCGGCTACAGACATTTTTGTAAGATAATGCAAAATGAAGTATCATTTCACATCAGTAAACTACACATACCTTAACTATAGCAGCAACTATCAGTTGTGCAGTACCTGTTACAGTAGTTGTGACTTCTGTAAAAGGTTTGTGCTCTTAAATCTATATCTATGCTGAAACCTCTGTGACCTGTTTCTGGCCAAATGGTTCCGACTTTCAGTAAGACCAAATTTCCCTGCTTGAGAAACATAATGCTCAATTCATGATACAGGAGTGTGGGAGAAACAGGCCCCAATAGGACCCAGAGCCAGATGGGGTCAGTCCTTATGTATTCTGCAACATTTAGGTTCCCTCAAAAAGGAAGATCTTGAAGGTAAGCCTGTTTCAACTGAAAGCCAGTGAAATGAAGTCAGCGACGTACAGATACCCTTTGCCCATACATACCCCCCACTGGGAAAGATGTTTATCCGCTGGTATCTGAACTTCTCCAAATTCATCCACATCCATGCGTTCAACACGGTCGAGTTCCGGTGGGGAGCAAGGGGTGGAACTCTCTCCCTGTCTGCCGACAGCTGCCGAATTGCTTCTGTCAGTATCTGAACTGCATTCTGTTGAGTTTGACGTCATTTGGAGAACAGTTGCAACACTCCCGGAGATTCCATGGACCATGCTACCACTTGAAGATCCAGAGGACATAGTGCCAGGGATGACAGCCTACAAAGCAATTACACACATGCAGTTATATGTAAGTATGTACCAGTAAATGAGCACCTCTTGCAAACCTTCAAAACGTCCAGTTCCCTGATCCCATTTATTAAAAATGTATCAATTCATGGACCACTTGTTGCAACTGAATTTAAAAGCATTTTCACAAACTGATGCCTACATGAAAGTCATGCTAAAAGTTTACTCTTCTTGTCTCAAAATGTATTCACTTTCTTGTCAAGGGAACGTAACATACCAACTGCACAGAAATTACATTTGAAAATTCAAATCAATGTCTTAACTTAACAGAATTTGGCTTTGATATAGCATGTAGAGGAATATTGATTGCAGAAAATCAGCCACAGATACAAAAAACGTGGGGCGTGGTGGCTCAGTGGTAAGTTCGGCGCCTTGTGACCGGAGGGTTGCAGGTTCGAATCCCTCTAGCCGCTGCGTACGGACCTTGGGCAAGTCCTTCACTCGCAATTGCTCGTGGCGCTTCGGCGTGAAAATTCCGGCACAGTATCAAATGCTGTAGTCGGGAGCGCCTCTGAGTAGTAGTTGACTTCGAGAGGCGCTATAGAAATATCCGGAATAAATAAAATAAATAAATAAATAAATGCATTCACTGAGTGCAATAAAATCTATTTATTCAAGATCTGAATAAAAATGACATACTAGTAACAAAAAAAACGCCAATTTTCAATTACATACCATGATTGGAATCACAGATATAGAACATAAGGCCAGGTGAATTTGGACCTTTATATAGCATGCAGAGGAATACTGTCTGCAGAAAATCTGCCCATACTTCAGAACCAAGTCATTTCTTTGTGCCTTACCAAATATGGCTTGAATATTTTTAATACACACCTGGCTGCAAATGCCCAATGTTGGGTGAGGTCTCTTCAATCCCTTGCTTTGTGGAAATCCAAGTTTTCCAAGTCCTCCATTTTCCGACTGCTTCCTTTGGCTGTAGGCACTGAACCGCTTCGAACATGTCACGGAGCAGAACCTCTTGGAGCGTGCAAAGTTCTGGATGAGATCCGATTTGCCACAGAACTCGCAAGTCAGTCGTTGGCCGCCAGGAACCGAAGGAGTTTCTAAAGAATTACAAAATCAAAGTTTACAAATCTGAAAGTTGCATCTGTAACTTAGTGCCAGCACACATCTTTATGACTATATGTAAGTCTGTTATGCTTATAAACCTGTCAAGGGAATCTCGGGCATGGATGAACGATAACCAGTTTAGCATCATACTACATCAGTAAACTAGAGCTACCCAAGTAAGAACCCTATTTGTAGATTATAATATGGTGATCAGCTTTATTCAGAGTGGTATTGTGGTTGCCAATTGTGAGCATATCCGCCTTTCACCTCTACGCTTCGGGTTTCAGTTGCAGTACACCAGGTGAAACTGAAAATCATTGCAAAGCTATGTAAACAAGTCAGATTGTTCTGTTGTTGAACTGTAATGTAAAAATCTAAATGTAAAGAAATAAAAGCTATGGTAAACATAAATACCATAACAGACCCCAATGAGATTTGTTTATTTCAGATAATGCACCTGGTTTCAAAACCAAGACACAACATGTGGAAGACCAGTGTTTTCACGACATGCCAACTAATACAATGTAAACTATGGTAAGTGTGTTTAGTTGGTGCGGTTCCGAACTATCTTCTAGCAGTGTATTTAAGCAGCTATTGTATATACTCACGACAGTCACCTTTGAGTACAAGTCACCACCTAAATTTTGGGCTCAGAAGGTGAGAAAATGTACTGCCCCAAGTCTAAATTGCTGCTGTAAATCACACTCCATCTGACAAGGCAAGTGTTTGACTGCTGTTAAACGGTCAAGCAGGACACCATGAATGATTTTCAAACCACGTACTAAGAGCCTTCTATACTTAAAAACAAATTGGTAGCTGATTGAAATATCAACTTTTGAAAAATTCTATAAATTAAACAATTTTTAATTTATTTGGTATATGTGCAGTTAATGCTTTTTGAAGTTCGTCAACAAATTCGTGAAATAACCTAGATTGTTATAATGGAGGACCCGAATACTTATTAAGTCGTACCCTGACTTCAAATTTTAAAAATTGTCCAAAATTTTGCTTTTGCTTGAGTATGGTAGTTGCAGAGTTCCTGATGTCAAAGTCTGGATCACAATTATTTATGTATGTGACTGGCAGTGGCTTCACTAGTAACAGGGTGTCATGGCAGATAAAACAGCAGCATAGTCTTAAACGCAGACCTTGAATTGTTGGGGTTGACAGCTTTTCTGCTGCAGGCGGGATTTCCACCTCCTTTGGTACTGTTTTCTCAGGCAACTCTTTTGGAATTTCTGGTTCAATTCCTGAAAACAATGACAGCCTCAATCAGTAAACAACCTCACACAAAATAAGAAAAACTTACAAATCAATAGAACACAAGCTACAGCTTTTCTTCAAGCAATCCTTCAGCCTTAGAATGAAACAACCTGGAAGCTTAATTTAAAACAATGAACAAGAATCATAAGTTAGAAACTGACAAATAGGTTGAAGTTGCCTAGAACTAACACGATCGTGTGATGTTTTGTAATATGACATTTCAGTGTCAACCTTGAATTACAAGTCACATTCAGGTCACAAACTTAAGCATTGGTAGAATCTGTATATCCTGTAGGAAGAGAAGAATGCTAGGCATAGAAGATCTGGGAGGACCACAACACAGAACGTCAGTTTGTTAATGTTAAGACGTAGCTAGCTTTGAGACATTTGAGCAATGTACAGTGGAGATAAACTTATACCTATTTAAAGACAGTTTACTAACTGAGTAAACTAGATAAAGTGAATATGTTTGAAGGTCTTCGGCATATGAATGACTATGGAGATTAAATATCACAGAAAGCAATGGAATACTGAGGAAATAGCACATGACATAACACAGAACATGAGGATCACATATATGAATGGCATAGGAGAGGATAAGCCCCCATGAAATTTCACATTTTAAGATCGACCTTACAGATACATGGTCAAACAGGCATGGACTTGACCCGTTCGTTAATCCATAGCTAGTGGCATTTCTTTGCAGAAGATACGAGATCGCCCATGTCAAATGCAGAACTTAGGTGAAGAAAGCTAAAGAGTGCAGATGTTGTAAAGTCAGTCAGTTTATGTGGAATCACATATAAAGCAATAGGAGATTGATTAGAAGGAAGAAGGGAGTTTTCATTCAGGAAATTTTAACCTGGCACATTCACATTAAAGCATTTTAACAAAAACTTTACCACTGAAATAATGACTTTTCAATAATTTAGTACACTGTGCAGAATCATCCTTCTACGATATCCATGCAGAAACAGCATCATCAAATATAAAGCCATGAATTTCTCAAGTAATTCATAGCAATTCAAAGTGACCCAGAAAATGGCTTACGTGGTTTTTTGGCCGGAATTTCTTCCTCCTCCTCCTCTTCCTCCTCCTCTTCCTCCTCCTGCTCTTTATCCTCCTCTTCCTCGCTATCGGCCTGAAACTGGCTGGCGATAGAGATGATGTTCTTTTCATCTGGGATGGTCAGACTCGGTGACAGAAACTGACTCATCAGAGATGACCGATTTACCTTTAACAGAAATTGCACAAAAGTAATTAACTAACAATAAAGTAAACAAGAAAACTTTCTACATCAAGATCGTTTTATAACATAAAATAATATTAATAAATAATAAATTAATAATAGTAGTAATACTAAAGGAATGATAAGGCAAATTTAATAATAATAATAACACACATGTATAATAACCAGAGGTAAAAATAAAAATAATAGCATATTAAGAGCACCTCTGAGGAGTTTCTGTTGCAGAGGCACTATACAAATCACTCTGCCACTGCTCATACTCTGGCAGTGCCAGTTCCCAGCCTGGATAAAGTAGGAGGGCGACGCTAATGATCTTTGTTATCATACAGAGTCGTTAAACTGAAACTACTACTACTACTACTGATGACAATGATGTTGTTGAACTTAGTTTGCAAGCTTGACTGTTGCACAACTGCCCCACAAGCTGCTGTTTTCTTTATCAGATTTATAGGGATATGATATGGCTCGATAACACCACCTATACTAATACCAATTTTAATCACCAATTCAACCTCAACTATCGTACAGTTCAATAAATAATACATCAAAGTAGTAACAATGTCAAGAGATACGATTAAGTAGGATAAGGTAAGGTAATTGTTCATTTACTACACATCCTATCAAAAACTGTCTTCAAGTGCATCTTTTAATTAAACAAAGTCTGTTTAAGCAATAAAGATAACAAACGACTGCATCTGCTGAACAAAATAAAAGTTTTAAAAAGAAAAGTCAGACCCTTGACCAACGAACAACTTCTTACCGGGAAAGGTTCCATCGCCTCCTGAATAATAAATCCTTCAATCACATGCGTAAGAATCTTCGGTCGCGATCGTTTCAGAGATTTTTCTCTCACTGGTTTCGAGTTAACCTTATTCTCCTTCTCGGTTAAAGATTTGATATCCACTGTTTTCTCATCACCATTTTTAATTTTCACTTCCTCTGTGTTGGTTTTCACTTCGGCTGGTGGTTTTTCCACGGAGGTCGGCAAAATGGCAGCGACCGACTTGGCCGAGGGCGAGCTGAGCTCTTCTTTCAGGGCGGGATTTGCCGCAGGGGTTTTTTCCGCAACAACCGGCTGAGTTTCATCTGGTTTTGGAGCAGGTGGAGCCGCCGATTTCTCTTCAGTCTTATTTGGCTGTTCTGGCTTGCAGCTCACCTGTGGCTTTGACTGAGCGGTGACTGTTGCTACCGGCGCGCTGGTGGCCATGACACGAGGCAGCACTCCAGACTGGCTAGGTGGTCGAGGTGCGACAGGTACAGACGACGTTGATGGGGGCGTTGGTTTTGCCAGTGATGTAGATATTTTAGCTAGGGTGGGTAGCTTGGCACCTGACTTTGGAGTAGCCAAAGAGCTTGTTGACTTAGAACTGGACGTGCTCGTCTGGGAGTGTGTGGCGGACGCATTGTTCGGCTGAACCTGAACCCCGCGCCGTGACTGTGTGGTGGTGGCAGGACGAAAGGTCTGTGGGGCAATGTTAGCCACATCTACAAACCACAACAAGAATGTGAAATTTAGGACAATAGAAAATCTATGATTGTCATGGAAACCATGTAGTTATGGAAACCATGTGACTTATACAATACAAACTGGTGATATTTTTACACAAGGAAGAAATACCATACTCAGCAGGAATGATTGAAATCATTAAAGATTCCAATCTGAACAACACAATTATAATGCTGTTAACAAATGCTAACAGAAGTATAATAAAATTAATAAACTAACTCTTTCCTGTTTGGTCTTCTTTAAATTAGTATATAGCAAAACAGAACAGCCAAAATAGTGAAGTTAACTACTTAAACAAACTAATAATGAAGCTTTAAATTACATTAATTAAACACGACAAACTGAGTTGTCCTCTTTTGCATGTTATGGTTTCATGCTCCACTCCTAAAACATGCAAACGACAACTGAGATAAATTATAGGAAATTTAAGCAATTATTCTGCATAATTTTTTAAATAATTGCATAAATATCTTACGTCTGGTTTGGGTAACTGTCTGGACATTGCCCATGATGCCTTGCTGCTGTGGCTGTAAGGTGTCTGCCGTACGGATGTACAGAGGCTGTGAACCAAGGATCGTAGTGCCTTGTGATGCAATCAATGGCTGAACAATCGGCACAGTCTGCGCACCAGACAACATCTCAAATAAAAACAATGAAATGTTGACATTTCACCATTTTACTTCTAACAAAACTCAAAGCAAATAAACCACATCCATTGCTTACCAAAAATCTCTCATACTTTTTTCACTTTTTAATTCAATTAAGTGCATATTCACATAAGCACAGTACTTCACACATCATAATCTCATAGCAGGCAGTCTTGGACACAATCATCACAATGCAATGTAGGGGTTCCAAATGTTTCAACTGCTGGTCTCACATTTAGCATACTGAGTTGGATACCTACTTCAAGTTCTAATTACTCTCACTTTGATGACATAGCCCACACAAGTGCAATTTACTATTTCATATTTTGCACAACTCCATCTTTCAAATTCAAAATCTGGGTGCAAGCAGAGCATACCTGAAACTGTCCAAGGTTCACAAGTGTCTGGTTTGTGCCAATAATCTGGCCCGTGTTGCTCATGAAGTTCGGACCAGTGGCAAAACGGATTGGGTTACTAATGATTTGGGCCTGCTGAACCGGGCTAAAGCTGATAGACCCAGACCCTGCAGGACGCACAGACTGCAAGATGGTGGGCTGCTGAACTCCTGCAAATCAATGACAAATCGCTAATTACACAACAAAATCATCAATAAATCTGTCTTATATTCTTATGCAATGAGTAACAACTTTGTTAAAATAATTAATTATTGCTAAACGATTGTACTTAATAATCATAAAAAAAATGAAAAGGTTCTACTCTGAAAGCATGTCATACAGAGCACAGAGCCCTATCTTGCATAATCAACCTTCTTAACTCTTTATTTTTGTAGCTCTAGTTATGTACACAACTACACCTCTTAGAAGTGCCACACACATAACTAACCAACACATTTTCCACTTTGCAAATATTTAATTTAACATACGGTAAATCAAATATTTATGTGGACCAGCACAGTGCAAACATGCAGAGTAAGCCCTTCACCTTGTCAATCATCACAAACTAACTTTAACAGCTTCATCAGGTTGGTCAGAAGAGCCTTTACATAACTCTCAAAAGGTACTACACAAATGTCTAGAAGCACACACGCCAAGGAAATCAGACAATTGTCCGATTCGATTTGTTTACCAAAAACTAGTGACGAAGATTGCTGCTTTTGAGTGACTTGTTTCCCACCAAAAACGGTCGCCTGCTGTGGGACAACGGTAGCCATTCCCTTCGTGGGACCCGTCTGGCTCGGAAGCGTGTAGCTGTTGGTCAGCGCGATACGGATCGCCATGTTCTGTTGCTGCAGCTGCTGCCCCGCTGGTAGGATGTTGGCTGTCTTTGAGTCAGTGGTATTTGATCGACCCTGGGTCAGCTGCTGACTTCCCGACTGGTTCTGCATGGCTGGATTAACAACAACAAAATCGCACACAGATGCAACAGAGCATGGAAGAGATACTTATTTCTGAAGATTCATAAGGACACAGAAAAAATCCAGTCTGGAAATCTCTTGACGTAAGGAAAACGACAGGAAAAAATTCATGAAAATAAAGACACATAAAATTAAAAAAACACTAAAACATGTCCAATAAAATTGAAAGAAATTAACTATTAAAAGATAAATAAAATGTTCAAAGAAGAGTCAACTTAACAAATAAACAAAAAGACAAAAACGTACAAACAACTGGGGAGAATGCCAGGTAATCATTAACTGCACATAGTCGATAACTGCGCTCGATGACCTCACCATGAACAGCTGTTGGAAGTGACATATTCTGGTACATGAACTGCTGTGGGATGAACTGGTTCGGACCAGCCTGGATGACCTGGAGCTGCGGAACTTGCATGAACTGTGGTCCGGACAGTCCAGTAGATGTCAGATACTGTGGACAAGTCATTGCGGCCGACTCCATCTAACCATACAACAGCCGTACTTGATTAATGATTTATTGTG
Source organism: Allolobophora icterica (assembly GCA_963556255.1). Taxonomy (NCBI): domain Eukaryota; kingdom Metazoa; phylum Annelida; class Clitellata; order Crassiclitellata; family Lumbricidae; genus Allolobophora; species Allolobophora icterica. The sequence goes on from OY744612.1 coordinate 36,668,025, forward strand.
TTCTGTTACTAATACTGCTATTAATAGAACTGTACTAAAAGAAGAGTAAAGATAGCCATGTAATTTGTTATTAACGATACTTTCAGTAACTTACAAATATTCAGAGAAACCGAACAATAAATGTTAAGAGATAAAGAACATTAAAAAAAGTCATATCCAAAAACATAAATTTATCCCAGGATAAAAAATATCTAAGGATAACAATCACCTCACGAAAGTTTTATTTTAAATGTAACTAAGCCCTTATCTAATCACATCCACTGTCTAATCACATCCACTATCTAATCATATCACATGTATCACAGTAATACTAAGCAACTCCATGATAAGGAGGCTTGAGCCTGCACACTACTGGCAAGTGCCTCCACAGATCAGCCTTAGCATAATTATTATTTAATATTTAGTATTATAATATTTATCACTAATATCATGGCAATCTAGGAATTCATCTAAAAAACCTTCTCTAGAACTCCAGTTCTTGTATTCAGAGAGAAACAAAACACTTTATGAGTGTGCAAACAACATCAACAAAATGAGCAAAAGTATCAACTTACAACAACTTATCATCAACTTACAAAACTTAAAGACTCTTTATCTGTTTTCCTCAATTATACAAATAGCTAAATGATGCAAATTTTCAACTCCAAGCAACTACTGCTCAACTCCATCAGATGGACAGACACATGCAGAAGGTAGTAAGTGAGCATTTGCGAGCATTACCTGAGCATTATTCGATGGATCCGATGAGCAGATGATCTGCGCTCCTCCGAACATCGATCCCAATCCCTGGATGGTCTGCTGTCCAACACCATGTGCCAAGAGGCTCTGGCCCATGCCGAGCTGAATAGTCTGCTGTCCTGCCCCGTGAGCCATCACAGCCTGAGTCGTCTGCTGGTGGACAGTCTGCTGTTCAGCCCCGTGTGTCATCATTGACGGAGCAACGCCATACTGTATGGTCTGGTGCATGGCCCCCTGAGCCGTTGTCAGATGGTGGAAGGTCTGTGGTTGTGAGACTGATCCAATCTGCATGGACTGCTGACTCTGTTGCATGGAAACCTACAACAGAACACCACGAAGAAAAGTAGGGACACGTACCGTAATACAAGCTCCAACACAAAGTGCGTTGTCAGATTTAGGAGCTGCTGTGACTCCTATGTAGTCCAGTGGTTCTCAAACTTTATTTTATTTTACCACCAGGTAAAAAATTGAATGTTGTTTGTAAGCATACCACCAGCAAAGGTCAGATCAAAAAACAGGCGAGCTCAAGTCCCCTTGCAATTAGCGTAGGATCAAAGGCAGACAAATTTTAAAAATAATATATAATTGTAAGAAATGTCTTTTGAATTTTTTCGCGTACCACTTAGCGACACCTGGTAATACCACTGGTGGTACACATACCACCATCTGAAAACCGCTGCTATAGTCTTCACCTCAGAAACCTCATGAAACAGAAAATGCTTTGGCTGGCTGTAAAGTAAACATAGCTTCATGTTAATGCAAAAATATGTAGCTCCACACTTTGGCACAACATGTCATTATAGGTTGTATCATGCAAAATGTAGCTTAAACTACACTGCAAAGATGTAGCCAATTGCTAGATGCAGCTGCTAGTCCATGCCAGAATATAAACATATCTCTAAAGGATAAAACAGAAATGACAGGAGGAAAGTCCACTCTTTGTGTAACATGCCAACCAATAATAATTGGGCCACTATGTCGACTAAGAGTAACCAGATCAGTCTGGCAAGACATTAATAACTGGACCATAATACACACCAAAAATAACTGGTTCTCTCTGCTAACCAACAATAACTGGGTCACAATGCCAACCAAAAATAACTGGGTCACAATGTCAACCAATAATAACTGGGTCACAATGTCAACCAATAATAACTGGGTCACAATGTCAACCAATAATAACTGGGTCACAATGTCAACCAATAATAACTGGGTCACAATGTCAACCAATAATAACTGGGTCACAATGCCAACCAATAATAACTGGGTCACAATGCCAACCAATAATAACTAGGTCTTTATGTCACCCAAATGTGACTGTTTCATTAAAATCAAGAAAACAAATTCAGCACCACCAATCCTTGAACTTGAATCGACCATGTCAAATTAAACGCTGTGTTCTCCGACTTAACATAAAGATTACAAAGCCTACATTGCTGCAAAAATTGTAACCTTATCAAAACTTATCATCAACTTGGTGAATGCTTAAAGAAATCTCCTCTTCATAACGTATTCTCGCTCAAACTATTCGCAGCAGATGCCAACTGTGGGTAAGGATAGTCTAACAAAAATGATGCCTGAAATGGCATTTTGGCATGAAATACGTTTGATTTTGGTACAAAGGCAGACATGGTCTACATTTTAGGTTTGCATAATTATTATGTACTATTTTTTCTTTTGCCAACTAAACTCAGACTCAGTCGAGTCCTTTAAATCAAGACTTAAGACATATCTTTTTTCGAACTGTGCGATGTTTTGTGAAGGTGCCATTGTAAAGGCATGTGCTGTGTTATGGCATCCTAGAAATGGTCGTTATTATTATTATTATTAACATCATTATTATACTACACAGAATGTGCAGATGTTTGTAACGCTTTAATTAATTACTATTATTGTAGCAAGTTAATTTCAACCACCCACACACACACACACATAGTACAAAACACACACACATACACACACCCACACACATTCTTACAGATGAATCAAAGCAATATAAACAGTGGTTCTACGTATGTCAGCCAACTTGAAAGTCAGCCAGGTCAGTTCAGTCTGAACCTGCCACCTGGTTGTAATCTAGGTAGAGCATCTTTGACCCCTCTCCCCACCACGTCTCAGATTATCATGGACTGCTAATACCCTCTGCTCACATGACAAGTCTTTCCTGGAAATCATGGAAGCTCTTTGTCGTCATATTACATTGTAATATTACTCCCAGCTAACTCTCATGCTAATACATGTGTACATGAATGCCTGCATTCCTGCAATAAACATGCATCATTCTTATATCACATGGATGTAAACCACACACACGCACGCACACATGCACACACACACACACACACACATCACCTTACGCTAACACATACATACATATCAAGACATAAAAACAATGCAGCTTCAAACAGGCAGCCAACCTGCAAGATCATCAGCATGATGGACAATGAGAAAGCATGACAAGAAAAGAATCCTCAAACCAGATGTGAGTTGGTTATGGAAAACTGGAGAAATCTCGACTCCAAACAAGATTTCATCATTAGAAATACAGAGAACTCTGCTGGATAAAGTTGTTTAGTGAAGACTTATATGGTTTGGCCAAGTGGCAAGAATACCAGGTGACCAAACCCTGTACAATTGCTACATGGAAGCATTGGAGGGAAAGAGAAAAACGGAAGACTATGCCTCAGTTGAATATACATGATACACAAGGACACAATAAGACTTGCACTAAACATGAGAAAGTGCTAGTTCTGAAAAATGGCCGAAAACAATACAAATCAATTCATTCACACTCATTGGTGTCAATGGCTCGCCTCAGCAACCAGTGATGATGATGATTATGCTGCTGCTGCTTCTGCTGATGAATATTCATGATGCAGTTATTCATTTTCATTCACTCAGAGGACTTATATAGCACCCCTCCAAGATACCTACTCAGAGTCGCTCCCAGCCAAACTCCGGCGGTAAAGAAGTTTTCAGCTGCTTGTAAAAGGTGTATGCAGATTCTCTGGTAACTACAGCACTTAATTTGTATATCTGTTACATATATGTTTGTGTGTGTGTGTGTGTGTGTGTGTGTGTGTGTGTGTGTGTGTGTGTGTGTGTGTGTGTGTGTGTGTGTGTGTGTGTGTGTGTGTGTGTGTGTGTGTGTGTGTGTGTGTGTGTGTGTGTGTGTGTGTGTGTGTGTGTGTGTGTGTGTGTGTGTGTTTTACCTGGACATTTATAAAGCGCTTATATCTGGACATTTATAAAGCGCTTCTAGCGGAAAAGCCATTCAGAAGTGTTTACAGTGGGAGAGACCTTGAGAGGAAACGCAAGCTTCAAGAAAGATAAAAGAGGAAGAGACGTTATACCTGAGAGAATAGAGGAATGAACAGATGGAGGAAGCTCATTCCAAAGAGCAGGGCCAATGGAAGCAAAAGACCTCGATTGAGCCAGTGATGTCCTGTAGGTGTGTGGTGTGTGCATGGGACCAGTGTATGTAATCAGATGTAAGTAATGTGGTTAAACCTTACATAAGCGGCCATCAGCACCTCAGCGAATTTCTTGCAAAGGCACTACAAAAATGCTGAGACGAAAGATAGCAGGGAACCAGAGAATCACTACTCCATTACAAATGAGTTCCAGATGAACAACTGAAAGACACAGTGTAACCCAAGCTAATGAAAGGCATCTTCAAACGACAATCATCACATTTAGGAATAAAATCTCATTCAAACTGAACTCCATGGATTTGTGACATCATTTGTCCCCACCCCATCCTAGCAGATTCACTCAAAAAATGTTCTGTTGATCTATCCTAACTCAAGTGATCTAACTTAAGTGGCAAAGACAGACTCCTAAATTAACTTGGCAGGACAATGTAACCACAAGTGCCACTTCCACAATCTCGTAATTGACCTTTACAGCGATAAGTTCTGTGATAAATTCCGTGCTTTCACGTGAGCACTGAAGCCACAGGATTAGACTCACAGGTAGCAACATTTAATATCAAGAATGCATTCAAATGTGACGCAGCAACAGATAAAACCCTTTGCAATCTTCTTTCATCTCACCTGGGCAGACTGAGTGGTCGCACCAGAAACCATCTGTGACACCAACTGTAGATGTGACATGGGTTGCTGAGGCAGAGAGGCAGTCGCTAGGGCAACAGGAGTTGAAGCCGGGGCTGGAGAAGGGTTTGGCACCACTGCCAAACTCTGTACCCCACCACTTGGCTGTTCTTGGGAGTCGCCCGCTCGGCTCGTCGAGTGTTCTGATTGGTCAGCTGCAAGTGTGGATGCGGCTGATGCCGACCAATCCTGACAGGAGCTTTCTTTGGGCGCTTCGCTCTGATTGGACATCATCAGTGACAACACTGCAACCAAAGACAACAACAGGTAAGTAAGCCCAACGATAAAGACAACGGATAGCAAACCACACATCTTCAAGATTACAATTGAACCATATTGTAACTTATATTCCTCTGGTTTTACAATGCGAACAATAGAACTTCACATGGAATCAATCTCAATTCGATTCCTCTACCTGTAGCTATTCCAACTATGTACTGCGATACTGAATCTCCAGCATTTACAGCCTACATCTGCGCAGTGTATGTATGTATGTATGTATGTATGTATGTATGTATGTATGTATGTATGTATGTATCTAAACGACTAGATAGCCCTTAAAAGTACCTCTCAAAAGGATTGGATTAAGGATATCTAACGTGCATCTTAAGTTTAGCTGAAATGTTCATTGTGCTCCAGCCGGAACAGTTCGGATAGCAAACCCAGTGCAAGTCAGACGACTATTCCAGAAAGACCGTAATGTGGATGACAGGTGTGCCATGTTCGAGTCGCAGAATGTTGTAACAGTGTTGTCATCACAGACGAAATTATTTCAATACATGTATAAACACAATAAAGTTATGCACTTACTTACTTACAACATGCCAACAACTCTAACTGCAGCATTCCATCCAAGTCTTTAACACTAAAATCGCAACATTTCCTCGAGGTAAACATTACCCGTGACACCAAGATACGACTCCACTACTCCCTCCCTCCATTCCCTCTCCGCCTCCCTCCCGCAGGACCGGATATGACAGGAATCCGTCTCCGAGTGAAGACAAAGAAGCAGACGAGGTTATTGATCGCAGGAGCCGCTGGACGGACCGAAGGCCGAGGCCACACCCACCACGGACGACGGGAGCCCGTCGTAATAACACCAGTCGCATCGTGGTTGGCCTCGTCACCAATACATCACCGGCATATAATCAGCATTATGATCGCCAATATTGTCGGCTCAAACGACGCGCCATTGGCTGCCGGTGATGCAGCCGACGGATGAACGGAGATGCCAGGCTGCAGCGCTGATGCTGCTGCAGCCTCTGCCGACTTGCAGCTGCATCCTCCGCGCGTCGGGCGAACGGAGGAAAGCGAGGATGCAACATGAGCTTCTCGTTGCCGAGCTGCTGAGGCTGGCGTTCGTTTAGCCGAACAGCGGCTCCAAGTGATCACGGCAGGAATCATTGGCTCACGAAATCTCTGATTTAAGCCAGCCATCGCGGTCGGTCGGTCGTCATGCGGACGGACGGACGGGGGAATTGGAGAGACAGGGAAGAGAAACCAATGCAGTCCCCGCTCGCTGATGATGATGACTGAGACTGACTGACTATCGCTGAAACCAGCGGACGGCTGACCGCACGAACGCCCCTCGAAATCCACTGCATCCAACTAGATTCATCTAACAACAGTTCTCTACAGAATCCAGCAGCACTGTCGACTGGTTTTTCATAAACGCGCTATATAAATGTTTCAAAACATATATTACACTTGTATCTATGTATGTATACAGTATGTATCTATTGTCCGCGTGACCTGGAATGGGCTCCCTACCATGCTCCGCCAAATACCGACTGGTCATTTTACCGTGTTTCTCGCTGTCCTGAAAACTGTGTTGTTCGACAGTGGTTGGGCTGGTAGCACTCCTGAGTAAGCAATCTTGAAGGGGTTCTAATAAAAGTGCTTTAACAATAGTAAGTATGTACATATGTTTTGAATTGAAGTGCTTAACGCCAAATGCAATCCGTACTACAGCTCAACACAAAGGACAGAGACATGGCCCCACCTGCAGTCAATGAAGGATCTCTTTGCTCAACTGATGGCACAACCAATGTTACTAAATGCAACTGATTTCGTACTCTATCTAGCTGGCCAAACTAAACCAGATATGCACAATTTGCCTGTTAAATACTGAAACTAGTATCTATACGCCTGAAAGATCGTGTTCTCATTGATCAAACTAATTCTGTATTACTGTTGATCATATTAATTGCAAGACTACCTTGAGCTAAACACACACTTGTCAAACTACACTACACAGTTCAGACACTCCATACCCCAAAGCAGAGGCATGATCGACAACACGATCACCACCAACATAATCATCACCAACATGATCATCAGCAACACAGTCACCAACAAAACGATCACCAACAACATAATCATCACCAACATGATCATCAGCAACACAATCACCAACATCATGATCATCAACAACATGATCACCAACAATATGACCATCAACATGATCCTTAAAGATTACTTTATAATCTTCTGTAATATGGTATCATATTACACAATAAATGTCAATAGATACACATACCAGTAGGCGTTGATGGTGACCAATTGCTAAAGGTTTGGTTACAAGGTAAGTTATGTGGCCATAGCTACCAACTTCGACCAACAAACTTAATTTCTTCTGGTGTTATGGTATACCTACCGATGAATCAATTGATGGCGTTTCAGAGTTGCTTAAAGGTGCTAAATAAACATTCCGATACACAAACACACACACACACACATACATACATACAACATACAAGGCCACACGGATGCAACTGGATGCAAACCTCAGTCAGTGGTAAGACGTTACACCATTACCAGTCAGCAAATTATCAACCCAAGCAATGAAACTCGATGTTTGATGGGTCTGGAAATGCAATACATGGAAACTCATACCCGTTCATTCCACAAGCTGGAGAACACGAAGTTCAACTTCACCCCTTCTATGCTAGTTCACTGCATAGCCGATCCTATCTCCAGGCAGACATGGAAAAGTGGATGGTATTAATCCAGCCAGCTGCAGCTTAGCATCCCTTCCTGGGAAGGTATGGAAAACAGCAACAGGACCAAGTGGAAAGGTGTCATGGCATTACTGATAAGAAACTGATAAGAAAGATGCAGTGCTAATGATAACTAACAGCTGATAACTAACAGCTGAATTTGAATTATCATCCACTGAAAGACTGTGCTCAACAACACTCCTGCGGTCCTGCCTTTAGTGATCCTACCATTTGTTTGTATTTGTTGAATACATCTGGCTAACATAGTTAAATATCAACAAAAGCAGTATGCCTCATTACAGACAAGCATACTGCTGTGTCAGAACTGACCCTTGGTTCAAAAACAGATAAAGAGCGAAGACTGAATCGAAGCTCAAAGACAGAAAATAAGTTAAACTGATACTGAGTTCAAAAACAGATGCGTCAAGGACTCAAGGTCAACCCAAGGTTCATAAACCGATTTGTTAGGAAGAGACAGAAAGGTCAGATAAAAGTTTGAGGAAACAACACAATGAAATGTCCAACAGATCTCAATGCCTATTCTGAATTTTACAGACAACCCGATGACACTCATAAACAACAGACAATAAATAAAAGCTATGGTTTGTCAGGTAAGCAGCACCCCAAAAAAGAGTTCCTCTAGACATAAATTACAATAAAAAAATTAAAACATAAGTCACAGAATTGAAGAAATGGTTGAGTTAAACCTTTGTACCTTCATTTTATATTCAAATGCAAATGAGTCAAAGATCATGACCTCTGCTCACCCAATACACAGTGCTCATGCAAAGGGGCGGAATTGGGGCTAAATATCCGACTGTGCAGTCTGACATTAATAAACAAAACAGTGGGGTTGGTAAAAAGCTAAAAACCCTTTATAAAACTCCACAGGAATTCAAATTTGAAGCTATCGGATGTCTCTGTACACAGAGTCTTGTAGACAAGTCCTAATTCAAAGTGCGTTTCACCACAACTTGGTCTCAGACTTGTTACAGTGTATTCAGCTGCATGTTGAAGTACATCAAACTTCCTTTGCATGCCATATTGAGAGAAACAGAGCAGTAGTCCCTTAAGCAGTCGCCAAGAACCATCCATGTACATACAGTATTAACAAATTCATTTCTCTCAGCATATATAAGGCAGGTGTCCAGCCCTCTCCCTCCTCAACTGATTTTCCATTGCCAGTGTATGGTCAGTGTATGGTCAGTGTACGCAGTATTGCCCAGTTGGGTACAAGTAGGACTGGATTAATTGGCCATACTCATAATCGGGCCAATTATTAGAACAATTGGTATAATCGTTATCGGCAAAAATAATTGGTGCCGATTTTTAAAATATTTACAATACCACCTACTGATGGCTCGCTGCGGCCGGAGAAAATGCAGAAATAAATAAATAAAAATGTATTTGTTTTCTGCACCATAATCGTCACAAAGAGAAAATGAGCACAAATCATCTATGTTTTGTTTCTTATTACTGATTTATATTTAGCACTTACTAGGCACCGTAGAAACATTGTTTGTAGTATTTGACAACCACCAACCCGCCAATTTTATCATGGTGAGCGCAAGCAGCAAAGTACGTGCATGCATTGCAATTAATAGAATAAATGGTCTCATAATCGGTATCGGCTACTTCAATAATCGGCTATACACGGTCCATATTCGGCACAACTGGAGCACAAATCACAAAATGTATTTCTGCCTAAGACCATATTTGAAGCCCCGACAGTCCAGCACACTTATGAACCATCAGACAATCGTCTCCACCCCCACCACCACCAAAAACCACCTAATACTGAAGCTGCATTATTTTCTAAAGCGGAACTAACTCTGGGATCTGTGACCTTGACTGTGATTTATCAGAACTAGTGACATAATGAGGTATTGTAGAGGGAGGAGGCTCTGGCATGCCTCTCAAAGTCTCATAGTCAACAACATTCTGTCAGTGCCAAATCTTTCCCACTGTCAAAGCAATCAACTAAAGAATGGCCATTTTCCTTGCACGCTCAAACACACCACACAGAGTTCCAATCCTCCAATATCTAGCATCAGAAGAAGCCAGCAAGACCTATTTGGTGCCAGTTCTATTAGATTCATGAGTTGGTGAGGGAGAGGACTGGCCACCGGCCCTCATATGCTGCCGAGGCTCAGAAAATGAATAGCTAACACTTTATACCCAAGGCTGCCTCAGAGCTAGCTTAAGGGACTGCGCTTCTTCTTCTTCTATCAGAGTTAGCCTTCCTACATTGTTTCAGAGAACAAATCAGTCGGCTCTAAACGTTGTTGACACAACCGACATCTAGCCTCACGTTCTGTCAGCACCAATCTTTAAATGCCTCCACAGCTGAGACCATACATTCACTATAGAAAAGCGTGTGCACTGTGCATTTACATTTACATTTAATTTACACTGCGACAGTATCTTGCAACTAGCACTACACTATGTCAGATCTACTACACCCAGTCCTAAGCTGTGTCAGTGGTAAGACAACACAGCCTTACACTATGTCAGTGGGACTATAATAAACCCTACACTGTGTCAGGATTAGTGCAATAGCTGTATCAAGTTGCATGGTACAAGCTCCATGTATCATCAAGCCATGGTACTAGCTCCATGCTAGTACCATGGCAGCAATACCTTGTACCCCGGTAATGCAAATGCTATGCAAAGCCTATATGGCCAAAGTCACCATGGATCCCACGATAAGTGCCAAATGGAGGAACGAATCATATCCTGACATCTATCTATGACATCCATCTATAACATCTGTCTATGACATCTACCTATCTATGGCATCCATCTACGACATCCATCTACGACATGTATCTACGACATCCATCTACGACATTCATCTATAGTATACGACATCCATATATGACATCTATCTATGACATCTGTCTATGACATCTGTCCATGACATCTATCTATGGCATCTATCTATGACGTCTATCTATGACATCTATCTATGACATCCATCTATGACATCTATCTATCTATGACATCTATCTATCCACTGGCAGCATTCCAAGCCATCAAATTCTCACTGACAAAAGAAAACTCTGAGTTTGTTACTCCAGATGAAACAAAACACAATTCTGACTAAATGTAATTATTGCAGAGTGCTGAAACACCCCAAACAAACATTGTCAAAGACTAAAGTGGTTGGTACAAACTCCAAAGGTTGGACATTAGAATCCTCACAACAGCATAGATACATTCCTTATATCTGATTCACAAGTGCTTGAAAATCAAGTGTTTTCGGTTTATAATATACTAGTAAAGGCAATGAAAGACCACCCATGGATTCATAACCATCTCCACTATTCTGCTGATATAAGGGACACAACCTGACTTTACTCCAGCACAGAAAACAATAACCTCCTCCTTTGGATTAATAACCAAAGCCCAGACGAAAGGTAACACCCTACCATACTCGCCCATAGACAGGCAACGTGTTGCAATTGTAAAATGTGCCCTTCTTCAGTTTCGGCAAACCAGAAAACCATCAAACAAATGTGTTTAGAAAACAGATGGAAAAGCACCAAATCAATTGCCTAACACCTCTCATTTGGAAAGCTCTGAACCACATACCCATACATAATTTCTTTGTACTCGGTTCTCCTTTCAACCCAATTTCTTTGACTGCACTGGATGAATCACTTATTCCCTGACCTCTGACCTCAAAACTGGTTTCCCGAAATGTACAGAAAGGTTATCAGTTATGCATAAGTTCAGCAACTGTCCTTAAAAGCCTTTTTACTGGGCTACGTATGACTCTCCAGTGGGACAAGCAACGTTCAACAATGCACGACAATCCAATTAAACATTCAACTTACGGGTACGTCTCAGTTCCCACTTCACATCACTAGCTCTGAATGCTGCTCAGAAACCAAACCAAAAACTAAAGCCAACGAACAAATACCAAAGTCCAACCAAAACAAAAACTAAGACGAGGAGATGAGAAGTCCCTATAGGCTAGACCAAAAAGCAATTATGAGTATTAGCAATCACTAAAAAATTCTTGCCTCCACATATGCATGGGTGTGGTGCCAATCCCTCCCACACAGCATGATCGTCCCTCTGACAGAGTACAGTCGGTGCGCTCATTCTATAGCTTACTTCACTGGGAGGTGATAATGGAACATAAGTTTTTCAATATCTTTCTCTTCTGACCAAATACTGAATCAACCAAACTCACACACTAGATTAAACCATAAATCAAAACAGACATCAAAGACCACAGAAATGCCAAATCAAGTCCAAACACTGAATCACAAAAACAAGTACAACCACTGAGCCTCATTAAAACACTATGACAGACAGCAGCACAGTACAGATCAGCCTCTTCTGATAAAACACTGCCCAGCCTCCTGCAAGCAGGTGCTGCCACAAGACCCACCCAAATGTCAGATTTCTTGACAGCCGACGGCAGAATAATATCAGAGATTACCAATATTTGTCGACCTTCAATTGACATATTTTCATTAAGATTTCTAACTTTTGCCAAATGACACCAAAGCTCTCATGAGCAGAAAAAAATAAATAAGCCAAATTGAATTTTCCGTTTGCAGAGTTTGTGAATGGTGGATGATTTCATCCATTCATTAGAAGCAGGGAGAGAACTTCTGGAACAGGAGTGACTGGTTGCATTCCACAGCACCTAATCAGAATGGCAATCAACTCTGGATGGGATGCTTATAGGTGAGGTGCTATATAAATCAACGGACTAATAGGTTGATTGACAGACTGATTCATTAATTGATTACTGAAACAAAGGCACATATCACCCCAGTGAACTGAAAGTATGTGTCACCCACCACCACCATGATCACCACCACCATTCACAACTTGGTGGCAGCGATGGTGGTGGCCATTCACTATAGCCTATCACTGAATGGGTGGGGAACTCATTGGGCTTGGTTCCATTCTGCTATAAGACTTAATTTTCATAGCTTTCATATACATGTATAAGGGTGGCTGGCAAGTCTTCTCCCTCACCACTAGATCCCACACCCCAGATATTAAAGTGGACAGTGAACAGTTCTGTAACCAATTGACAGCTGTTTCTAGCAAGGGTTTGAACCCCTCAGTTATGATCCTCCTTGCCTACCTTCTACAGATGATACCAAACAATATATGCCAACAATGGCCAGGGGATAATCCAAAAGTCCACATGGACTGGTTGAATTTCTTTACAGCCTTCCAGTCCTGATAAACAGCTTTCAGTTAATTAAGACACTAAAAGGCACTATACGTAATGTTCAAATACATAACATATACCTGCTTATGTATGTGTATACAAGTCTAGGCATATAAATAGGCCTATAATGCCTATATATAAGTATATATATGTATACACACAAGTATTTATAGACACTGAAGACTCTCGGCATAGCATGCTTAGTCATAACATGAATTCTGATAAAACAGGGTCAGGGACACGCATTCCCAAATTAGTTCAGAAAACAAACTCATCACAACACAAATTTTTTCACAAGGCAGGCTGCTCTTGATAAGGCTCCCAAAGACTGGGTTATCATCAGTCTCCAGTCTACATACACAGTGCATATTATTATAACTATTATTATTATTATTATTATAACTATTATTATTATTATTATAACTATTATTATTATTATTATTATTATTATCGCACATTTATTGTGCCACTTTCTACTGACCACGTGTCAATCGATGGCACTGAGCAACTGTGAGTGAACGTCTCCTCTCTATATAGTAACCATCTAAGGGAAAGCTTCAACCCATACTCTGCCCATTACAAGGCCAGCATTTTAGCAAATTCACCATTCTAACCAATGGGTTAGAGTGTATAAATATACATAAAAACACACATACAAGCATTCACACAAACATGTATATACATTACAGACTATATGTATGTGTATATATATATGTATAGTATTACACCTTGCCCTGACCCAAGTATTATATACAAGAATTAGCCAGTCATCTGTGTAAGAGATGTAGAGGCTGTCTAATTGGTTCCTTGGTTCTCACCTGTTCAAAACATTAGTAGCAGTTACAGCAACAGCATTCCTTATGAGCACCTGTTCAGCAGGCTACTTTAGAAATAGGGGTGCATGGTGGCATCAAAGAGCCACTTGTGAACTTCCGGGAGTCAAGGTCAAGGTCAGCATCCACTCTGAATGTCGAACCGGAAAAGTGGTTACCGACAACCATGAAATGAGCACTGGATACCATGTCACTCTTGAAAACTGTCCCCTTTATCCAGGGCTGGGGCACCAGGAGGGTGCAAGCATTACATTTACCTGCATTTGCAACTGGTTCTAAATTAAGCATCTGTTAAACTATAAGTCTATAACTCACGTACTCTGTCCAAAAGGTAGTCAGTCAAGTCTATCACTACCAAACTGATCACTACTGAGAGTTTACTAAAAGGTACCACACACTCACAAATGCATGTATACATGCATTCATACATACACGTACACGCATACATACACCCTTACATACATACATGAATACACACATACATATATAGCCTAGTGGCAGACACCGATACACATACACAAATATATATACATAGAATCATTTAATAGGTACAGTAGGTACAGGGAATTACACATATAGGAACTCTCCTATGGGTGCCCATCTCTATTAAATATTCGTCTAAAAGGCCAAATTCCCCTCCCCAACTGTGACCCATTCTACTTGAATACAAAGACAATGAAATGCTGAACAAAGCAAATGTCTATATATGAAAAATCTCAGCTCTTTGCATATATTATTTATTCATTTATTTTATTCGCCACAAAATTACGAGTATGTAATTGGAGGCAGTCAATGGACAGTATGCACCTGGATACTTACAAGAACCTCTCAAAGATGCTCCTACAACCGATGCCACAGTTCAGGCAGACCATAAGTTCACCCCAGGCAAATGATGCTCTATGCTTAGGCTAGTCTCTGTTCCCAAGCCCTCACACACACACACAAGTACAACCAAACCGATTTTTGTACCACAGCTGACTGAAGAAGGAGAAGGAAAAGAAGCAGAAGAAGAAGAAAGAGAAGAAGAAAAAGGAGGAGGCGAAGGAGGAGCAGGAGGAGGAGTCCATTAAGCAGCCATGGGTATGAAGTGTAAGCGACTTCATTTTCTTAGCCTCGGCATATGAGGGCGGGTGGCCTGTTCTCTCCAATCCATCTCATCTTCCCACTAAGTTTACGGCCGATGTACTCAGTATAGCTGAGTTGACTACAGAGTGCAAGTGGAGCAGAAATCAGATTTGAAATTTTTGCCCCGGCAGGATTTGACCCCCCCCCCCCAACACCCACACCTGTGGATTGACAGCCCAGCAGGCTAACCACTACACTATCAAGCACCCTGACTGAAGACAGATTTATAATTCCAGGTCAATGAAGTGCTTCACAGGAGGAAAATGATGACAGTTGACTGAAATGTTCACAGCACAGCTATGCTCTCCTTAGTTGATAGTAAAACACATCATATCTGAATATTCTTCAACCACTATAGGTGCAGCCAGCAGTCATCAAACTACTTCTCTGCAATTGACAGTGGATGCAACTCTCAAAACCCTGGTTCTCTGCTGCATCACCAAATCCACGATTTTTCAGTTACTGGCAGTACATAAATCCTAGCCTGTCCGAAAGGTAAATGATAAACATAATCATTCAAACTGACAGCTGCGTTTCAACAGTAAGTGTATGAATGTGAATATCGCATACAAAGCCATACAAAATTCAAGGGACAAAAATGATCTCTGAACATAACACCGATCAACCTATGAATAAGACACTCACACATCTTTAGTCCTATACTAAATGAAACATTAGGCCATGCTATGCAGAGACTTAAGAATTAGTAAGAAGTTCTTAGGTTCCACCCGCACCCCTAGCCAACTCAGCTATGATGAGTACACTGACCGTACACTGTCAGTTGGAAGATGAGACGGCGAAAGAGAGGACTGCCCATCCGCTTTCATATGCCTAGGCTAAGAAAATGAAGTCGCTAACACTTTATACTCATGGCTGATTCAGGGCTAGCTTAAGGGACCCCTCCTGTTCTTCTTCTTATTCTTAGGATCTTCAGCGTTTTCAGCTGTAGACCTATATGGAATAGTTAGGCAACTTTGGATGATAGTACTTAAAGTCTCCTCTGTAGGTGATAAACCTTTGGAACTACTTAAACACCCATAAATTCAACATTCTTATTATTTATTTCACAGTACATATCACAAGAGAAAGAAAGAAATTAGTGCCGCACAGCATATCAAAAGCCATAATAGAATAATCAATACAAACACTATGCTTAAAATACGTAGTGATAGTTTGAGAAACCCAACATCTGGAACCCTTGCTTCCTTCAATGCCCCCAAATTTTAGTTATAGGAAATTGTCTGGTTACCCGCCCGCTCTCAAAAGCACAATGAAGAAATCTTCCCAAGAGATATAAATATAGTTGCAAATAGCTGAAGAAATCTTCATAGAATAAATATGCACAAATCCAGACCCGTGAACAAGTTTTCAGAGATACACGAAAATTCTTAGCTCATTTAACAATTATTTTCACTCTTCCAGTTCCAAGATCAACACCATTCTCCAGCTAAACCATATGGGTAGTTATCTATCCATCTTTTTCTAAGACTAGGGCCCTTCAGCGATTCAGTCTGGGTCACAGCAAATACAAGCCCCACGCAGACCGCACTACCCTATCTTTCATATTGAACTTTTGCATTCAGCTTGAAAATTGTGAGAAAAGCAGTTCATAAACTGTGCTTATTAGATGTCTGTACACCAAAGTGCGATTGGCAATTGGTTAATAAAGAATATACTTACTTACTTACACAAATATTAATAATAAATATATACCACTTTTCAAAATCTGGGCCCCACCCCAGATATATGCAGTCTAGGCCAAATCACCCTGCTACCCTTTCCCATTAGGACTAGACAGATGCCTCTGAGAACTGCTGTTTATAAATGAACAGTTAGCTGAGATTACCTGCACCAAGCACCAACTGGTTATTCTCACCATTACAAACTATTATCAGCATCACTATGTTTCAGCTACAGGGTCCATTTCTTTGACTTCTAAATCAAGCTATGGTGCTATATAAATCTACATATGTACACTTATTATACCACCTTTTAAGTACCCCCACAAAAGCCATGGTTGTCTTACTGTCGTTAATTATGGCAGTCATTTTATATTATTATTATTTTCTTATTATTTTAATAACATTATTATTATAATGACATGGCTCTCTCGTGCTCACTTTTGCTCAGTCAAACCTGCCACCTGTGAATTTGTCATTGTTCAGAACATGCATAATTACAGAAAAAACCCAAAGGCCCATGCGATGACCCCGTAACGTTCCTCAGTGATGTCAAGGACATAAAGTACCTTATGAAACTGAAACATAAAATGTCCAGACTACAGACGTCTAATAAACAAATTGATTTAAACTGTCTGAACGTACTTCAACATCAATCATTTCGAAGACTGTACAGACGCAATCACTCACTGCCAACTTACTGGGGTATGAGCTTTGGGCTATAGATCTATTGTGACATTCAAGTGGCCACCTTCAAGATTCAGCCCACAGCGCACAACGTATATAAATCTAAATTTTTAACGTGCACGTCACAACCGCCCAAAACTTTCAGTCTCATAAGTTTTCCTCTTAAAAATTGGGAGAAACCAAAACACTTGAATTTTGTAATAGGACTGTGTCTGAAAAAACATGCCTGGTCAAACCATTTCAGAAAGACATTTTAGTTTCAAATGTCATAGGAAGGCTCTCTGGAATGTGAAGAGGTTTTGGAGTGTAAATATGTGTGAGGTGCTACGCAGATGGTGTCTCACTGTATGATGCATTCTCAAATCCTATACCTCAATGTTTGGGATTCAAAATATGGCACGCAGAGGACAGACCCAGTATTTGAAGTTAAAGGGTGAAGCAAGAGCGACAGGGGGGGGGGGGGGGTTGTTATGAAAAAAAAACAGTAGGAAAAAGGTCAGTACACTAAGTTTAGTTGTGCCATAAATCCAAAGGTGTGATTTGTACAATAGGGAGACTACCCTGCCCTAACTGGTTCTGACTACCCTATCTGCCAATGAAGATACATCTCCCCATAGATCTTCACGACCCCACGACCCCACAGTTATCAATCACAAACTGTGCCCTGATTAGGTCCACCTGAAAATACCACTGGTGAATCTAGTGATAAGACAACAGGTAGTCAAGCAACGCAACCACAAACAAAGAAAGCCCTGATGTCATACAGTAATCATCAACATTCCGTTTGTACCAAAAATGTCGGGCACCAATTGAAGAACTTGCTCAATGGAATGATTTTTTGATGGCTTTATGTTGTTTCACGATTTTTTGTGTGCATGGAGCCAAAAACTGCTGCACATTGGCTGTCATCTGTGTGCCAAAGTCGAAAGCACCTTTAAACTGAAGAAAACAAGTCTGATTTTCTGAGTATCTATTGTTGAGAAATACCTAGCTTTATCTTACTTTACTGTCATGATCACAATAAACAATACGGGTAAACTACTAGTACCTGTCTTACACAATCTACATACTTCTAATGCCTAACACTGCCTATGATTATTCCACTTGTGGTGAGGACAAAATAAAGTCCAATACCTTACTTATTCCACCCATGAATCTAAAATTCCAACTGATGATTCATATTGCGCCTCGGTTTTAATCTAGATTAAACGGCCTGCGAGATGCATTATCAGGCCAGTGCACACATGCTAATACACTTCGCTGACCCTCGCATACACCCGCAAGCGCTTAATAACTTGCCCCCTTCTGAACCACCCGACACTGTGGCGGTACACGATAGGTCTCACAACAAAACTGGACTAGGAATATCGGTCTTTTATTCCAGAAAAAAAACTACGCCAGCAAACCACTGACATTACCGTGTACACAATAAAATTATCAACCGCAGGCGCTAGGCAGAGGCAATTCCAAAGAAAATCGCTCATCATCACCAACCGCACTGTAGATTTCTCACGTTCCCGCCTGTACAAATACCAGCTTTAATTGCTGCCTCTAGCGGAATGCCAAGTAAATTTCAGATTTATTGAAATTTTTATCAACACTATGACCATTTATTACCGTTCAAAAATAATCCGGTAAACCGGAGATGTTCGTCCGAACGCCATATAATTTTTGCTGGACTGGCCAGGCGTTAGGCACAGCCCTCGACAGCATGCACAGCGCCAGTCTCCGCTCGCCGCAAGCGGCCGACCGCGCTTTTTGCAGCGCTCAGACAAAAACTACAGCATACTAGAGAAATTACTTACGTTCTGTGGCAAATCCGACGTCAGATCAAGCGAAATTCTCTACAGAATCTTGCGAAAACCGCGATTTACGAACAGTTCATCTCCATGTTCATTGTGCGATCTCGTCAGCCATCTTGAATTCGATGAGGCCTATGAACGATCGCATTGGACGCGGACAGCGCATAGGGGCGGAGCCTGCGGCGATAGGCCACCATCGTCTGGCGCCCGATATTAAAATATCTGACACCAATCATCGGTCAAGGGGCGGGGCAGTAACGACGCCACGCCCACCGTGGTCCGGGCGTTTGAACAATGAACGGTCCTTTGTGCGGGAAAGAAGGCGTTCGTTCGTTGCTTCGAGCCGTAGCTCAGCTGATGCCCGGTCAGCCGCTCGATAGAACTGCCTCGCTCCTATCGCGGCCAAGCACAGGGCGCAGAGAAGGAAAACAGACAGATGGACGGGACGGCGTAATGTCCAGAAGAAATTCGTTGCCCGAATAAACATCGACCGGCCCACAGCCTCCTGGGTTGTTTAGTCGTCTGCCTATCAACTCGCCTATCTCTCGCCTTCCTGCAGCTTAGGCGTTACTTAATTCAGCTGCTAGGCCAGCAGTTCGTTCTGTTGTCTAAACACGAGAGTGATTTGTTAAACTTTAACTAGAACGGCGCTACAAAATTTATGTTAAACTCCTGGACAATAGCACACGTTTGATAGCGCTTTGATATTCATGTGCCTGGGTTGCGAGATTAAGTTTGCCTGTCGAAAACCATCTTGCCTGAGTTACGGCTTTCACCAGGCGGTTGCAAGCGCGATTGGTTCGGAGCTGTTCCGGCCTCTATGTCTGATTTAATTTGCATTAATTATGTCCTCGAGAAACTGCAGAAGGCGGGGCTTAAGACCATGTGACCATTACACACGGCCTATAGCGTCGGGAGGCTATGCATATTTATTAGTAGGTCCGGTTTCGTGAGTCTGTCTATGTTAATGTCATACATATTTCGTCAGCGTCTGAACAGCCAGTTTTAAGCGAAAGGTTTCTGCTGCGACGCTTAATGGTTAGAAATCTATGTCGCGTCGTACGCGTAGAAAAAACAACCCTAAAAACTGCCTAAAGCGGGGCGCATTATGAAGCAATTTACATGTATAAACGTATGGACAGTCTAAAAGTAGGAAGTGTTAAGTGCTCATGTTTAGGTAATAAGGTAGTAGACACAGACGTGGGCCTCCTCATTGGGTCTTACAAAGGGCAAGAGTGGGCACTTGCCCCTTGGAATAATTCAGAGCTGGCCGGCCTCTCGTTCTTGAACAGGCTTCAATGCAATCTGCGCCGTGGATTTCTTCTCTCTTCCATGCCACTGTTTCGAAAACGGTTCCAAGAGAATTCTGTTCGCTCGTGGGATTGTATAGTCAGGTCAGAAGCGCATCGGATGAGTTTTCTTGAAAAAAGCTATGTAGATGAGCACTTACTTACGATTACAATTACAATCTGACCAATGTTAATGTACAAAAAACCGTGCTAAGGTGTTCAAGTTTTCACCTTTTGCCCCCACCTGCAAAAATGTCGGTGATTGCCAATGGACAGAGCCGTTTTAAGGTCGTCGTAGGCCATAGGCACTCTTGCATTCGTAAACCTGAACTCGACTGCCAACTCCACAAAGTTCACATAATGTAGGACTAGGCTAGCAGGAGCGTCTACACCATAGAAACCTTGGAGCAAATGCTCCATCCAAAATATACGGGGGGGGAGATCTGTCAGTGTGTGCCACCATTTTAAGGGGGGAGGAACGGGAAGGGGGAAAAAGAGGGGGAAAATGGACGTTGCTCCAATGACTTAGGGGGGATAGACGCCCCTGTAGGCTAGTACAGCTTAACTTAAACTGTTTCACTACAAAAGTTATTATATTTGCAATTTTCCTTGTCCATTTTCTCAGTCAATCATTCAATATCTCATTTTCAGACTTTCGTAGGCCTCTGAAACTTTTATATAGGCCCTAGGAACAATGCCTATTGAGGCTATTGTGCTAGTGGATAAGACGTCTCTGTCAATGGATATAAGTTAGACCACATTGGTTACACCTGTATATTATCTTCGGCCGGGTTCTGCGGTAACATAACCCTATAGTGCCCCCTATGGCTCTCATGCACTCCATGCTGAATCAGACCCTGAGCTTCGCGGCCTTCGCCTCTGCAGTTGCAGAATTTGGCCTGAACCTCCCGCAATTTCGGACCCCGTGCGCGTGATGTATACGCCACGGCTCAACAGGGCAAACTGCGCCATATAAATTTGTGACATGTACGGTAAAAGCGATTTTAGCTCGGATTCCAGGCTAGATTTATATCGCGCCTTTTGTGAAAGCAAATCCAACTATACTCAATGACACAAAGTGCGTTCTCAAAGACAACGGACTGTTGCACTTCATGTTATATTTCGGCGCCATAGAAGTTGTTGGACTAGATAAATCGAGACCTTATTTGCAGGAAGAGATGTGATGAGGTTCGAGGAGAAAGACTTACGTATAAGAGGAATGACAGATGTGGGTCAAACTAAACTGTTGGCATTTACATCCGACATCGGTTGATGCCTCGTGCATAAGACACCGGAGCGATAGAAGTTACTAATTATAATAGCACCATGGACTAGAAATGGAAGTAGACGAACAAGGCATTCATTGAAGGGGGTAATACGCTTCATCTCCAGATGTATATACTACATGTATATTCCACGGTTGCGGATGTATACGGTTCCACTGGAAAGGATGTATAATTGTATATTCTCCCTCTGCGAGTAAGTTAACCAACAGGGTGCAGGGTGATGTGTACATTGCAGGGTCACATTTGGGGGGAAGAGTGATGTCTTTCGACAGCCGTCTGCACCCTCTGCGCGGGTATACCGTTCCTGTTGATATATTTATAACGACAAGGGCAACTTCTAAGAGACCGAGAACTCCCAGCGACATGTAGTTCAGACCAGATCCCAGTGAAGACATATTTGTTTCGATCGATGGTTAGTCAGTGGTCAAACCCTCACTAGATCTACTGCCAGTTATAATTATAGATAACTGAATCATCCTGATGACGATTACGATAAAACAGCGATAACAATAATAAAGAAGAGACTTCTACCTCCCTGTCGCTGGACCCACTGCACGGAACAGTCTTCCCGACCATGTGAAGAATTCGCCTTCTCACGGAGGCATTTAAATCACAGCTTAAGCTTATTTTCTTAAAGTATCGTACGACTGTCATTGATTCTTTAAATCTTGTTCAGCGTCATTTTTTCGGACTGGACCTATATATATATGTATTTATACATATTCTTATTTTTATTATTACTAATTCATAATTAAATATTGGGGAATAAAAACATTATCTGGAGAAAAAAAATTATTTTGGGCCTATTACTTTTTTGCCCCGATGTATTAAAAGATCCCTCATTATTATTATTATTATTATTGTTATTATTATTATTATTATTATTATTATTATTATTATTATTATTATTATTATTATTATTATTATTATTATTATTATTATTATTATTATTATTATTATGATCATCATCATCATCATCATCATAATCATCATCATCGTCATCATCATCATCATTATCATCATCATTATCATTATCATTATTATTATCATCATCATTATCATTATTATTATCATTATCATCATTATTATTATGCCCTGAGGTACTTAGTTTCCCTATGGTCTTAGATATGTACCAGAGATATATAGCCTATGTTTCTTGAACGGTTACACCTGTTCTGTATCGGGTATACACTATACAGCTTTGGCAAAGAAACCGCTGAATGCCACTGCAGCGTTAAAGCGTTGAAATGTTACCGAGAGACGATGGAACAGAAAGTTATAGTCTCTCGGGGTTCGCCTGTAGCTTGAGTGAGGTGTTATTATTAGGCCTACTATTACAGAAATCACCAAAGATAATTAAAAGTTCTAATTAAGTGCAATTGTCGCATGACATCAGTTAATAAAGAAGAAAGAGAAGAAAACAGCAGCTCCAATAAGCTGTAGCCTCAGAAGCAGTAGCAGTTGTTATGTGTTAGCGAATAGCGACACGTCGTATTCGATGTTTCTTGGCCTCGGCATATGAGGGCGCGCACATGACCAGTCCTCTTCCTCGCCATCAAAAATAACGTTAGAATATAACGAAGTATATAATGCTCTGAAACTAATAAACGATTTCACAAATATATAATTTAGGCTATAGTTTTCGAACAAAAACAACATTAAAACTTCACCCTCCTCCTCTATATACATGTATATATATATATGTATATGTATATATGTACAAAACATTGTACATGAAAACAACGTAAGTAACCAAAGTAGCAAGCAATGGACAGTGCAGAACAGTTTCTCCACGCAGTCCGATAAGTTATATGCCAGAATCTCTGCATGGATTGATTATATATAGTAACTATGGTTACCATATATCTACGTGTTTAACGACGTCTTATGACTACAGTCAAATAGGCCACTGCCATGGCCGTCATAAGACGTCGTTAAACAAATAGATACAGCTCCACGTATATATGGCATATATGTATAGTTGATTACTCTACAGCAAATCCTGAGTTTTCATATGGGGCAAGTATATATATTATATATATATAGGCCTATTGCATGACCTTGTAAGTTTCATAATAGTTCTTCTTGTTAACTTTTTAAGTTGAATAATTAACTTTTTCCTGTAAAAGGTTAGTATACGCAATCCTCACTTATAAGGGGCTGGGAGGGTGCACGGCAACTCAGTGACATACGCCCGGAATCAAACTAGAGAGGATATATATAGGCGCTGTTTGGACCTTTGGGTCAACGTACAGTTAACTGAGAAAATATATGTCTGAAGTGCTATAGCGTCTCCAGAATAATTTCGTTTGCAGGAAGATCTCCAGGAACGCCGTTTATAATAATTATAAACTATGTCCAGGAGACAACCGTATTGATCGATTGCATGGGCGTCCGGAAGGGTCAAGGGGGCATTTACCCCCTGGATTTTGCAAATATTTATTATGATTATAACAACAGTCCCAACATAAATTTCAATGCGCTAAAAACAGTTAATTATTTAGGTAAAATCCATGACCATATTTTAAATTATTTTCTATGCAAATTTTTGTTCTATACAAAAACGTCATTTTCCCCCCCCCACTAAAACTTTGCCCCCATAATTTTTTTGCCCCCCCTAAAAATTTGCCCCCATAATTTTTTCCCCCATAAAAAAAATTCTTGCGGACAAAAACGATTGATTGATCGATTGATCTGTTGATCTATCAATAAACATGGATTTGTCATCACTCATTCATTCGTTCATCCTTTGTCTGTCTGTCTGTCTGTCTGTCTGTCTGTCTGTCTGTCTGTCTGTCTGTCTGTCTGTCTGTCTGTCTGTCTGTCTGTCTGTCTGTCTGTCTGTCTGTCTGTCTGTCTGTCTGTCTGTCTGTCGCTGTGACTGACTGACTGACTGACTGACAATGTAAATTCTTGTGTTGAATTTCCACGGTGCCTCAGAGGTTCTCATTCTGAAATATTCCCTCATTACTAGTTTTACGATTTCCGACCGATCAGTGCCCGCGTGGAATTAGACCCGAAGCAGTGATTGGCTGCCGTTGGGTCACGCCGATTAGCTCGCTGATTGGCTGGGAAAATCGACAACTGCGCCCTTATGTTCCTATATACCTTCCCTCTATAATTCGCCCCGCACATGCAGCGAGGCTATTTATAGGCGACGTGGTAATAATGCTGGTGGCAAATTGCCAGTCCGCGCGGATTACTGTCACGCGCTCGTTGCCATGGCGACGGACGTCATCGGCCACAATGAAGCGCCTTCCAGCGACATCTTCCTATCAACTTCCTCCCTCATTTCCTCCCTCCCTCCTTCCGTCGCTTCAGTCTGCGTTAGAAGTCTGCGCGGCAGAGAGAGCGCTGAGCTCCAACGGAATTAATGCAACGGCTGTGTCTATAGGAAGCCCAAGGGAATGTAGTCTAGTCTTGTCTCGTTTAGTCTAGTCTTATCTTAGCTAAACTGCATGAGATTGGTATATATAGGCATGTGCATTACATTGATCTAATCTAACTCAATCTAATCTAATCTAATCTAATGTAGGTTTAAAGGCGGCTATACACGTGTGTATACCCGATCCGATCCGATTGGAAGCATTGGATCTGATCGAGACGAATCGAGTTGCTGTGCGTTGCCAGTCTGTGTTTGTCGACCTAGGCTATTGAACAGCCGATCATAGAAAACATCTCTAGTCTCAACATTCCAATCGGATCGGATCGGATCGGATCGATTCGGTGCATGGTATATATTTATTGGACTGTGCCCTAGTTTGTTGCGAATGTAATCGCTTGTCTGAGCCAACGACGTACTATCGGTTATCAATTATTATTAATAACGTAATAGGCCAATAGACCTATATATTAGACAAATATTATTGATATATTAATGTGATTATGTAATATGTATACTATAATAATTAAAATATATCATAGCATAATGATTAAAATAACAATGTGTGACAATAACATCATCATCATCATCATCATCATCATCATCATCATCATCATCATCATCATCATCATCATCATCATCATCATCATCATCATCATCATCATCATCATCATCATCATCATCATCATCATTATCATCATCGTAGTAGTATAATTTATACGCCTCACCAGCCTGGTGATGGGGGTATACTAAGAAGGGGATAGAGACAGGATTGACCGTTTGTTTAGGGAATTAGCCCGCGGCGGATTCCTCCCTGGCAGTGTTGACGGTGTCGACTCCTTGGCCAAAAATTCAGACGAACGACTTTTTCATGCTATCATTTTCCATTTGGGATCCTCTGTCAGGCTCTGTGTGATTCCCGTTAATGATAACGGTAACGAAAATGTTCGTAAACGAAAATAAAAAGATTTTGTTAACGATAACTATAACTGTAACTAAAATAATACTAACTATATAGCTGTAACTAAAACTAAAATGAAAAACCATTAACTATAACAGTACTGTAACCGTAACTAAATTAAAATCTCTATAGGGAGAATCACACTGGGGATCCTAATCATGTGTTGCGCGACCTGCTTCCTCCCCTCCGCAGCAGTGGTCACAACCTTCGAGCAAAACCGCATAAACTTACCCTACCCGAAAAAGACGATAATAATTTTATACCCGTAGTCTCTACAAGACGCTAATGAGCTGCTCGTGTGACTATTCTAGTTGCGTCACGTCAGCTTTGATGTTCAATAAACGAGGATTCATTTATTCATTCTTATTATTACGTCACACACACGCGCACAATTTTATATGATCTAAGCGACGTCATCATCGCGTGACCTTACGATCTCCTTCCAACGACAGTTGTGACGTCACGCAATTATGACGGCGCTCAGACACGCCCAGTTTATCGGGGTCAATCGGGTTCAGTCGAAGTGAGTCCGCCGCCTTTGTAAACCAGACCGACCCGATCCGATTCGACTGATAAATTTCGGATATGTTTCGACTGTTCCCGATTGAATTGTTGCCTATCGTATCGAAACAATCCCATCCGAACAAGTCCGACCTAACCGGAAAATCGCATCGGATCTGGTAGGATTGGATCGGGTCGATGTACGACCGAATTAATCCGAGCTAATCTGATTACATATAATCTATCAGGCGTGATCTAATCTAGTCCAGACGTCTGTGGCACCAGCGTAAGACGCCTTAATGACTGCGATTCAACGGCCCCATGCAGCCCCATCCTATCATCATGGAGGGAATCTATTACACTTGCAGCTGCTTGCCTATCCAGCAGACGAGCCCCGCGCTCAGGGTGGCATTTACCGCTGCCATATAGGCCTACATATATAAACATGTGTGTGTGTGTGTGTGTGTGTGTGTGTGTTTGTGTGTGTGTGTATGTTTGTGTATGTGTTTATGTGTGTGTAGAGGACAAACCTCCAGGCTTTTATGTAGGGTCTAATGTTTATAAATAATTATAATTTTATTTACCGGTAGCCTATATAATATTGGCATAAAATTGACAGTAATAGTTTGCAATATCTGCAATGTATGCTTCAAATATTTTAAAGATTTATCATTTATTAAGTAAACAGTTGCAACGATAATCTTTCAACCTCTCCATCGCAATTAAATAATTAATTTTCGATCAAAGGGCGCCGATGGTCGTCTTGGGCCAATACAGCCCACGTATCGGACTCCCTACGCTGACCTGAAGTGACCCTGCGTAGAAGATATTGTGGGAAGCGATCTTTCACGTGGTAATAATTAAGCAGTGCGGAAGACAAGTGTCGTCGGTCAAGCCAGACCATACGATGCAAGCAGAGACCGCCTCTGTTGACTAATGTTTGTCGTCCAGTTCGTTTTCTATTGTACAGCGGTCTACGTTGCTCTTCAAACGTATACACGAGCCCAGACAACGCGGTGTCGTATTGCTACAGATATGCAGTAATAAGTAAATAAACAAAATAGATAGTAAATTCATCGCATTCTTGTGTTGGGTGATATTAAATATACACACACGAACGAAAGGGCGTATACACGGGAAACCTTAGAACAGGGAAACAATTGTGAGATTGGTGGGCCCGCTAAGCTGATACCAGGGAGTGAGTCGGCCCCGGATTCTGCTCATGGTCAGCATGACCGTTGATGTTCCGGCATACTATAGAAAGTAAATAAACAGGTCTGTGTAAGACGAGGGATAATGCTGCGGAGACTTTCCCCGTGCAACACTATCGAGTTAAAGAAGACCTTCCGGATTCGAGGAGAGATCTTTGGAGCAGAATTTATTGGCTGTGTTGACGAGAACGGCCAACGAGCGTCTCGGTACGAAAACTTACCTAGCAAAGGCTGTCAGATAAGCGCGTGACGCTGTTATACTCTTACACACGGAAATGAACCAAGGGTGTACGGACATAATCCCCGGACATAATCCCCCGGGCTCCCCCGGACATAATCCCCCGGACAAAATACCCCCATTTTCGGTAGGACATAATCCCCCGGACAAAATCCCCCCTCTGCGCAATTATCCTATTTCTACATTTAATTGATAAACCTTTATTGCCCTGTTTTTGCTCCTTGTGTCAGGTTGTTAATGTCGTAAAGGTATAGGCTATAGACTAAAGACTTGTTAGTGTCATTCAGGTGTAAACTTGAGACTTGTTAGTCTCATTCAGTTCTAGAAAGTTAAGACTTGTTAATGTTGCCCGTCTGCTGCACTCCTTGTTAGTGTTAGTTAGGAATAAAGCCAAGACTTGTTAATGTCAGGATTCGCGAGGTCAGCTGCCCAAAGAGCTGGTCAGACTCGTCTGCTGCAGCTCTGCCAAAATCGGCGAGATCGAAGGAAAGGAATTGAAGAAACGCTACACGGACTTTGACGTAACATTCGCCTTTAGATTTTTTACAGCTTTAGAGACAAACTTGGGACCGCTGTAGTCTAATAAACTCTTCTATTAATTTCTACTATTTAGCTATTTGTAAGAATTAAACAAATTGTAACTATATGCTTCTTATTAAACAAATTGAAAATATATTCCGGCTGAGGTTGAGGTGATTATAATGTCCTAGCCTGGGGGATTATGTCCTACCCCGGGGGGATACTGTCCTGGGTTATGTCCGGGGGATTATGTCCGGGGGGATTATATCCTACAATCGCACCAAGAGACGCTTGACTGAGGAATGACGAGTTGCCCGATTAGACATGTGTCTATAAGGCAGGAATATAACACAGAATAACATAACTTAACGTAAATGAGAATTTGTAAAGCGCAACTTCAAGGAAAAACTCATCATTAGCGTTCCCGGCCAAACAAAGAGAACGGTTACGTCGTTGACACAAAATAGACTTCAAACGCTTTGCCGCTTTCGGATGAGAGAAGTAGGCTATAAAGGGTGACTATAGTTCAGCTCTAGTTTTTGTGAGAAAGGTTGTTCTTCCAAGCCACAGGACCAACGAAAGCAAAGCTTCTGTGCCGAGTTGTAGAATAACGAGCCCTGGCGAGAAGAACACCCTGATCGGCCGAACAAAGGGACCTGCGGCCAGGAATTAACAGGCGAGGCGGAGATATCCGGTATCAAGCCTGCAGGGATCCATGCATCACTCGTAATAGGACCCTACGTAACTATAGAGAAATGGAACTGGGAAGTTGTATGACACCGCCATTATCTCTTCCGATATATATATTATATATATATATATGTATATCTATTATATATAGGCCTATGTATATATATATATATATCGATTAATGCATATGTCTGTTTGTGTATGTACACCTGTATAAAGTGTGTACACCATTATGCCACTCACCAATTATCCTGTTTCTGCTCACTCAGAACTTCCCGTAAACGTTCAGCCCGCCAATGCGACTCCCCCGCAACAAGAGCTCTGCCATGGCCGCGCTTCTTCCAGGCGCCGAAAGACGTATACACACACCTATAGTAGGTCAGCGGCTTCGAACCCAAATGCTCAGCTCACTGTTAACCCTCATGTATACAAGTATACTATGCGCAAATCCTCTAACTATATATAGGCCTACTACATTCGCAGCATTCATATAGCCTAATTCTTATAATATGAGGCATGTTTAGGCCTAACTTATGTCTCTATATATGACTTGACGCGTAGGCCTATAGAAATGTAGAGCATGCCCTTATTAAGACTTTATTAAGCCCTGCTCTAACTGGCAGCAAGTCCCTTGTACAAGCCCCTTGTTATACTCTCTCTGGTTTTCATAATTAAAAGCAAAGGCGACGTGGCAATTTGGGAATGTTTCCCGTTAAGCCAAAGGTGCCAAATTGAACTTCGCCCTCCCCCACTCAGGATCCACGATTCGCCTTTGTATGGGTTCGTCATGCACTATAGTTCTGAGTCACCTATAATTTCGTATAGTCTTGTCTGGTATACTCTATAGAGTCTATGCCATGGGTTATAAGCGATCTCGTATACAGTATAAGTCACGCAATCTCCTATACATGCAGTCTGAGTCACGCAATCTCCTAAAATAAACAGTCTAAGTCACGCATGCATCTCCTATATACAGTCTAAGTCACGCAATCTTCTTTATAGTCTATATAAGTCACGTTGTCTCGATCACGTAATCCCGTATAGTCTCTGTCATGCAATCTCGTATATAGACTCAGTCACGTAAACTCGTTGTCTAAGTCACGGAACCTCGTAGTGTCAGTCACGTAATATCGTATATACTCTCAGTCACGTAATCTCGTAGTATTCAAGTTACGTAATGGCGGTAATGCGGTGCATGAGGTTCGATGATTTGACTTCATATATCATGCCGTCTGCGGTTGACACTGCGAACAAATCGTCATCTCAGTGCTTCTAATGGCGGTTCCGATAACAACCTATCGCTGTAAACGCTGGCGTAATACGCATTAACTCAGTTTAGAGCTGTTAAAGTAACGAGTTTGAACGAAGTTGAACTTACTCTTTTGCCGCAAAAGAACTGATTTTCTATGTCGGCAAATCGTCCACTGTCTATTAGATCTGTCGACCTTTTAAGTCAAGCATGTATCTTATTTAAAGCAGCCGTAGGTGCTCACAGCATGCATGCGATACTGGTTGCAATTGTCTGACTAAGAAAGCTTGCCTTCTTGCTCTCAATTACCTTAAAGACTTTATTCTCCTACAGAACAAAACCAAGTACGTTTGACCGCAAGCTGCAATGATCTATGAATAAAATCTTCCGCAAGAATTAATGTTTCCGTCAGTGCTCGAAATGGAAAATTTTACGAAACGGAACGCTAGTCAAAGATATGGGAGCATTCACGTTAATTTCATAGTATTTTCCACAATAATTCATTTGACGAACCGGAACGGAAACGCTAATTCATTTGACGAACCGGAACGGCGTTCCGGTGCGTTCCGGTCCATTTCGAGCACTGGTTTCCGTGCTAATGTGAGAAAGTACATTCTGTTTATTGATGGAGATTGGAGAGGAATACCCTTCTGATCGATGCTTTGAACAGGACATAATTATGTCCTGGTATACATTGATTGAACCAGTAGATTAGAATAGGCCAAGGTAGATGGAACTATACAGGTAAAACGTTCAAATATCTATATCAGTGTATCTGCATGCGTGGTTCGATACGCGACAACAGCTTCCAAAAATTAGCTTAGAGGCATTACCTCTTGAGTTCCGTCGGGTTTCCTTTACCTCCTCAGTACGGGGCTTTGGTGTCATCTTGGACCAGCAGCTTATGTTCACGCGACAAATTAATCTCCTTTGCCGCGACTGCTATTATCAATTACGTCAGCTTATAAGGTGGTTCTCGCTCTCTGGCCCAAGCAGCTGCTTCCACCCTTGTCAACGCCTTTGTGGTCTCCCGTCCTGACTATTGTAGTATCTCTATGTTGGCCTCCCAGCTGTCCGGGTTGGATGAGTGCAGCTGCACGCCTCATTGGTCGCATCCCTAGATTTGGCCAGGTTTCTCAGTTCATACGGGAAGTGTTGCACTGGCTTCCACTCTCGTGGCGGCTAACCATATATAGGGTCTCTGCGCTGGTCAGGCGCTGCCTGGAGGGACTTTTAACCCTATACTTGCGGGAGCTTTGCTGCCCGTACCTCTGGAGTCCAGCGGCGAACCGCTCTTCGATCGACTGACCAAGCTGAATTCTTGGTCCCTCGCTCGCGTACTGCTTCATGCAGCGCCGATCTTTCTCGGTGGCTGGCCCGGTGAGGGCCGTGACATGGAATGGACTCCCTATCGCACTTCGCTTGGTCCCTATGGGTCACTTTCCTGTGTTCTTTACTAATTTAAGGACTGTTCTTTTTAGCCGTGATTGGACTGGGAGCGCTCCTGAGTAGACTACCTTGAAGGTGCGCTATATAAAAACTCAAAAATACTAATAATAGACTAATAATGATGATGATGATAATAATAATAATAATAATAATACTAATAATAATAATAATAATAATAATAATAATAATAATAATAACAACAACAACAACAACAACAACAACAATAATAATAGTAATAATAATAGAAATAGCAATTAATAATAATAATAATAATAATAATAATAATAATAATAATAATAATAATAATAATAATAATAATAATAATAATAATAATAATAATAATAATAATAATAATAATAATAGTAGTAGTAGCTGTTCGCGACTCATTGCCAGCTGTCCGCTACTCATTTTTTTTGTTCCTCTGGCATTTGAAACCATGGGCCCGATTAACAATGAGGGCTTGGCCTTTCTTTCTGCTCTAGGGCAGAAACTCAAAACTGTTACGGGGAACGTTCGCGAAACGTCTTTCTTGTTTCAACGCCTTGCGCTCACGATTCAACGTTTCAACGCGGTGGCCTTTAGGGGTGCCTTCAACAACTTAAACCTAGACGAATAGGACCCATTCCGGACAAATCTACTCTGTAAATAATGTTGAAGTCCCTGAGGGATCCTGTATACCTCGGGGCAAAAAAATAATAGTCTAATAATAAAAATAAAAATAATAAAAATAATAATAATAATAATAATAATAATAATAATAATAATAATAATAATAATAATAATAATAATAATAATAATAATAATAAGCTGTCGCTTTTATTAGCACCTTTTGCACTGATAAAACCACCTGCAAAGACTAGCCATTCCAGAACAATGCCCTCCTAATTTTTGAACACCCGAGGGATCATATATGTACCTCGGGGGAAAAAATAATAATAATAATAACCCAGCCATGAATATATTCTTTTCGTTGTTGCGTAAGCGTGGGTTTCTCCAACAACCCTCTCACTCATCACAACGTAGGTTTGACGTTTTTCCGCGCGAGTTACTCGTCACGTATTAATATTTGCGCGCAAGCCGACGTCAAAACTCAACACTACGTAATATTCGATGCGCGGCCGCTAGATGCATCAAGCAGGCCAAGATAAGGGGCCGTCCACATATTACGTACGCCCTGAGGGGGGTCGGATTCTGGCGATTTTGCGTACGGGTGCGAACGGGGGAGGGGGGAATGGAGGGGGGACAAAAGTGTACGTACGCAAAATAAATTTCTAATTATGACGTCCACATTAGCCTATTTATAACTCTGTATTGTCCTATAGTCGTCCGATGGCATTTTATTACATTATATAAAAGCCATGTGCAGTTATTCTGTGCTGTGAACGAGACACCTATAATTTGTCTATATTGGCCCTCAATCATCCTTCAATCTGCCCTAAAGTGCAGACTTTCGAGACACTTTCTGCAGCTGGTCTTCAGGGGGTGGGGGGGTGCGTCAAGTGTACGTACGCAGGGGTGTGGAAGAAAGTACGCTTGGGAACAGGGGGGAGGGGGTCCAATTTTCCCCGGATTTTTGCGTACGTAATATATGGATGGCCCCTAACGAAGTCACAAAGAAATAAGCAACTCAAAGGCCTCATGTAATTTTCCATTACAAACGCCGTTTAAAACTTGCTGACTAATCATCGTAACAAACGTTAACAATATACATATATTTACATAAACGCATGGCATGCATTTGCTATATAGTTACACAAAAATTACGTTACATATATAGTCTTTGAAATCTTTTGTTTTAAACTAAAATTACATATTTAGTTAATTACAATCGATATCAACAGGCTTGGCATTCAAAAGTGTCGTTAAATTCGGTACAGTACTGTATGCTACAACTGAACGCCTCGTAGTACCGAAGCTCATCAAGCACTGCGCTACCTCTCTTCACTCTACAAACTGCGATTGAGTCTTTCAGTTAAGCAATCTCTGGGCGAAATCTAACTCTCGTTAATCGGTTTGGGATATCACATTACTCACGAAGGCTCCTGTAAATGTCGCTCGGCTCCATTGTTTGGATTTAGTGAGCATGAGCTGCCTCTCTTCGTTCTCGTCTGGTTGTCTTCCGTCCGTATACAATGTCATCACCGACAGATGTACGGCACCACGTAATGGTTGTTCCACGCACCCCATATGGAGACTAGTCCCCGGCGCCGCCGCCATCCGCCGCCGCCGCCGTCGTTAAGCCCTCAAGTCGAAACCAGTCGCTAAGCTATCGACTGCTAGCGACTTCGTTCACTTAATATTTTGCTTGTTGTTTTAATCGCGGTTTTCAAGTAAACAGAACAGTGCTTCTACTAGTTAACAGCTGATAACATTATAATCAATTATTCGTCCATGTTGTTGTCTATCAATGCAAATAATATCTATGTAGAAACTGAAATTTTCCAGTAACTGAAACGAACACGGAAATTATTTCAGAATTGAAACTGTAATAAACACTTAAATTATTTCAGAACTGAAACTTGAACTGAAATAAAAATTACGAACCAAAAACTGAATTAAAGCTGAAACGTTAATTATTTTCAAGCCTGAAATATCACTGGCTTTGACTTAGTGGTAGGCCTACTGTATGCATTTATTCCTTTTACAAACACTCAAATGCGTCACACATTCACATTAGCATTAATTTTCACAGTCATCGGGCATGCGCACATGAAGCGGAGCCCATGTAGGACCCAAATTCCCATACTGGACCCGTATAGAGTTCATATGGGTCCCATCTAATGTCCACGGAAATGATGGCACGCTCAGTACAGTATGCGGTAAAATGCATTTTATTCTTAGATAATCAGGTATGTCCAATGGACATATCAGATTGCATGAGAAGTCGATAGCAAGTCGCTAAGTCAGTCGCTAAGTCTAAGCGACTTAGTCAGTCGATAAGCATGCGACTTAGTCGACTGAGTCGCTAAGTCAGTCGCTAACTCATCAAGTCAGTCGCTAACTCCTTAGCGACTGACTCCGGGTACTAATGGAGACCATCGCAGCGGACTGCAACCCTACCAGTTCGCCATGCAGTAATATATACCGAAAATCCTCGAACTCTATAAAGCTGATTGCATAGGTCATTATAATATGTATAGATTATATATGAACATATATACACACATACATATATATTACATTATTATGTAATATAATAATTACTAAAAAAAGTTTATTATATGATAACCTAGTATTGCGTGTGACCAACCGCACGTAAACTCGCGCATGCATGGAAGAGCGAATAGTTTCAGAAACTGACGCTAGGTGTAGCGCGTAGATAATTGGGTCATCTGACACACATCCTTCGGCAGCAGCGTCACTTGTTTACAAACGCCCGCGGTTGAACTGAACTCGGGCTCGTTGAACCAAACGCCAACTTTAAAAGTATACATGTATGTGCGTATGTATGTATGTATCGAGCCACTTAAATGCGGTGAAGAAGAGTAGGGCGCGTTTCAGTACAAGCCGAGGACTGAGACAAAGAACGGCAAATATTTACGAAAGAAAACCTCGCGTAAAGGCAGGAAGACAGAGCGGTGAGTTGCGTATAGATGCCTATACAAGGGTATGCAGTCACAGGTCAATCTGAAGGTATATACCACCACTTCGTTTTGGGGCAGCCCGCCACTGAACGCCTCCTCGTCCTATAGTTCGCTGAAGATTGCCCGCAGAATTTTTTAAGCAAAGTATATACGGCACAGGTGGCCGCAAAATGACATTTAAAAGACGTATTTGTATCAACTGCATCCAATATTTCAGTGTTGATGAAATTATAAAAGACAATTATAGCCTATGGCGCAAAGAATGTCAAAGACTTGATAGCTTCAAAACTGTTAAGTTGAATTTACCCAGTCTCTCTCTGTCAATCTCTGTCTGTCTGTCTGTCTGTCTGTCTGTCTGTCTGTCTGTCTGTCTGTCTGTCTGTCTGTCTGTCTGTCTGTCTCGTCAGGTTGTAATATAAGACACGAGGCCTTAGGTCGTCGCCCCGATGACCTTTCCCTAAAGCCAGTACCGTACTTATAGGGAAAGTTCAGCAAGGTGACGACGGCATAGGCAGTGGCAATGAATTATGAAGTCCTGAAATATTTGCGAGGTGTAATGTCTAATTTTAGTACTCTGTTCATCATTATCGTTTGCCTTTATCAGTAATGAAGCGAAAGAAACAAAGTGGGGCTCAGTTGAGATCAAATTCAACATTTGAAAATTGGGAGACAATTGACATCACTCGTCACGGGTCTCAAATTACCTATAGCTATGTACGCTACGGCGAATACTGGTTAAAGTTCGTCAGTTATAACTTCAATACACAACCAAGGCCTCGATTTAGGTCACAACTAGTCTCCACATTTTGCCAGTTTCTGCATGGATCCGTCAGAACAGTTGATGATTATCTACAATTAACAATTAACAGTCAGTTGTCCTTAACATCACCGAGCCGTGCAATAATCATTCAACTGGAAAGAAATGTTTCAGCTTGCAGCCGCCAGTAAAATCTGTTCATTCAGAAGCGCTCTCGATCGATGGTTTCTCATTAGGCATATATATTCATACTTCTGCCGTCTTTCGACTTTCTACAGGGGCTTAACTTTGGTCTAAAAAGTGGTTGGGGGGGGGGTACCAATTTCTTACATCCACGAAGCAAGGCTGATAATGCGATCTCTGGGAAGGCACAATAACAAATATTGATTGGCATTGTTCAAAAAGTGGGGGTACTGTACCCCCAGTCCAAAAAGTGGGGGTTCGGGTACCCATCGTACCCCCACAAATTACGCCCATGGCTTTCTACTCGTTTCTGTGACTGGGGTGATCTGCTTGTTCCCTGGGCTATAGGATTTCCACAGCATATCGTTGTGATGAGTCCGTCATGTTGGAACTGTCTTCCACTTGCTATTAGAACTCATGCGGCAGTGGGAGGCAGGACCTTTGCAATTTGCTGCAATTATTACTCCGTTGTGTTTATTCGCAATACTCACGCCAAGAGCCTCTGGAATAGTTTGTTCTGAAAGAGGCGCTATATAAACTAACATGTGCAATGCAATACAAACGCAACATGAATGCAAGAATTGATTAATAAACCAGCAGCTTATGGACCCAGCGTTTAATTAAGAACATCTTATGACAACAAAGGCCGTTGACGTCGACAGAAATTGTTTCCAACAGTTCTCACCGTTCAATGGCAATCGCTCCATGGCCGTGGCTTAAATGATAGAACCACTCACTATACATGGAGTCTCAAGGGAATCTAATGCGCATAATTCTAGAGATCTCTTTTCGTAATGCACACACTCAGGGTATTGATGGTCACTCGGAATTGAACTTCAAACAGCAGAGTTTGACGAAGAAAGCGAAAAAAATATCTGCATAATTTGAAATAGCCGAAAATCCAACGATTTAATTGACCAAGTGCAAATTGGCCGATTTAGCCAATCTCAAACCGTATAACTACAAACAGTTATAGCTATAGTATGTTAATACCTGACCTCTGGGTCGTGATCTGGAACAGAACCTGACCTGGCCTTACCTGCCAATCGATTTTGATTTGGCTGAAAGACTAAATAAGCTGACTCGGCATTCTTAGGTCGCTGTAGAAATGTCGAGATTACGATTACGATTACAGTCATATATGCAGACCCACGAGTGGCCCAACGCCAGCCACTTTATCTGCGTTTAGTATAATCGCATGCATAAGCCAGTGTCTTACAGCAGGCCCCACTTATTTTGCCAGCCATCTGACCAATCACTGCTGTGTAAACAAGCGCGATCCTATAGCGTAATAGATCAAGAGTGTCTGGCACTATCAGCCGACACACACTGTAGGCTTACTCCGATAAAAGTCGCCAGGTGGCGGGCCTCTCCGTCTCACGGCACGGCCATGGAGTCCGCATTTCTGTTTCGTGGATAAAGGTCTTCTGCGATGGCGCTCCGGATTTTCATTAACTTAAGTATACGAACGTCAAGCTACAGAACAGTATGCCGTGGAATGAAAAACAATAAAATACAGAAAAATGGGGTTGGAGTCGGAGAGAATTAGATTAAGTTAGATAAGATTGTACTGCGGCTTGGATCACACCAGTTCAGATAAGAAGCCGGTCTGGTACAAGTTAGAGCCAAATGTGTTGTTTATTCGAAGGGTGCTAATGTACCATCTTCTACTTCTAAGCACCAAAGCGCCAGTAATTGCACGATCCATAACCAAAGCTTCTTTTAAAATCTTCAAAGCAATTAAAACCCAATCGCATTGGGATAAAAATGACCTATACTTACTGCAAGGACCACGATTTTAAGTTCCTCACGGAAAATGTTTGTGAAATATAGCCTGTTATGAGGGTGGGGGCGGAGTTTAGGATGCGAAATAGCCTAAGGCTCGTGTGGGCATGTGGCCGATTGGTTAGAGCGCATGGCCTGTAACGCGGAGAGTACGGGTTCGAGCCTCGTCCGAGGCAATTACGATGTAGGGACCTTGAGCAAGTCCTTCACGCACAGTGTGTGTTATTCTGAATTTTGAAATGAGGGCTATATGAAATACAGTTGTATTGTGTTGTATCGTACTAAACACCCAACGGTGAAGGAGCGCTGGGCTGAGATTTTTACCAAGAAAGCGGCTGAAAAATACAGACCTGTATCCAACCAATGTCTGCCTGTCTGTCTGTCTGACTGCATGTATGTCTGTCTGTATTTCTGCATGCATTTCTGTATATATGTATTTCTGTATGTATGTATAATTTGCAAATGTATGTATGCATGTATGCATGTATGCATGTATATTTGTTTGTATGTTTGTATGTATGTATGTATGTATGTATGTATGTATGTATGTATGTATGTATGTATGTATGTATGTATGTATGTATGTATGTATGTATGTATGTATGTATGTATGTATGTATGTATGTATGTATGTATGTATGTATGTATGTATGTATGTATGTATGTATGTATGTATGTATGTGCGTGTGTATGTATGAGGGCACTTACTATAGCGCATTTTGAGGTCCTCACAAAGCGCTGCATACCTATACGACTATCTAACAGATCTAAACATGTAATTGCGCTTTAAGACAGTTAGCAAACGCATGCTATACAGAGTCAAAGACAACAGTACGTAAGTATACAGTGGCAGACTGTTCCACGAGTAGGCACGATGGGCTCGAGTTGAAGTGCGACAGCGTGGCACCTGCATATCTCCGTGGACTGTAGAACGAAACGATCCCTGACCGAGCAGTGCAGAGTTTATCGAACACAGTGCAGAGTTTGTAGACATGTATACGGAGCTGTACAATGTGTATTGCAGATTCTGAGCACAAACAAAACTAGAAGCTGAAATACTTCTACGGTAGTCCATCCTCCATCAACTGCTTGAAACTTCGCCTACTACCTACTTTCAATCTAGAGCGTGGACATGAGAATAATAAATAGTGGGATTGGCCTTCGCCCTGGGAGGCAGGCGGGCGGGGTAATACGAAGTCCCCGGGGCGATTTCTTGGTCACTGCTGCAGGAGTTGACTTTTGGACTAGAGGGTTTAACTCTATCTGCCTGCAGCAAAGTGAAATCTAGTTACGTCACTATCGTGGTCTATTTATGGCTGCACTAGCTGGATTACCCGGCGTTGCCCGGGGTTATAAGTTTCACACCACCACCACCACCAACAACAACAACAACGACTGCTTGGCAATCTTGGCAGTCGCCCTCTGGCGGCGACTGCTTGGCAGTCTTGGAGGCCCTTGTGGCGTCTTGCGACCTGTGGCGGAGACTGCTTCGAAAGTCTTGTAGACGCCTTCTGGCATCTAGCGACCTCTGCCGTGGAGTGACTGCTTCGCAGTCGCCCTCTGGCGGCGACTGCTTCGCAGTCTTGGATGCCCTTGTGGCGTCTGGCGACGTCTGGCGGAGACTGCTTCGCAGTCTTGTAGACGCCTTCTGGCGTCTAGCGACCTCTGCCGTGGAGTGACTGCTTCGCAGTCGACCTCTGGCGGCGACTGCTTCACAGTCTTGAAGGCCCTTGTGGCGTCTGGCGACCTCTGGCGGAGACTGCTTCGCAGTCTTGTAAACGCCTTCTGGCGTCTAGCGACCTCTGCCGTGGAGTGACTGCTTCGCAGTAGCCCTCTGGCGGCGACTGCTTCGCAGTCTTGGAGGCCCTTGTGGCGTGTGGCGACCTGTGGGGGAGACTGCTTCGCAGTCTTGTAGACGCCTTCTGGCGTACAGCGGAGACTGCTTCGCAGTCTTGTATACGCCTTCTGGCGTCTAGCGACCTCTGCCGTGAAGTGACTGCTTCGCAGTCGCCCTCTGGCGGCGAGTGCTTCACAGTCTTGGAGGCCCTTGTGGCGTCTGGCGACCTGTGGGGGAGACTGCTTTGCAGTCTCCCGTGGACTGACTACTTCGCAGTCGAAGAGGGTGAACCGGGCGTTGGCGTGTTAAAGAAAACGCCAGAAATCTAGCCCTCACTGCCGGTCTGTAGTCGGCCTCGCCCTTAGTAGAGCAGACTGGTTGTTTGATATACTGTAAATAATTTAGATCTTTGTCTTTGAACATACATGTGTTAAAATTTTGCTGTAAAACGATGAATATACTTCGAATCGATCGTCATTATATTTTGTGCGAAAGTAAACAACTTACGCGCATTATTAGTGACGTTGGGGAATACCGGCGCCACAAATAGAACCGCGGTGTCGTTAAGCGGATTATTAATGACGTTGGGAAATACCGGCGCCATAAATAGAACCGCTTGGCAGTGGAATAGGCGAGCTTGCGCGTGATTGACGGTCGGGTGGGTAGCGTTTTGGGGCATTTTCACCATGGTAGGGTTGAAAACGGAGGACGCGAACCCCTCCACTGGGTGTCCGAAGCCGAGGCCGACACATTAGTGAAGGTTTCGAGTGAAAAGGTGCAAAATTGTAGAAGTTAAGCCCGGTCAAACAGACAGACAGACAGACAGACAGACAGACAGACAGACAGACAGACACACAGACACACAGAAAGCTGGCTTTATTTATATAGATATTATTATTACGTATATATCTGGCTCTAAAGGTCGGTCTATAGAAACCTACACAAAGGTTAACAACTATCCCATACTGCATCCGATACTGCAGGAGTTTCGTATACGACAAATGTTGCCATCATAATCCCTTCCCACCGTAAAGCGTCACGTTACCCCTCTCCCCCCCCCCCACCTTGACCTCGATCCGGACTTCACCAACTTAGTTCTTCGCAAACCTGACTTGATCTTGATATAGCGCCGCCGCACATCAACCTAATCTACTCATACTTTTGGACAATCTTTCTGACCTTAACCCATGCAGCGAAGCTTGTGCCCTGGGCTTAGATTGCAAATGGCGCTTCAGAAATTCTGATATTACGATTAGGGCCTACAATATAGGTCTAATGAGGGCGCGCTTAACGTATGGCTTTTTAATCTATCTTTTTAAAGTAGCATTAATGGTAAGGTATACGCAAGGTCGACGTCAACGGCCTTGCAATGGCAGATATAAGATGTTTAATTATAATGGTCAGCAATAGTAACTGGTAAAACTAATATTATTAATATAAAACAATAGCCATTTTATTGAGTCACCGAAACATACATCTTCAGTAATACAATAGAACTTAGATAATACTGTTGAGGTGCTGAAACGATAAAGACGGAACAGTTCATTATGCAATACATTTTGAACACGGTCTTCAGTCAGTGAACATGCGAACAAAGATGTCATTTAACAAAGGAAAGTATTAATATCTTTCTTATAGAG
The DNA here is from genome assembly GCA_963556255.1 of Allolobophora icterica. NCBI lineage: Eukaryota > Metazoa > Annelida > Clitellata > Crassiclitellata > Lumbricidae > Allolobophora > Allolobophora icterica. Next base: position 36,709,764 of record OY744612.1, read on the forward strand.
AATTCTGGCAGAAAAGTTCCATCCACAAATCGTTTGAATTTAATTTACAAAATCTGTTTCTTAAATAAACGTATAACTATAATATTGTCCAGAGATCATTTAGGTGCTGATAGATAATTTCTAAGTCTAATTCGAGGTAAAAAACCTAATTAATGTGTTAAAGTGAGTTTATTAATTTCTGGGAATATTTTTGAAACATTAGAAGAAAAATTCCGATTAAAAATTAAAATTAAAAAGTTTGAGCTCCATTTGTAATTACCTAAACTAATGTTGCTATATTTAGCCTATTTAAATATAAAATGACATTATCAATAAAATTTGAAATTGCATATCATAACGAAATTGTAAGAAATAAATATTTGAACAAGGACGTCACATATCAGCCCCGCCTCCCCTACAGGGACCAACTGTTCTACATATTAACTCCACTTCCCCCGTTGACACCAACTGCCACAGACTGCCAGATCATGTTGTCCTTCACCACAACGTACATTATGAACGGCCCCTATGATCACTTCAAGCAATGTTTCCGTTACACATGGACGCATTTGTTACACTGGCCCGTATTATAATACATAAGTATGTCTTGCAAGTTGGTAACTTTGGCGTATTTACTGTACGTCATACAACTCAAAAGTTCATGCGCCGAAACCAAGAAAAGTGAGGGCGTCCATCGGTACCAAAGGCGATGAAACCCTCAAAGAAATGCGCAGATAATTTAAGAATATCTAACTTCCCCATAATTCGCTTCTACTTTTAGTGTAGTGGTTAGCGAAGTCCAATATTCTCTTGTGTTTCATCTCTCATCCGTCGACTGCGGAGTCGCATCGTTTGAGTATTTGTGCCCGAGTTCACCAGAGGGCACCAGCAAAACTGACATCTCGACACATCGACATAACTCGCACACAGTTGCTTTAGTTATATATATATATATATATATATATATATATATATATATATATATATATATATATATATATATATATATATATATATATATATATATATATATATATATATATATATATATATATATATATATATATATATATATATAATGTGCGTCTGCGCGCTAGAGATAGATGACGAAACAAAAATGTTGATGCAACTGTAAGTCTCCGAAATTTCTCAGCGCCCCACAAAATCCACGTCAGGGAGACCAGCTTAAACACCGGCGCTGCATCAAATCAAGTCCGCTAGTCAGGCTACCTTGTTCGTTCCGGTGTCACGTCAGAGTCCGGGGAGGTCAAGCCGAGGAGACAGCATGGTGCTACGGTGGTAATCGGTGATGATGGTGGTTGTGTGGTGGCGCAGGAATGGAATCAGGATAGGATCGCTTGAAGAGTTCGGTTTTCAGTCGTGAGTGGAAAGCAGCGGACAAGAGTGCAAGCGGAGGAGAGGTGAAATTAACAGGCGTGATAGGAGGATGAGCAAACTGACAGAGATCTTTTGGAAGGTCATTCCAAAGAGCCGGTGCAGCATAGGCTAAGGAGCGGTAGTCCAAACATTGTCATATATACATACATACATAATACATAATACACAATACATACGTACATACATACATACATACATACATACATACATACATACATACATACATACATACATACATACATACATACATACATACATACATACATACATAGGGTAACTTGGGGTATTATGGACCCCTTAACATAAATGACTATTTCTGAGCAAAATCAAGCATCCATACAGTCTAATTAAATTGCATCCAAATGCCTTCATTATAATGAAGCAAAAACATAATTGTTTGTGGACAATTAACATCAATTTATTTCAAAATATAGAAGAAATTGAAACTTACAAAAAGGTCCATATTGCCCCATGGTCGGGGTAATATGGACACACTTAAAAGGGGTAATATGGACCAGGTCCATGTTACCCCTATCCAATGATCTTAGCATAGTACATAATACTAGTTATAAAATTACTGTCAGTTTCCTTAATAATAATATTTGTCATCAAATCAAGTCGTTTATTAGCATATAATTGGCTACATGGCTAGATTATAACACGATGAACAGATTTGAAACTATCCGTTATCACTTGATACTGGTAATGTGTAATATCCAAAATGCAAAAGTAGGCTACTAGAAAGCTGCATAAAATTTTATCAAGACTGCTGACTAGACAAGCTATTAATACTGCATAATATATGCACTTAATAAAAACTTATCCTACTAGGGTAAACGGTAAAAAAAATAAACAATAACAAGCAGCTAAAAGTCCACAAAAGAGTTCAACGGGTTCAGTGTTTAGGTCTATGTGCAACGTTCACATACAAAACTATGCTAGTTTGGACTGGCACCGGCATATTCAAAATGTGCTCATTCATTGCACATTTGACTTTGAATCCATGACTCTGTTGTTGCTCCAAACAGGTCACCACACTAAAGGCACGGAAAAGCAGCACCACTGGAGCGTGCAAGTTTGCGTTTGCTCGACTTTTCTTTCTGTAGGCAACTCTTGAACTTGCCGCTGATTCTTACGTCGTGTTAGGCCAAAAATAGCCTAACCTTCGATCTCTTTGGCTTCCAGTTCTCTGTTAGGAATACTTCCGGTTTCTTTGCCTTGCTATTCTCGGTTCTCTGCAAATCGGACTCGCGCTTCTCTTTTGACAGCATCTTCAGCAGTTTTTGCCAACTGTTTAGCTTTCATGGCCTCAAGTTCCTTCTTATAATTATGGAGAACTGGTTAGCACACCCACATGGGCGACTTTGTGTTTGGTTTGCCTTCCATTGCTTTTGGCCTGCGGTATGGTGTTTCGTCAATCTTGAGAATGGAAGAGAAAGAAATACCAGCTGTACTGCTCACTGCTGCAGCCAGAGCACCTTCATCAGTACCACAGGTATCTGCAGTCTCACCTGCAGTCTCATTCACTGTCCTCGGACATTCTTCCACTTGAATGTTCTCACCATGTCTGCTGCTTTTGAAATAATTTAATAATACATGCAATATATAATAAGAAGAATAAATAATAATCATAATAATAATACAACAATATGGCCTAATACAAATAGATTCAATCACTATTGCATTCAAACACTATATATAGAATTCAATTGAGATAGGCTCTATGGGTTGCATGGACCGTGGTCCATGCAGCCCCTTCAGAGTGGGTCCATACAACCCCAAACAGGGTACACGACTTCAACCACAGCTAAACAACATATTATCGCTCACGTTGCATGAAAATATATAGCCCTGAAAAGCGCAAGATTTCAACGAAAAAAATGATATATTGGTTATATTTACCCGCCGCTTGCAAATAATCGGTATTCTGGATGGCAGATGGCAGCAACAAATAGCAATTGACGAACTTTATATGTGGGATCACTTTTTATATCATAAATCGGTCAAACAACATCGGTAACAATATCCGGCGCCACCACAGCATCGAGTAGTATTATAAACTAGAACAAACTTAATTAAATGCCAGTGACTACTTCCTTCACTTGGTGACTCACTATGGTCCATATAGCCCCGGGGTCCATATAACCCCAAGTTACCCTACATACATACATACATACATACATACATACATACATACATACATACATACATACATACATACATACATGCATACATATATCACACACGCATACAAAGGCTGCGTATATATATATTTATACATGTGTATACAATACATATATGTTAAAGTATACGTCTAAGTAACTTTTGCTGCGATGTGTTTCGTGCTGTTGTCGTTCTTTGTGCAGTAGTGTCTGGTGGTGGCAAGCATTAGCTACCAGTGTGGATGTTCTTTCGTTTGCCACATGAGCCGACGGACGGACGGACGGGTGGACGCCAGTAGACAAAGACTGTTCCGCTTCTTCTCATTGATTACCATTCTAATCTGCCGAGACACGCCTGTTGCTGACTGATTGCAACGGTTTCCGCCATTCCAGGTACCTCCCTCGTCGTCATCGCTCGACTGACTCCGCCCATTATAGCCTCGCCACTGACCGTCAATCATACGCCGACCTTGACCGCATGGGCGGAGCTTGCTGAACACGCTGAGTCTCGCACACACACGCTAGGTGGCGTGTTCTTTCTTCAAAAATATCAGTCACTACAGGCAAGGTCGGCCGGTAAACTCGGCCGTTGTCTTGGCCGGTGATTCTCATCGTTATAGGGCTACCAGTTCAAACCAATCATTGATTGATAACCTGCGCTATAGAAGTAATTGACTAGACTACCAAGGTACTGTAGAGTAATGTCATTGGAATGATCTTTCAAAATATCTCCGCTAGGATGCTCATCCTCCTATAACGCCTGTTAATTTCACTTCTCCTCCGCTCACACTCTCCTCCGCTGCTTTGCACTCACGATTGAAAACCGAACTTTTCAAGCCATCCTATCCTGATTCAACTCCTACGCCACCACAGTGTCCACACAACCGCCATCATCACCGATTACCACCGTAGCACCATGCTGTCTCCTCGGCTTGACCTACCCGGATTTTGATCTTACACGTGAAGAGACAAAACAACCTGGCTATAGCGAACTTGATTTGATACAGCACCGGTGAATAAACTGGTCTCCCTAACGTGACTTTTGTGTGGCGCTGAGAAATATAGGACATTTGCATTACATTAAACTACTCGTTTTCTACGCTCCGTTTAATAATAAGGTAGTTTGAGGGACAGACATTCTTCCTATTATCTGTCGGCTGAGGCACTTCCACGTGTGCACGTTCGCGCGCGCACGTACTCGCTTGAGTGTGAAAGTGTGCGTGCGTGCGCGCGCGCGCAAATGTGTATGTGTGTGTGAGAGATTTTATCGGAATACTACACCGTACAGTTAGACAGCATCACAAATACAGTAGCCCTGCATGAGACAACATTACTAAAGACGTGGATTATATTATTCAAAAGCAGCACAGGCTTCTCTTATACGATGGGTTTTGAGTGTACATGGCTTATCAACAAATGCCAGTTGCACTTGAAACATTAGAACTGAAAACAATTGACCCCGTTGACCCTATATAGGGCTGATGACGCATGTCCTTGTTTGACCCTTCTTTGATTGCACACCGATATGAAGCATCATCCAGTCAGCTGCCAACACTTTTACTATAGGTCAATGTACGTCAACGAATCATGGCCTGCAATGCACACTTACACAGAGGCATACATATATTCATACATGCACATTCATAGCCTTACATGCGTAAAGATGTAGGTTTAGGCCACATAAGATGTAGCGTGTATTCTTTCTGCCTGATCATCACAAATGCCACGCGTTACTGCCTGGTTGCTGGCAACAGCAGCAGCGTCTACTCTGACATCATAAATGATGTCGGACAGTATTTTAATAATGTGGGCAGATTACTGTCTGGTGACAGAAGCCATGACTTGTAGGAGCGCACACTTCTATACCTCGCTCATGTGGTTACCAGACAAAACAATTCTCACAGGCGACTCCTTGAGACGCGCAGAAACAACACACCGCAGAGCGAAAGTGAAAGTGAACCGGAGAACACAACGCAGAACGAAAGTGAAAGTGAATCGGAGAACAAAAGATCGACAGATGAGAGAACAACAGAAGTCCACATGAACTCAGCGCTGACCTTATAACCTCAATAACACTCTAGCCAAAGTATACGATTTGGAGCCCAAACCTCATTTAAGTAAAATAGTTTGTAGCTTTTACTAAACCACACAAAAATGACCGAAAACGTGAAAACATAAAACGCAATTTTTTAAAATTTAAATGGCTCCATAAATTGTGGCGCTCCAGGCAGCTGCTTGCTCCGCCTATCCCTAAAGCCCTGCATGACTCGCAACACTTGGCTGATCTAACAGGTGCGCAGAAGGAAGGCAAATTGATCACTACATGAAGGTGAATATAGTTAACTCTTTTAATTACTCACTGACACATTAGAGGAATCAGGATCACTTATTTCAACTCTCCGAAATTTCAGAGGACCTTTTCCCATCTGAAACAAAAGGGGCTTGGCCTGGTTGCCCTCCTCCTCCTCCTCTCTCGGTTCGCCCTTTCCTCATAACGTGGCCCATTATTTACACTTCGTTCTCTAACCACAGCGGGATAATGCAGAGGCAAACGACAGCAGCAGCGCCTCTGGCCACGCGTTCTCGATTCATGCTCTTGTCTGTCTTGAAACAAGTATGATTCGTAAGCGCAGACATTATTGTGGTCAGAGCCAATGTATGTATGTATATATGTATGCATGTGTGTATGTATGTATGTATGTATGTATGTATGTAACTATGTATGTATGTATGTATGTATGTATGTATGTATGTATGTAAGTATGTATGTATGTATGTATGTATGTATGTATGTATGTATGTATGTATGCATGCATGTATGTATGTATGTATGTATGTATGTATGTATGTATGTATGTATGTATGTATGTATGTATGTATGTATGTATGTATGTATGTATGTATGTATGTATATATGTTTGTATGTATGTATGTATGTATGTATGTATGTATGTATGTATGTATGTATGTATGTATGTATGTATGTATGTATGTATGTATGTTTGCATGTTTGTATGCATTAGAGGAATCAGGATCACTTATGTATGTATGTATGTATCTATGTATGTATGTATGTATGTGTGTATGTATGTATGTATGTATGTATGTGTGTGTATGTATGTATGTATGTATGTATGTATGTATGCATTTATGTATGTGTGTATGTATGTGTATGTATGTGTGTATGTATGCATTTATGTATGTGTATATGCTTGTGTATATGCATGTATTTATGTTGCATGCCGGCTGCTAATATAAGCGCCTTTCAACGACCATAAAGGCGATACAATAGGGTTATCTAACAGTATTCATGTTCTGTCTGGCAATGAAGCAGTCCAGGCAAATAAAGAAGACGCCGTGGATCTAAATGAATAAAAATGATTGTACTTAAATTATTAATCAGTGTGCGTTTAGACAAAGCATTCTGGCCACACGAGTATTTGCTGTTACTAGACATCAATGCAAGAGTTATCGAAGGGCGGTGCCAGTTGTCTTCAAAATGTGTCAATCATCGCTTCGTCAGAAGATTAACGAAATAATGATCTCTCTCGCTCTTTCTTTCTGTCTGCCTGTCTGTCTGTGTCTGTGTCTCTCGGAAGGGATGCCGTGCAGTGCACTATTCGTTAACCGATGTACATTTTAAATGCATATCAATAACATAACAATGGCGTATCAGAAACATAACAACGTTAAACAAATAAATAACAACAAATAGAGAACACATGCAGTAGCAAAGCAGTAGCACTTAAACAGCATGACAGCGGTGCATCAATAGACTGACAATGGTTCATTAATAGCATATCAAATAATTAATAACATGACATAACACAAATGAGAATTTGTAAAGCGTAACAGTTACTTCAATGAAAAACTCATCAGTAGCGCTCAGTTGCTTAACATTACAGAAGAGTAACAATGTGTGCACAATGCACATGTATGCATGCATTTAAGTATGTATGTGTGTTTGTATATATGTATCTGTATATAAAATGTATGATTCATGTTTGTATATATGTATGCATGTTTTTATATATATAAGTATGCTTTCAAATATGTAGGTATGTATGTTTGCATATGTGTATGTATATTTGTATATATGTATGTATGTTTGTAAAGGACCCAAGTTGCTGGATTCTTCACCACAGGAACCATTCAGTGCGTTGGATGGACAGGATAAATGGTTACAGTAAGGTATGGGGTAATGGGGGAGGGGGAAACGACAGATGGGGTGGCTACAGCCAGAGGACACAGAGCCATCAGCAGAAAGCCAATGATGCAGGACTCATGAGGGGAGAATCATCAACCCCATTTACACTCTCCAGCTCTACCCTTATAATCCCATCGGCAGCCGATAGATGTCGCAAACATGTGAAGAATTGACGGCCGAACATCAAGCATAAATAATTCTGTAGGCATAACTAAACTGACCGACTGACCGACTAACTGACTGGACGGCTGACTCGCTGACTGACTGACTGACTGACTGACTGACTGACTGACTGACTGACTGACTGACTGACTGACTGACTGACTGACTGACTGACTGACTGACTGACTTGGACGACAGTGTCTGCACTGAAGGGCGTTTGGGCTTACTTATATATGCTAGTTTACTAACTGCCAGTGATTAATTGACAGATTGGTCGACTCTCTGTCTGTCTTTTTGTCTGTCTGTCTGTCGTGGTCTGCGTCACACAGTCTATATGTCTAGTTGTATTAATGCTTCTTTGTGTCTTTGTGCGGCCTTAGCATTGGGCTGACAGACAGAGACTTGTGTCTGTCTGTTGATATCTTTGCATGCGTTTGTCAGTCAGTTTGCCTTTTGCCCTTTTCCCTAAAGACAGAGATGATTGGACAACATGACATGGTGTATTATATCATCAAACTAAAGATCAGATCTGACACATCTGATCACAGAGATCAAACCAAGCTGATAAGATAAGCAGGCCAGATCAAACAGATAAGATCAAACAGATCATAATAAGCAGATAAGATCAAAGAGATCATAAAAAACAGATAAGATCAAACAGATCATAATAAACAGATCATAATAAACAGATAAGATCAAACAGATCATAATAAACAGATAAGATCAAACATATCATAATAAACAGATAAGATCAAACAGATCATAATAAACATCATAATAAACAGATAAGATCAAACAGATCATAATAAACAGACAAGGTCAAACAGATCATAATAAACAGATAAGATCAAACAGATCATAATAAACAGATAAGGTCAAACAGATCATAATAAACAGATAAGATCAAACAGATGATAATAAACAGATCATAATAAACAGATCATAATAAACAGATAAGATCAAACAGATCATAATAAACAGATCATAATAAACAGATAAGGTCAAACAGATCATAATAAACAGATAAGATCAAACAGATCATAATAAACAGATCATAATAAACAGATCATAATAAACAGATAAGATCAAACAGATCATAATAAACAGATCATAATAAACAGATGAGATCAAACAGATCATAATAAACAGATAAGATCAAACATATCATAATAAACAGATAAGATCAAACAGATCATAATAAACAGATCATAATAAACAGATCATAATAAACAGATAAGATCAAACAGATCATAATAAACAGATCATAATAAACAGATAAGATCAAACAGATCATAATAAACAGATAAGATCAAACATATCATAATAAACAGATAAGATCAAACAGATCATAATAAACAGATCATAATAAACAGATCATAATAAACAGATAAGATCAAACAGATCATAATAAACAGATCATAATAAACAGATAAGATCAAACAGATCATAATAAACAGATAAGATCAAACATATCATAATAAACAGATAAGATCAAACAGATCATAATAAACATCATAATAAACAGATAAGATCAAACAGCTCATAATAAACAGATAAGGTCAAACAGATCATAATAAACAGATAAGATCAAACAGATGATAATAAGCAGATCAGATCAAAGAGATCAGGTCAAAAGATCAGGTCAGATTCAATGGTCATACATGTCTGTTTGGTCACAAGTAGGCCCTACCATTTTATTCTAATGACGATGCAGTCCCTACAAGGAGAGGCTATAGCAGTTTGGCCGAGCTTATATCCACGAATGCGTCTTTATATAATCTGTTAGACTCACTCTGCTCACTGCACTCTGCTTCGTTGTGGGCCGCTCCTTAAGTTCGGCCTTTAGTCGATTCTGTCTGACTTTCGATTACTAAAGTTCGTAGCTTTACTTCTTTTTCCCTAACACCAATTCCTATAACTCAAGAACTGTGGCTAATCTAATCGATTTTCTGAGTAGTTTTTTGTAGGAAATGAACTCAAATACGACGTTTAAATAATCTCATAAGCAAACAGATGAGCTAACTCTTGCTGCCTTACTATCTGTCTGTCTGTCTGTCTGTCTGCCTGCCTGCCTGCCTGCCTGTCTGTCTGTCTGTCTGTCTGTCTGTCTGTCTGTCTGTCTGTCTGTCTGTCTGTCTGTCTGTCTGTCTGTCTGTCTGTCTGTCTGTCTGTCCCCTTCTTCCTCTGTCCAGCTACCACCTGGCTAGCTTAACTAATTTACATATGTTGTATAGGAATGTACGCTGTCGGTGAAGCGTCACGCTTCAGTGCCTCTGCGCTTGGCTTAGCTAATCAACATCAGGAACAAATAAAACGCGATCAATTTCAGAACCATACACAAAGCTTATAAGAACAATTAGGCCTAAAGGCCACGCATCAATAGCAACATCTGAGATATAGGTCTATTGCAATTCAGACAGACAGGCAGATAGGCAGACAGACAGACATACGGACAAACAGGAAGGCAGACAGGAAGGCAGCAGGCAGACAGACAGGCAGGCAAGCAGGCAGAGATACAGAGCGACAGATAGGCAGGCAGATATACAGAGAGACAGATAGGCAGACAGACAGACAGACAGGTATACGCTTTATAAAGTACAACAGGAAAGGTAAGTATCCGACTTGTTCTGACCTGCGTCAATTGCTCTGGCAGTCATAAATTGTCGGCAAGCATCAAGAGCCACTTCTGCTGCTGCGGCAGTAGCAGTCATCCAACTGCTCTACACCACATGGACCACCATGAATATTATTCTGCATCATTTTCTGTTTTTCTTCAACACAGCGCATAGGCAAAGAGCGTCTGCGCCGATCTAAGAGTTTGGTTATTCACGGACAAAGCCAGAAAGGAATACGCACCTATTCAGTCTCATACATCAGCAGAAACCCGATTTCATTATTTTCTTGCTCGTTTTTTGTTATTTACTGAGTTAACATCGTTTTTTGGCCCACACACCATCTATCGAACATTTATTACCTCTGACGTCACTGGCCTTCTATCGGAAAACTTACATTACGCAATTGTTATGATACACCCCACCAGTGGCGGCGATCTTGTTTGACAGGTGAGGGGGACATTTTTGAACTGATCTGGTCAAAAAAGAGTTTTGAACTGATCTGGTTAAAAAAGAGGTAACAAAATTTATCGCCGTGTACTGATCTGGTCAAAAAAAGGTAAAAAGTTTCGCAATTTGATGATCTTTTTTGGTGTTTCTTCAAAATGTGTGTGTGGGGGGATCCGATGTCCCCCAGTGTTAAAGGTGGGGATCTTGTCCCCCTCGACCACCACCCCCCCCCATGATCGCCGCCCTTGCACCCCACTTTCTCGGGCAGACCGTTTTTGGATATGCAGGCATTGGATGCTTGTGAGTCTGTGAGCTGCCGTAATCTGAATCACACACGCGCGCACATGCACATGCGTGCGCGCGCGCGCACACACACACACACACACACATTCTTATCTTCGATATGCATGCATGCCTTATATCCTGAAAGAACACAAATACCTATTTCTTACCTTATCATCATCATCGTCGTCGTCGTCGTCGTCATCGCCGTCGTCGTCATCGCTGTTGTCGTCGTCGTCATTATCATCATCATCATCACCTTCATCATCATCATCATCATCATCATCTTCAATCATCATCATCATCATCATCATCATCATCATCATCATCATCATCATCATCATCATCATCACCTTCATCACCATCATCTTCAATCATCATCATCATCATCATCATCATCATCATCATCATCATCATCATCATCATCATCATCATCATCATCATCATCATCATCATCATCATCATCATCATCATCATCATCATCATCATCATCATCATCAGCATCATTTTCAATCGTCATCATCATCATCATCATCATCATCATCATCATCATCATCATCATTTTCAATCGTCATCATCATCATCACCATCATCAGTTTCTGATGCCAGCCATTTGGCGGCGATGGGTAACGGAACCTTAATTTGTGACAGTAGGCGCCATACAAATGCAATCTAGTCGACATTCGGTGGGTTCAATATTTGGTTAAACATTACTATACAATGTATACATACTTAGTCAGCGCTCTTAAATATCTAGAAAATGTTTAGGACTTGATCAGTTGATGCTAACCAAGATAAGCGCGCACGCCCTATAGTCGAGCATAGACTGACCGCGGCTCCTCTTGCGGCGCGCAACGTCTATGAGCGGACGCATTCTCGCAGCAGGGGCCTGCAGGGCGGTACGTGAGCTAACGAGAGGGCAGACGTGTAGCCCATTTTCGACAATTTCCTAGTTGGCGCACAGCTTCTTGGAAGGCCACATTGTGGATGTTTCGGTACCCGTTTTGACTCCCAATGTATAGATTAAATCATAAATGTGATAATTTACTGGAATCCGACGATAAATTTTTCCGAGAATTAATGCAAATTATTGATCAGAAAGGCGTTAGTCGATAAATGCTATGAAACTTGACACTTTTAATCGGAAATCATGCGACCTTTTAGCACTTATATTGAGTGATTGGTGGGATTATTGCTAGGTTTTAACTTCAGATGTCGTTTATATTGTCGACAGCTCTGGGTGGATTGAATTTTCAAGGATTTATAACGGATTCGCAAGCCCTCCTAGGTTCATATAGCCTACTCAACGGCTGCCCCTCGCATATCTTATGATGTCAGGCTATAAACCGTATTACGTTGATTTCGTATTTCCACGTCACCAACGTAACGAATAAAATCAGAATCTGTGAAGGGAGTTGCAGTTTCTCTTTGTGTATTTATATTTCACTTGAAACGCCTGCAGGGTCTATGGTCAATATTGCTCTAAATAACAGTAGTAACACTAAAGATCTTAGTATCTGTAGGCGTCCGAAGGGTCCACCCGGATTTTGCAATGTTTAAACAAATAAAATCTTTGGATTATTATGATTATTACAACAGTCCCAACACGATTTTCAATGCAAGAAACCACTTAATTATTTAGGTGAAATCTTTGACCAATATTTATTTTTAAAGTTGTCACGTGTTCTGTGTTCATGAATAGCTATGCAAAAACGTCGTTCATACTGAGCGTCAGTAAGTAAGTACAATTGTACAAATGAAGATGAGGTTAAGCGGGTTTGACGATTTTGAACGGCTGAAAGAGTTATGCCTATAATAGACGTGGTTTTAAAGAACGGATGGCGGTATAGGCAATCTGCATGGCAGGCAGGGAAGAAAGAGAATAGATCGAGCAAATCAAATCAAATCAAATCAAATTTTTTTATTTTTGTGCAACCAATCAACATAAACAAAAAATTAACAGCAATAAAAATCTTTTCGTAGCTAGTTGGTTACAGAGGGGACCCAAACGGGGTCAAAGATCCCGCTAGTAGGGGCACCTAATTACCGGGTGTAGAAAGAATGACGGAAGATAAGGCAAGCACATTAGGAGGAGCCAGCAAGGGCATGCTTTATACAGCCACAAATGAAGCCAGGTCTGCTCCTATAGATGATGAGGCAACTCTCAGCTGGAGACTAGAGGTCCTAGTGGAAGCTTTGGGCGGCCACCTGGTGATATATCTCGGCATCCTCCTTCTCTCGACCGTGTCTTCTTGTACCGCAGCTCTATAGACTGACTCGAATATCTGGCAATTATAATGGGAAATTGTTACAAGGCTATCTATAGGAATCGCAGGTCTGACAAGTCTATATGTTCAACCAGTGTTCAAATTCTGATCCAATTTAAAGATCAGCTCTGTATAGGACCCTATCTCTATACGGCTTCACGGTAGAACGAGGAACACATACTTGAGTCTCGGTTATAATATATATATAGATGAAAATATTTGTGTCAGCATATAAACATATTTACATATATATATATATATATATATATATATAATTATATATATATATTTATATATATATATATATATATATATATATATATATATATATATATATATATACTGACAAATATTTCCATTACGGTGCCTCAAACACATCGATCGATATGAATGCATGAATGCCTGAATATATATATATATATATATATATATATATATATATATATATATATATATATATATATATATATATATGTACACGCATATATATATATATATATATATATACATAAGTGTCATGGTCAGATAATTGTATAAGACGACAGCGGATGGATACAAAACGGTGATGAGTCAAGGAGATCGTTGGCCAGATGGAACCT
>OY744612.1:36728881-36803881 GCA_963556255.1 Allolobophora icterica
ATCACTAGAGTATACTGTCCTAAAAATATTTGAACTATACCTGAAGCTCACGCAAAAAATTCATGGTTCAATTGTCTCCTTCATGCTCTCAAATCATCTCGCAGTCGTCTGGAATGAGCATAGGCCTACAGACGTTCTGGTGATCTCGCTGTATTTAATTGACTTAAAACCTTGACTAATAGATACTACAGCCAACTTCTGTCATCCAAAAAACGCCTCTTCTCATCTCTTGTTCACTCAATTCCATCCAATCCTAGAAATCTTTGGAAAACCATAAACAATGTTCGTCACCATGACTCCTCTCACCCCTCCCAAACTATGGCACATGTATCCATTGCCGACTCCTTTGCATCATTCTTCACTGACAGTTTTCTCCCTCCATGTCTCACAACAGACTCTCCTATAAAAAAAATCAACCTCTATCAACTCTGCCCCCCCCCCCTTAGGCGACCACTACGACGCAAATTGAATGCAGTTTCACTAGAATGACTAGATCAGTTCGAAATTATTTGACGAACATTGCATGTAAGTATTAAGGTCTAGTTCTCTTAAATCAGCTGAATTTGGCTATTTATTCTTTGGAGAATGGACAAGTCCATACAATATTTTATGTCTGTATATATATATATATATATATATATATATATATATATATATATATATATATATATATATATATATATACATACATATATATATTTTCTGTATCTAGTTTCCGCCTGCTGCATATATGTTTGTTCACGAAACCTGTCGATTCCATTAACAATCGATCATGTAGGCGCTCTACAGTGTATATATATATATATATATATATATATATATATATATTAATTGTTCTGAATTAGCTTGTTCGCTATGTGGGAAGACTTTCCACTTTAAATGTTGCCCGACTGATGGGTAGACCCGGCATCGTGGTTGTGTGCATCTTGCACTACGGCCCTATTTCCTTTCAATCGTATAATTGATAACAGTGCATTTGTTAGGTACGCTTCGTCGGCCATACGAATGCTAATCACATTAATAATAATAATAATAATAATAATAATAATAATAATAATAATAATAATAATAATAATAATAATAATAATAATAATAATAATAATAATAATATATTTTCTTTATTTAAGCGCCTGCTAACCGCACTGCGCTTTACATGTACAAGTTATGCGATAAATCTTAACTACTAACAGAACAGACAGCCTGCAATACACGGCGCAATTGCAGCCTACAAAGCTGTCCGCCTACGGGGCTTGAACTCGCTACCTCTCGCACTCTACGCCAGATGTTATCCAATGCGCTATCGGTGATGCTAATCATTGCTACGACTCCTTCACTGAGTCTTAGGAGGATAAGCTCTCTTAAACTTCGACATTAGATAAAGCTTTTTCACTCGTATCATTCATTTCTTCTCTTTCTCGCTATTGTCTTCCTTACTTACTATCGACTCACTGTATAGACTACATTGACTGAGGGATTCACGCTATCTGTACCTTGTCTGTGTCAGTTATCTATGTTATGATAATATCATAAACACTTGGCTTATCCTTCTATTTTTTCTTCATAGTGGCTTCGCTCTACCTCTCTTCTTTCCTCTTCACCTTCCTCCCTTCTATCCGCCCACTGGATTCACTAGACTTACTGAGAAATTCATACTAACTGCACCCTATTAGTTGCTTGTGTCATGTATATTATGAACACTCAGTTTATCCTTGCAGTAGCTTCTGTTTGATTTAATTTATTTACCACGGAACTGTATTCATGTATTGCTTTTAGCCAGGACTCGATCTGAATTACTAGGCCTACCTCTAGATGAGACGCTACCATTGTAGTTGCATTGAACATGGATCGATTCGGTTCTACATATGTTTTTGATGACTACGTCATGTAATGGGTCACTAGCTGTCCACGTCAACAAAGGGTTTTGGTCATATGACTGCTATATAGATGAGCTAATTAGTTTAATGCTAGATGAGACTCTTGTGCCATTAGATTTTTAAATAGGCTAGACGTGAACTTCAGCGGTATTGGATGATTGTGTCATGAGCTCGGTCTATAGCCAACCACCTTTAGAAAGATTTTGTCTCTGTAACTAATATACTGATACACTCATGATTTGATTCATTTATTGCAAGATGAGACTTCTTTACTATATGTTCACTAGATAAGTTAGACCTGGACTACAGCTCATTCATTTATTGCTATTCATTCGTTACTATTTGTACTATTTCTTTACTTCTGTAGTCTGACTTGGAATACAGCTGTATTTTAATGACAATGTCACGTTCTCAGTTACTAGCTGTCCACCCTATAAAAAGGGTTTGTAAATGATATACCCATGATCTGGTTCGTTTATTGTAAGATGTGACTTCTGTACTATTTATGTAGCCTACTAAATAAGTTAGACTTGGACTACAGCTGTATTTTGATAACAGTGTCATGTACTCAGTCACTAGATGTCCATCTCTAAAAAAGGGTTTTGTTTTTGTTACTGATATACCCATGATCTGGTTCGTTTATTGTAAGATGTGACTTCTGTACTATTTTTGTACTAAATAAGTTGCACTTGGACTACAGCTATATTTTGATAACAGTGTCATGTACTCAATCACTAGATGTCCATCTCTAAAAAGGGTTTTGTGTTTGTAAATGATATACCCATGATCTGGTTCGTTTATTCTGTACTATTTATGTACTAAACAAGTTAGACTTGGACTACAGCTGTATTTCGATAACAGTGTCATGTACTCAGTCACTAGATGTCCATCTCTAAAAAGGGGTTTTGTCTTTGTAAGAGTATACCTACTGTCATATACATGATCTGATTCGTTTATTGTAAGGTGATACTGTACTTCTGTACTATTTATGTAGTAAATACGTTAGACTTGGACTACAGCTGTATTTTGATAACAGTGTCATGTACTCAGTCACTAGATGTCCATCTCTAAAAAGGGTTTTGTTTTTGTTACTGATATACCCATGATCTGGTTCGTTTATTGTAAGATGTGACTTCTGTACTATTTTTGTACTAAATAAGTTGCACTTGGACTACAGCTATATTTTGATAACAGTGTCATGTACTCAATCACTAGATGTCCATCTCTAAAAAGGGTTTTGTGTTTGTAAATGATATACCCATGATCTGGTTCGTTTATTCTGTACTATTTATGTACTAAACAAGTTAGACTTGGACTACAGCTGTATTTCGATAACAGTGTCGTGTACTCAGTCACTAGATGTCCATCTCTAAAAAGGGTTTTGTCTTTGTAAGAGTATACCTACTGTCATATACATGATCTGATTCGTTTATTGTAAGTAGATACTGTACTTCTGTACTATTTATGTAGTAAATACGTTAGACTTGGACTATGTGCTGTATTTTGATAACAGTTTCATGTACTCAGTCACTAGATGTCCATCTCTAAAAAGGGTTTTGTCTTTGTGACTGTCATACACATGATTGGATTTGTTTATTGCAAAATAAGACTTCTGAAGTACTATTTATGTACTAAATAAGTTAGACCTGGACTACGGCTGTATTTTGATAACAGTATCATGTGTTCAGTCACTAGATGTTCATCACTAAAAAGGGTTTTGTCTTTGTAACTGTCATACACATGAGTTGTTTCATTTATTGCAAAATGAGACTTCTGTACTATTTGGTTACTAGACAAGTTAGACTTGGACTAGGTCTACAGCTGTATTTTGATGACAATCTCATATGCTCAATTACTAGCTGTCCATTTCTAAAAAGGTTTTGTCTTTGTGATTGTCATACACATGATTTGATTCGTTTATTGAAATATTAGACTTCTGTACTATTTGTTTTTACTAGATAAGATAATATTTAGGGGTGGCCCTCGAGCTGTAAAGTTTAGAATATTAGGCCTATGATACTTCGTACAATGGGAAATGGTGTAATGCTTCATAATAAGTAATCGTCAGTAATGGTACTAGTTAATGTATATTGTTTAACAGAATGTCTACTTTCTACCTGTATATTAATGTAAAAATTAACAACTAATGTTCAGAAATGTACTATCATTCTTTTCGCAAGCTCTCTATAAGCAAACTTCGTGGGGACAAACGTTTAATTAATGAATATAGACTGCATATTCTCACACACGCACACATTTGTCTCTATAAGCAAACCTTGTGGGGACAAACGTGTAATTAATGAATACAGCCTGCATATTCTCACACACGCACACATTTGTCTCCATAAGCAAACCTTGTGGGGACAAACGTGTAATTAATGAATACAGCCTGCATATTCTCACACACGCACACATTTGTCTCTATAAGCAAACCTTGTGGGGACAAACGTGTAATTAATGAATACAGCCTGCATATTCTCACACACGCACACATTTGTCTCCATAAGCAAACCTTGTGGGGACAAACGTTTTATCAAATGAATACAGCCTGTGCCTATTCTCACACACACATTTCTTCATAGGGCCTACACAATACTTGTGGAGACAATATTCAAGTTAATAAAAACAATTATAGTTCCTAGTAAATTAATGAAAAACGTCATGAGTATTATAACAATTTCTTATAATAAGTATACTAATACTAAATTGGGGCACATCTATTTACACTAGGCTTTGCAATGATTCTTGGTTTGCCCAAGGTTTTGAATTTGGTGTGCGAGATTCAAATGTTATACTCATTTTAAATTCAGCCTCATTAGGATTTAAAAAAATGAAATTATTCTTGTTTGAAAATTGTGAGTGTGGGGGAAAAACACGCTACTCCAAATATTCGCCATCCCGCATTTCGCACTTATAAGACGCTGTCTATGAAGCGCAATAATTTTCTAGATATAGCGTTTGTGTATCTAAACATTATAATACTAATCAGGAGCTCAATTATATCATAATGTGTAGAAAGTAGGCCCTTGTACCCATATGCACCGGTTTCGTTAAGGTATATTTTAGCACCGTTCATACACACACACTCTTGACTCCATAAGTCATCCATGTGGGGACGATTGTGTGACACAGTAATGAATATTAATTAGATGTGTGTGTAAAAGTAGTTCCTTGTCCCCATATGCACTTGTGTACTTTAAGGTATATTTTGGAACCATGAATTGTCCCCACATGGAATGTCCGCATAAGGTAGCAGATGCGAGTATGTGTGTGTGTGTGTGTGTGTGTGTGTGTGTGTGTGTGTGTGTGTGTGTGTGTGTGTGTGTGTGTGCGCGCGCGCGTGTGTATATATACACATATACTGTATACGCATTTTCTCTGTTGTCCTGATCATGATAATATCAGGTTTGTTACACAAGATTCGCCTGGTTGGGTTAAAATTCGTTATTAAATATTATATGCACACGCCCATGGCAGGACATCCTCCTACACAACAGCAATGTTAGAAGAAGTTCTGCAGACAACAACTGAAAGGTTGCAAGAATGCCAGGAAGACGAAAGAACAGCCACACTCGAAAACTCCGCTACTGCACATCCGTGCCCTAATGCCAGACAGTGCCAGTCCCAAGCTAGGATGAAGGAGGAGGGCGACACTATGATCTTTGTTATCACAGTGTCGTTAAACTGAAACTACTAATCCAACCTGGAAACTATGGCTTGCCACCACCAGACACTATTGCACTAAGATGCCTGTTGTCAGACAATATTTTTGGTATACTTTAAAAGGCCATATCCAGTTTGAGGACTGCAGGCTAAGAATCAAGTGACTGCGCGTGTTGCATGACAATGTAATGTAAATGCAAATGTAGACGTTTTTCTATAGCGACCGACGGCCTTGACCCTGCTCATATTTCAGGGAATTGATGGGATGAAATCTGATCACTAGGCCTACCACAGCCCGTCTGAATGGGTGTCACCCCGGCTTAATGTCCCATCGGGCGGACCCTGCTAACCTGAGAACTTAATCTTTGAAATAGGACCCCCGTCGGTATTCGAACCGACATTCTCGCGCCCATAGACATGCGCGCTAACACATTCAGCAGACCGGGCCAGCAATACCAAGGAATACTCCGCCACTGCCCGTCAGTGTCACTAGTGCCAAGCAGTGCCAGTCCCTAGTTTGGAAAAAGGAGGGGGCGATGTCATAGGCCCTGATAGCCATAAGATGTCATTTAGCACTTGAACTGCTGTGCTATATTGAGTGTCCTGCAGGCTACATCAGTGTCTGATCGGTGCGTTAGGCTAATGAATTTCTCTTATGTAATTTCTGTCTCAGCTCAAGACTCGTATTTTCAGCTATCTTGTCTACAGTAGGTTGCCCCCCCCTGTTCGGACTGACTTTTCTGAGTACTGATTGACTATCACGGCTTGGTTTTGGCATCGGCTGTTGCCTTTTAAAAGTCTATATTGGAGCTATAGGAATTGCTAATTATTATTGCTAATTATTATTGTCTTTCCATGAAGAGTTACCGTAAATACACGAAGTTCTGCTATGTAAAACGAGGATTAGCCGTAAAACTGTGAATGAGAAACGGGACCCACGTAATCTCCGGGTTGAAAGATTGTACACAGAAATCCAGACTCTGTTGATTTTTCATCTATATCAGTGCTTCCCAACCTGTGTGCCGCGGCACACAAGTGTGCCGCGAGCGCGGTAGAAGTGTGCCGCGGCCGAATGTCGGAAATCAAAAGTTTTCAATGACAATAATATCACTCAATCATAATATGCGCTATCCCATAGTAATAAATTGGTGCAATCAACTTTTAATTTCTTACTAGGCTGATGTAGCTGTATATCCGTCTGCAGAAACCACTGCATGTGTTGCATCTACTAACAATCCGATGAACTAACTTACTTATTTACTCTTTTGTCCATGACAGCTTGGTTATTAGGCTTCATGATTTCGCGTCTTCGCGTCATCGTATTTTCCAATGCAATTTCTATGTTTCTTCGCGCAGTTGAAATTGTGCGGTTGGGTTACATGACATTGTTATTGAGCATTAATCAGATTTGGAAGACAAGTTACTACATTATTTTCCAAGTTTAAATGTCTCTGACAAGGACTTGGTCAGAAACCCAGTTCATCACCCACTGGATTTGTTTGGCTTACAGTTTGCGGTAAACAAACAGTTGATTTAGGCCTAAAGCCCTACACTGCAACTTAAGTTTGCAGAAATTAATTTAAGAGACTTCTGGATTATGATAGAGAAGGATTAATACGCCTTGTTAGGTGCGAAAGCTGTTGGCATACTGCTGCCCTTCTGCACTATACTTACATGTGTGAAAAGGCATTTTCAGGAATCACACAAATCAAAACGAAACACGGAGATTGTTTACAGTCAGTTGAAAACGACGACTAACGAGTGTGCTTGTCAACCGCCGTTCAAGCTCGTATTGACACAAAAATGTCACATTCTTTGCTAAGTCAACCGTCCCATTAGCCATGGTTTTTCATTCTGGTTTATATTCTGCTTTTAATTAATTCGTCTCGGTTATCTGGTTTTTAAAAGAACGGCTGACAATTTCTGATTAGGGCCTATCAGTAAGCTTACTGACGTCAACATGACGACATTGTTATCATTAAAAGGGGCCTACACAGTCATAGACACAAAAATTGTAGCTCAGTGGATAAATAAACGTTACCTTATCCGGTGCTTTTTTCTGGAAAAAAGGTTCCGGAACGGAACAATAGGTTCCGGAACGGAATAATTATGGACGGGCTAAAATCCCGAGAAAAACGGGATTGGGGGTTGGGAGGGGTCTCTATAAACACTGAAAACAGTTTTTAAAAATGACATTAAAATAAAATAACTAAACTATTGCTTTTATTATTTAAAAAAATGATTTTTGTACCTGAAAAAAGGTACCGGCGCGTTCCGGCTGAAAAAAGCACTGACTATCTAAATTAAAATGAATGTGCATATTCCAAATATATATATATACATATATATATACATATATATATACATATATATACATACATAGTAAGTACCTAAAATAATGCAATGTGCCGTCTGATGAATGGTTCTTGGGAAGTGTGCCGTGGTTGAAAAAAGGTTGGGAAGCACTGATCTATATAATTATACCTGTACAATTACAGACGACTTCTAACAGTATTAAGCTATTAGAAAAGGGGCCGACCAGGAAGAATGGGCTATTAAGCGTTCTGAGTTAACTTGCTGTGGCACAGACTCGTATTTCTGAAACACTGAAAACCCTTGTTATATAATTATACTATATTACAGCCAAATTAAAACTTAAACCTGAAAGACCGCATACACCGAACCAATCCGATCCAATGCTATCCGATCAATTCGGTGTATACTGCCGGTGTCACGAAATAGAGTATCCCCCATACATGCGTATCCCCCTTAGCGAAATGGAGTATTCGGTTTAGTTTGCATTTTTGGCGGTTTCTAAGTGTATATTCAGTCGTACTGTTTGGATTTATTGCACACATGAAATGTTTGAATTGCGTATCTTTAGTTTGTACGTCGACCTGAAATCAATTTACTTTGTTTTTGGTGATTTTGACTGGAATTTCGTCGAGGCTATCGTTATTGCTTATGACGAGGGGGGATAGAATGGTTCATCCCACCGGATACTCTAAACCGGTTTATTCCATCCGGGGGGATACGCTTTAGGGGGGATAGAATATCTCGGGACACCGGCTTTAAGCAGTAGTAGTTTCAGTTTAGCGACGCTGTGTCATAACAAAGATGATTAGCGTCGCCCTCCTCCTTATCCAGGCTTGGGACTGGCACTGTCAGAGTACGAACAGTGGCGGAGTTCCGGCTTTAAGCTATAATAAATGTATTTTATTGGCTTCTGAGTCCAGCTAAAGAAAGAGGAAAGGCTTGGCCGCAAATGTCTGTCGTTGATAGGATTCGTGCAATTTTCTTTTCATCCGCGCAACACAGATTCGCAGGCGCTTGGCTTTCGGCGGGTTATAAAGTTACGTAATAATAACAGGTGTGCGTGTTAAGCCAGAATCTATCAAAACCTTACAACGGCAGACGATTTACAGAAACAGACCTCTGTCTTTGACGATATCAGGTTTCCACGCAATTGTTAACGTCTGTCAGCATACGTCCATCTATATCCATCCGTCTATATCCATCCATACATCCATTCCTCCATTTGGAATCTATTGACCTTTTATCATCTGATTCAGTTTGCCCTCGTATAGCGTTCCCTCTATGCCAGATTACTGCGCCATAAGTTAACAACGCCTACGATGTTGTTCAGGTAGGCCTACTGTACTGTAAAACTCTGACATTTCTCAGTGCTACATAAAAGCTTCGTCAGACGGTCAAACAACGCAAGGGTAGAGATTTATTTTGAGATTTCTGCTCCAGCTGGGCCCCTTAGCCGACTGAATTGTGATGAGTAAATTGACCGAACACTGTCCGAGATAAGATCAGACGGCAAGGACTGGCCACCCACCCTTGTACGCCGAGGCCAAGCAAAATGAAGTCGATAATACTGCATAACCATGGCTGCCTGTCAGACTATCAGACTAGCTTAGAGAGCTGCGCTTCTTCTATACCAGGGGTGCGCAACCTTTTCGTTAATTTCGGCCGCATTACAGGTTCATATTCTCATCACGGCCGCATGGGCGGCGATCCCGGGGTCGAGGGAATAAGACTCCCACCTTTATCAGTGGAGGGACACACTGTACAGTTTTCCCTCGCCCAAATTTGGAAGAAACACCAAAAAGGTTGACACATTTTTTTGCGCGTGAGCGCGAAAAAATTTTTCACCTCTTTTTTTACCAGATCAGTTCAAAAGTGTCCCGTGTCCCTTCCACCTGTCATACAAGATCGCCGCCAGCGCACGACCGCCAAGATATCTGCTACTATTATTTAAGAGTAGGGCTATAATAGCATAGAGGTGAGGAATTTATTGTCACTTAAGGAACAATTTATATTCTTCATGGAATAGAACAGTTTCCTATTTATGAATTAATCTGCACACGGCCGCCAAAACATTATCATTAGCTCAACTGTCCACGGCCGCCAATTCTCCCTCTCACGGCCGCATGCGGTCGTACGGCCGCAGGTTGCGCACCGCTGTTCTATACCCACGAATATCACTGTCCTTCTATGTTTCTCCTTCTACAACGAAACACCATTAGTATACTCTAGTATACGGAGTACAACGATGTGCCATTATGCATAGGATTATATCTGCATGCTATCATACATATTGATCAACTAACTAACTATTCAGTTGTCTCGACCTGACACAAGGCGAATCGTACGTCTAGGGATATCAACAATGGAAGTCAATGTGTTTGAACAGATCTACGGGGTGGGGGTTATGAGAGGGCAAGGGTTGATCACGGTCCATTCCATGTGTTGGCCTAGCTCTAGTGATCATACTCATCCACTGCCCTTACTCTGGTAGTACCAGTTCCAAGTCTGGATAAAGGTGGAGGGTGACATTAGTCATGTTTGTTATGATTAACCAACCCTATTGCTTTCAACTCTGTGTCATCCATGGGTTTGATTTCCACTGCGTCACGTCAGAAGGGGCAGCTCTTCAGCCAACGATTAAATATCCCTAAATAGGGGTCATCCAGCTGTTAGTTTTGTTAGTTTAAAGTTATGTTGCGCTTCACTCAGATCATCCTTCATTCCTATACAGTCCCATGCAACCGATGACTAGGCCTAGCATGACCTGACCATGTCTTTGTCTTGCTTTACTGATTGCATTTTTAGCCTGACTTTATCTGACCTTATCTAACCTGACCTTGTTTCACTTGACCTTAGCCCACGTGTCCTAACCTAGCCTTGTAGGATTTCCGCAGTGATCCTAAGTCCGCCTGATCATACGATACTCTGATTTAATCAAGAACTGTCGGTTGCTTTGTCGCAGTGCCTCCGTCTGTCTGTCTATGTCTCTGGCTTTGTATCTGTCCTTGCCTCTGTCCAGTCCCTCTGTTTGTCTCGTTCTGTGTTTCACCGCCTGATAGCAGCAGTTCCTGGGCACACTGAGTGAACACTGCTGCCACCTTGTGAAAGACTTTAAACTAAATTCCTGTTAAAGACCGTGAAACCGGCGTCACCCCGAATGCTCTAAGCATGTACATGAAATTCCGTCGACTACAGTCAGTCGATTATTCAAATGCCACTAACACAGATGTGTGTCTTCTCCAGAAATTTAACGAATTAACTTGATCGACCGATCGATCGACAGAGCAAATCATAGATCAATCAATCAATCAATCAATTAGTCAGTCAGTCAATCAATCAATCCACTAATCTGCCCATCTTCCTTCCTTCCATCCGTCCTTCCATTCACCTAGTCGATCGATCGATAAATCGATTGATCGACCAATCAATTGATCGACCAATCAATCGATCGGTAAATAAATAAATAAATAAATCAACCGACCGATCGATCGATCAATCAATCAATTAGTCAATCGATCAATCAATCAATCAATCAGTCTACGAATCAATCAAACAACCAGTAGACCAATTAATCGATCACTCTATCCGTCAGACGTCACATAACTGGCAAGTGACATAGCCTAGGTTATGTAGATATATGCTGAAGGCTATGCCAAGAGAATTCGTTGAGCTATATCGGCTGGTGTCTGCCTGACTGTTAGTCATCGAATTGTCGATGAGATGGAATTGCGGCGGATGGTGGTGAAGAACCTTCTCTTGCGTTTGTAGCACGAGACGAGAGACCAATAGCACGGCTTGACTTGTTTCAGCAGCTCATCCGTTCTCTTCTCCTTCAGTAAGTCCTCCCTCTCCATCTCCGGCGCCTCCCCCGCATCCTCCTCTTCCCCTTTACTCGTTTCCTCTGCTTCCGACTCTGAAACTGTTCTTTTCAGCAGCAAACCCAGCGACCTCAGATATTGCTCCACCTACAGATTTGCAGCGTTATTGTTAGTTTTTAACGCGAATTAAAGTCATCATCATCGTCATCGTCATCGTCATCGTCATCGTCATCGTCATCGTCATCGTCATCGTCATCGTCATCGTCATCGTCATCATCATCATCATCATCATCATCATCATCATCATCATCATCATCATCATCCTCATCATCATCATCATCATCATCATCATAATCACCATTACCATCACCACCATGATCATCATCATCATCATCATCATCATCATCATCATCATCATCATCACCATGATCATCATCATCATCATCATCATCATTATCATCACCATTATCATCATCATTATCATCGTCATCATCGTCATCATAATCACCATTACCATCACCACCATGATCATCATCATCATCGTCATCGTCATCATCATTACCATGATCATCATCATCGACATCGTCATCATCATAATTATCATCGTCATCATCCCCATGATCATGATCATGATCATGGTGGTGAGATAAATAATAATTTGTAAATGGTGGTAAGATAAATAATAATTTGCAGCAACTTCTATTATGGTGAGTTTCAAGACTTGTAGGTTAAAAGCGATATTACGCAGCAAACAAAGACATGCTAATGCTATTATGCTGCAGTAGCCCCTATAATGGTATACAAGACCCTGCATTCCAGTAAACCATAATTATGATCTTTAGTCCTTGCTGTCTCCAAAGACTTTTTGTACTCAACCAGGTCTTCTAAATTTTTCAGTTGGACTATTCCGTGTGCAAGGACTGCTCTCAGCAGGCACGTCTTGTCTGTAAGTTGCAGGCCCTATAGATTCTGGCATTCTCTTCCGGCCAAATTACACTGTGCCAAGCCTGTTCTGGCCTTCAGCTGATCTCCACAAAAGTTTTATCCTCCTATATATATTTCGTCCGTAGGTTGCTGTCGTGACTCCCTTCTAGGCTTTTGACCGCATTCACCCTGGGGTATAGCTTACATAACGACCCTTATGCCTTGAGTCCCTCCGCCAAGAGCTTCTTGCCCTCTCTCCTCTTCAGTTCCGTAGACGCGTTCTTTTGCCGGTGCTGGCATTGATCCGGCTCGAGAGCGCTGCTGATCTGAGTAGCGCTATATAATGTTCCGTTACAATAACAATTACAATTGAGTATTATCACCAGGTGCGTAGCCATACAAGGTGCGTAAGGTGCGTACGCACCCCTGTCAGATTCTGTTCTAAGACCATATTCTTTAATTCCCCCTAGCACACAAATTAATGCCTTTTACCTAAACCTTAGACGCTACGCTATGAATCTGTCAAAATAAGAATGCAGCATCGAGAAAGTTGATTCAGTGCTTCTGAATCGTTGCATCGATTTCCTTTCGACTGTTTACGAACTATGGCACTTAAATCTCTGCTATTATTATTATTCCGCGATCGTCTAAAATTCTATGCTTCCGGCAATCATACCTATGCAGGTCTATAGGTTCCCTGAAGACTGGTGCTTCGCATTACGCAACGCTATGGCAAAATCCTAGCTACGCCACTGATTATCACAGTGGCGCTACAGAAGTTCTTAGATTAGATGAGTATATACTTGGTAATAATTGATGACGTCATCTGTTTTGCTCTGATCCGTTTCGAACATTTTGGTTGTCAGGATTCCGTTGAACGCAGGTAGATGATGATGGTTAGCCGATGACCTTTCGATGACCTGTCCGGTCCAGACTTGGGCGTTCAGCAGTGTCCAAGCTATGACGAGTAAAATGAAACTTAAACTGAACGTGGCGCCCATGGTGATATTCAAATCAGAGGCGAATCACCGATGATGTCACTGGTTTGTTTCCGATAACACGTTTTTTCAGATTACGTCAGTGGTTCCTGAATGACGTCAGGCTGTTTAATCTTCGACACGTCACCAGAGGTTGCATATGACGTCACAAGGCGTATTATTCAATGACGTCAGTACTGATACTGTTGATGACGTAAGACGTTAACTGTAAACACCATAGATATAATTATATCTATGGTAAACACACCCGATAATTGTATGCATGACGTAAATGTTAGCATGCATGCGATTGAAACCAAAGATCTATACATAAAATATCCATAGAGCGTGTGCCTGTCGATAAACGCTATAGAATCTATTGTGAAACAGAAACCGTTTGTGACGTCAGTACTGCGGTCTTGACGACGGCGATCAGTGCATTTTAATCAACGATACATATAGGCCTATATACACTGCCGTCATAATATGACGGGTAGATACTCTAGTTTAAAAAATAAGATTAGTCACTGTCGCAAAATTGTCTAGATCATATATATGAACAGGCCTACAAGGATGGAAGCAGGCCAATTAAACTCCATTCATTTGGACGAGGGAACTTATCGAAAAAATGCTTCATGCACAAACTTAAGTACATTGTTGTTTCAAAGTCATTTAGTTTGGCGCCTCGGTTTAAAAAATTAATATTTACAGTCTTACTGAAAGTTAGTTAAGAGCCGTAGTTTTTTGCAATCGTTTATAAGTTAAGCTCGGAAAAATTAGTCTTATTGGTGTTCAAAAATATTATTGCCACAGGTTTCACTACATATATGCCCTATGGCGTGTTGTAGGTCAGTATAGGTAGGCGAACAGGGTGAACAAATCGAATGTTGGCGTACCACCAGCAAAGGTCAGATCAAGGACAACAGGCGAGCGTGAAGTCCCCTTGCAACTAGCATAGGACCGCGGGTAGACAAATTAAAAAATTAATATATCATTTAAGGCAGTGGTTCTTAAACTTTTTAAAGCTATAGGGACCGGCACCGTCTTTATGTTGTTTCTCGCGGACCACTAAGCAAGCGCGGGATCGTAACCTGGGGGATAAGTACATAAAGTATGGGGGATTCATGGGTTTGCTGCTAATGTTGCTAAACCAAACTAAATCGCTTTTTACGATTTACATTATCATGATGTGATTCACTGTTTCACATTATTTCTTAAGTATTTTTCATATGTCATAGAAATATTTCACCATTTTCACGGACCGGTGACGAGAGATCCGCGGACCGGCGCCGGTCCACGGACCACCACTTTAAGAACCGCTAATTTAAATAACGTAATCTTTTACTTTTTTTCGCGTACCACTTAGCGACACCTGGCGTACCACTAGTGGTAGTCGTAGTCGTACCACCTTACGAAAACCTCTGGAAGTAAACACGAACGATTGCAACGTATGCGTTATAATTGTATACCTTGTAACTTTCCTAAGATTAATAGGGTAATAACCAGGCCAGATCATCTAATCTTACCTTACCAAGCTTTGTAGGCCTACTGCTTTACATTTTCTTCCCATATCATACACCAACTCGGTTTTAAATTATATAAAAAGTTAACAGCAAATATTAAGCAAATTTTACCAGTTTCCTTAAACCGTAATGTGTTCGTTAGTAAGTTCCAACAAAAAGCAAGCAACACCTACTTAATTGCACGAATATCCAACTCAGTCTTTACCATCGTCGATCGACGAAACAGTCTTTAGGATCCCTGTATACGACTGATTGTCAGCGAACGACGACGACAGTCGAAGGATGTAAGGAGATGCGGCAACTGAGATGAGAAGTCCTTGTCTTCTTCTCAGTCTTCTTCTTCTTCGAGATGGACGCGTCAGATGTCTTTGCAAGTTCTTCCTTCGCCAGCCGCCGGCGTTTTATCAGCTGCGGACGACGCCCGACCGCACACACAGACACACCAACACCGACGCAGCGTGAAGGATATAGGAGACACACCCGCATAGGAACGCAGAGGAAAGGAGCGATAGAAAGAGAAATAAAAGATAAGACAGACGGGCGGTCATTTTTGTGGTTAGGCCGAGAGGCAAAAAATGGACAGAAAGACATACAGGAAGACGCACGGACGGACAGACAGACAGACAGACACAGACACAGACAGACACATAGAGAGACGGACACACAGACAGACACAGACAAACACACAGACAAACACATAGAGAGACAGGAGAGAATGGACAAATAAATGGTAAAAGAGAAAGTCGAACAGACATGAGAGACAAAGATGCAGATGGAGGGAAGGACGAAAAGATAGAAGCAGAGATGGAGGGAAAGACAGAGGGAAAGACAGAGGGAAAGACAGAGGGAAAGACAGAGGGAAAGACAGAGGGAAAGACAGAAGGGAAGACAGATGGACTGACAGCACCAGGACAGACTTGGGATCAGACAGAGCAACAGAGAGAGGATTAAAAGGATGTGCAGACAGAGGCATAGGCGGACATACACGGGAGCTAACAGTTAGACGGGCAAATATGGACGAAAGAACAACATAAGAGCTGACAGAGCAACAGACAGACAGACAGACAGAGACGGAGGGAGAAAGAGAGAGAGAGAGAGAGAGAGAGAGAGAGAGAGAGAGAGAGAGAGAGAGAGAGAGAGAGAAAGGAAGAGAGAGCGAGAGAGAGAGAGAGCGACATGACAGCTGACAGAGCAACAGAGAGACAGAGAGACAGACAGACAGACAGACAGAGACGGAGGGAGAAAGAGAGAGAGAGAGAGAGAGAGAGAGAGAGAGAGAGAGAGAGAAAGGAAGAGAGAGCGAGAGAGAGCGAGAGCGACATGACAGCTGACAGAGCAACAGAGAGACAGAGAGACAGACAGACAGACAGACAGACAGACAGACAGAGACGGAGGGAGAGAGAGAGAGAGAGAGAGAGAGAGAGAGAGAGAGAGAGAGAGAGAGAGAGAGAGAGAGAGAGAGAGAAAGGAAGAGAGAGAGCGAGAGAGAGAGCGACATGACAGCTGACAGAGCAACAGAGAGACAGACAGACAGACAGACAGACAGACACAGACAGAGAACGACACGGGAGCTGACAGATAACAACAATTAAT
This sequence comes from Allolobophora icterica, assembly GCA_963556255.1. NCBI lineage: Eukaryota > Metazoa > Annelida > Clitellata > Crassiclitellata > Lumbricidae > Allolobophora > Allolobophora icterica. The sequence continues at coordinate 36,745,570 of OY744612.1, forward strand.
CAAAGTTGAATGTTGTTAAAAAGACAAAGACCAAAAGCATTATACCCGGCGGCGTTTTAGAAGCCGCTTAGCCGTTCCCTCCTCATCGCAGCCGCTGGAGCTGGCACTAATTAAGCACTGACAGATGTAGAGAAGGAAACGATGGAGAAAAGAGGAGGCGCAGGAGCAACTATCTTATCGGCAGTTTCCGCACCAAAAGGTGCCCGCTGAGTTGAGACGGGTGGTGCAGGGATATCGGTTCGCTAGGGCCATTTGGACAAATAGGCGCCTACAGATCTGGTCTCATAATGAGTTCGCGAAATATTGTTATTGTTCGCAAAATATGTGAAGAAAATTACTTCTCAGGAGAGCCATATTCTTCAACAGCAACCAGATAGAAGCTTTAGTGAAGAAGACAAAATAAATAAGTCAAAAACAAATAGTAATAGTAAGTGTAATAGTAGTTGGTAATAGTAGTGATAGTAGTAATAGTAGTAGTAGCAGTAGTAGTAGCAGTAGCAGAAATGACGATAATGATGATGATGATGATGATGATGACGACGATGACGACGATGATGATGATGGTGATGATTATAATAATAATAACTGCTGCCGGGGTCAGTTTCATCCGGGAGGTCGGTCGGCGCCTTTCAGCCACTTCTGGGGAACCACGAGAGGGCACCTTTCTTTTCCAGCGCCTTTCCATTTGTATTCAACGCTATAATGCCATCGCATTCCGTGGCACTTTCAATGACTTAGCGGAGGAGGAGGCTTAATTTCCTTGAAATAAGTAATAACATATCAAAAGATTAATATCTATGTCCCCAAGGGATGAAGGGATCATATGTATCTTGGGGCAAAAAATAATAATGATAGTTGAAACCGCAGGAAGCTGGAGTTTGTCCAAGAAACGGGAAAGCAAGATGTCAGTAGTGATAGGAGACATGCGTGTGACCATCCATTTGCGCCAGCGCCTATCAATCGATCTTCAAATCGGCAACTCTCTGTCTGTTTTAGGCAACTCGGTTTGAAACAATCAGAAGACAACCGGCAACGAAAGACTAAACGACGATTTATAGGTAGGGTACAACTAACTGTAAACAGTCAATTAAATTAGTCTGTTTATGAGTTTGTTGGCTTTAGGAAGAAATATATTTGTCACTGTCACATAATAATAATAAAATAATGATGATGATAACTATTATAAAAAATAATAATAATTTTAAAAAGTAATAATTACAAGCATGTAGTGTTAATAGCCAAATGAGCGACTGATGGTAATTACATATATAATCTTCATAGATTTCGGCATCAACGGTGACTTCGCTCATGCGATTTCGGCCCAGTCTTGTCAAAACCTTTAACCTCAAGACCAAGACCAAGACTTTGAACCTCAAGACCAAGACCAAGACTTTGAACCTCAAGACCAAGATCAAGACCAAGACTTTTGGTCTCAAGACCAAGACCAAGACTTTTAAAAACGAACCCGAGTGCACTCGGGACCAAGACCTTGGCCTCGAGGACAACAAGTCTGTATCGGCCTACTTTTAAATAAGGAAGGGCCAAGAAATCTGGTTATCCGTTTACAGCTTGACGTTGACTAATTACTATGACGTCGAGTGACAGAGAGTTTGGCCGGAATGTTGGACAATGCGAAAGCAAGATGAGAAAAGAATTCGAACAGCAGAAGTGAGCTGGCTGCGGAAGATCGCAGGGATTTCAAGAATAAAGGAAATAAGAAATGATGACATAAGACAATCAATAGGAATCCAAACAGGATTACTCTGTTGGACAAAGTCGTTCAACGAAGACTCCGATGGTTTGGACATGTAGAGAGAATGCCAGTTGACCGAATCCCGCGCAGTGAACTGATTCGAAGGAAAATGACACAAAGGCAGACCAAGACGACGCGGGATAGATAATATAAATGAGGACATAACATCACTTGGACTAATAGCGTACTAAATGGAACAATGGACTTGACAAATGACCGAGACAATGGAGATAATTTATTCGTACCTATCGTCACCAAATGGCTATCGTCAGGAACTGATGGTGATGATGACTGATGATGACTGATGATGATGATGATGATGCTTATGATGATGATGATGATGATGATGATGATGATGATGATGATGATGATGATGATGATGATGACTGATGGTGACGGATGATGATGATGATGATGACTAACGATGATGATGATGATGATGATGATGATGATGATGATGATGATGATGATTATGATGCTGCTGCTGCTGCTGCTGCTGCTGCTGCTGCTGCTGATGATGATGATGATGATGATGATGATGATGATGATGATGATGATGATGATGATGATGATGATGATGATGATGATGATGATAATGATGATGATGATGATGATGTAGGAGTTCACGGTTTGACGAAGGAGTTACGGATGTTTAATGTTGTCTCTGATTACGAGTCTGACTAATGAATCCAAGATTGGCGTTTTCAGCTGCTTAAAATAAAGCCTATATTTAAGTACAGTCTGTGCGCATTGAGAAAAGGAGAGGACGGACATAATGAAGCACAGTCGGGGTTTAAATCTAAAATCCAGTCTGACCTGGTGTCACTTTCAGATTACGCCGAATGATGAAACCGACAAACCCAGACTTAGCGATGAAGGCAAAAATGCGTTCAGCTCTGCAACCTTTAAACAACAATCCCATTGTAAGCTAAGGAAGCTGATAGCAGCAGGTGTTTCCTCTGGAGTTTCGGGCCAAGCGGATTCTTGTAATGGGGTGGGAACTGGACCAATTAGAGCCAGTGGCGCCCCAGACTTCAGAAAAAGTGAACATCCAAGAGCCGCAAACATATTTAAGATATAAAACATTGCCAGTCATTTTAGTCAACCAGTGTGTTGGTGTTTTTTGTACTTTTCTTCTTCAAAATGAATGTGCTAGATCAAGCTTAAAGCTGATATCATGAACCTACAAATTCCGACATGAGAGGCAGAGAAGCAACCATAGGCGCCGACTTTTGCTTTTGTCTCTGGGTGCCAGTGGGTGCATGGGTCCACCCTCCATTTCCCTACCCCTCTCCATAGGTAGGTGAGTTTTAGCGGAATTTCTGAGAAAGAAAACTGTTTTCTTGTGAAGGATTCCAGTGTTATTATTTATTTATTATTTAAAATAATAAATAAATAATTTATTTATGTACAGCTGTGACTGTGAGATCATGCAATGTTGGGTATTTATGTTGTATAGTGGTACTTCTCACGGTGTGAGATTACTGCTTAGGTGTAAAAATTTGAATTTGGGGTCCGAATTCTTCTGGGTGCCAGGTACCCACTGAACTTTCTCTCTGGGTGCATTGGCACCCAAGGCTCCCAAGAAGTCGTCGCCTATGCAAGCAACTATTTGCGTGTACAGTATTTGCCGAGGCAAATAGGGCAAAGAAAACTGGATATTTAGCCGAGGCAAATGTCCGAGACTCCGAGGCGATTTCGGGCTCAGTCCTAATTCTGAATACAGTTTTCCACTTACCTAAATTTATCACTAATAGCAGAAATGAGCTGGCTGTGGAAGATCGCATGGATTTCAATGATACAGAAAATAAGAAGTGATGACAAAAGACAATAACTAGGAATCCAACATCAGAGGCGTAGCTAGTAGGGGAGCAGAGGGAGCGACCGCTCCCCCTGAGACCATTTTCCAGAATGTGGGGCCTTTTCACAATTTATTTATTCCTATTGTTCGAAATGTATTTATTCCAATTATTCGAACGATATAAGAAATATGTCACAGTGACCTTAAACGGTAAAACTCGTCTTTCAATATTAAAAGAAGAACAATGCAATCGTATACAATCTTTCGCGTTGACTCAGAAAGGCATTGAAGAAATCAGCAGGAGATGCATTCTTGCAGAATTTACCAGCAATAGTAAGCTTAGTTGCCCTGCAAAGAATCGTGGATGGTGAGATTAAAAACTGCACTACTAAACAGTTGGCTGAGGAAAAGGGTGCTCTTGTAACACTTGATACGTTCGAATTCTTAGTTCATCTAATATTCTGAAAAAATTGCTTTCAGTTTATCCACATATTTACAGAAAAGTAGCATTGATTTGGTAACAGCTTCTTATTTGATTCAACTATTGGAAAACGATATGAAAAACATGCAAAATGAATTTGAATCTGAATTTGAACGAATAGGAAAATGAAGCAACGGAACTGAGTCAGAAATATGTTATTACTATTTACTACCGCTAATAGACTTTCGATGACATCCGAGTAGGCCCTACATGTCTGCCAAAGATTCTAATTTGGTCACATTATCAGCATTCACAATGCTAAAATGCTTTGGATCTAAACAACTAAATTTGGAAGTGACATTTGTAAAATGCTCAAATCTTTAATTTGTGCTATTTATGACACAATCTAGTGACACTGTGTAGGTTTCAACAATGAAATTTTTCTGAAATCGGATATTCCATCATCCACTGACATTTCCTCGTGGAATTTCTTTCTTTTGAAAGAATATATAAGTAGCATAGAGTTCTACAATGGGCGAGGACAGATTGTTTGGCTTAGCTTTGATTACGATCGAAAGACAGTTAGCTAGTGAAGTGGATTATAACGCAGTAATCGATAACTTTGCAATAATGAAGCATAGACGAAAAAGGTTGTTGTAATTGGTTTATGTTTGTAGGCCTACTGTTATGTTTTTTTATGGTATACTATAATACTACTCATTTACTATACATCTTGTTTTTGCCACCTTTTGGGTGTTTCAGTGTTTCTATTTAAAACACAAAAATAACTACGTATAATCATGATGAATGTAATAAGGGGCCTAATTGAAATTATTTATTTTGGTAATTGGGGCCTTTTCAAATTAGTTCGCTCCCCGTGGTGTGAAAACCTGGCTACGCCACTGTCCAACATGCCCCAGAATGTTGCGCAGCCATCTTTGTGTCTAATAGTTTACACCGCAACTGAAGCCTGAAACCATTATTGATGTAGGCAGCCTATGCATCTTCGTTAAATCGCTGTCGTAATAGCCACCTCATTCGCTACTGTATTAAAAGGCGATGCAGCCGGACTGGTCCTTACTGGCCGTGCTCTTGGCGTATGCATGCCGTTTTATTGTACAGCATTTGTAAGATGTTTGTCGTGGGATTAGTAAACGCAATGATGACGACGACGGAGACGACGATCGACTACGACGATAATCATGATAATGATGACGGTGGTCTGATGACGGTGGTCGTGGTGATGATGATGATGATGATGAAGATGACGATAACGATGAAGATTACGATTATGAAAGAGAAGAAGTTGATGATGAAGATGATTATGAAGATGACGATGACGATGACGATGAAGATGATTATGAAGATGACGATGACGATAAAGAAGAAAATGATGATGACAACGACAGCGTTCGTAACGAATTTATTGTCACATGGAACATCACAGCATAAAGCTCGTATTCCGGTCGTGGTTTACAGCACCTGATGATAAAGAAAGATGTTTTTGAACCGGACAATTGGGTTGACCTTGTATACGGTCGAACAGAACCGCAGCCCAGTCTCAGCCAGACATTACAGGAAACTGACGTATTTAAGTGATAACAGGCATTTATATAGCGCCTGTGTTTCGACTGGACCACACGTGTTCCCGATTTGGTTGTCCCTCGGGTGTACTAGAGAACTGCATCGATGACATCTGCTGTATATATATAGCAACCGATTCCATTCCAGCTGATTATCAAGTTCGAAGAAACCTTAAAATATATATAGTCCACATGCATAAAATGTAGGTATATATATATATTGTACATTTGTACATATTTCGCTTACATATATGATGTATGCGATATATATAGTGTAAGATGTACACAGTATACGATACATCTAGTATTTTAGTAGGCCTATACATATATATCTTATAATATATACATATATAGTAAGCTTATCATATATATATATATATATATATATATATATATGTGATGAATTCATCACCCAGATGAATTTATATGTTGGCTACCTTATTTATTGATGATGTTTCAGCAACCGTTATCGTATATTTCAAACTCAGGTCCGTGTCTTCTGTAGGCGGTGTGTCTGGGTGTCAGGCTGCATATGTCTGCGTGTAAGGCTGCATATGTCTGCGTGCCAGACTGCATAAGTCTGCGTGCCAGGCTGTATGTCTGCGTGCCTTTGCTTTGTAGTTTTGACGTCTGCCACTTTAATCTCTAATAATTAATCATTCGTTCTTTTCACTATCAGGAATTTATTATCACGTTCTTGTTTTGCTGCGCGAACAAGAATCCGAACAACGCAATCGTCACAAGCAGTAAGAACAACAACAACATGTTGTCCGAGTGCGATTCGTAGGAGCAAGGTTCTTCCGTTCCCTAGATCAGACTCTCCCCACGGGGATGCATTTCTCCATTCTTTTACCAGATGGCTTTAGGTCTTCTTGCCCTCGTTGCAATCAACAAGGAGTTACAGCCTATGGGCCTATGTAGGTGTCGTTATGGTTTGTATACGGCTGTAAGGGGACGGAGAGTATATTAGCAGACAAGTGCATGAATTGATGCATGCAGATGCTGAGGAAACGAAGTCGCTAACAAAAATTTACGATTACCGAATTCTTATGAGTTTGACTATATAACAGTATGATATATTACAATTACGAGAATTTACCCAAAATATTAATAGTTACAGGCGTTTACGTCGACATTTCAAATGTTCTTATGAATGCAGTTATATACACAGTGCCAGATTTAGGCCTAAGCTAAAAAAAAAGGCTACAACTATAGGGCATCACAATCCAAAGAGGCCTCAAACAAATTCAAATGTTTAAAAATTTCACATATATATGTATAAATATATATATGTATATAGGTCTATATATATATATATATATATTATGTAGAACCTTTTTAAACCGGCTTGTTTAGCAAATTCCATCTCGCCTGAGTAAATGCATTCATTTGAAAATAATTCGAATTTTCACTTTAAATATCTTCCTATTTAATAATTAAAAGGCATATAATTATGTTTCCATGTTTTGCAAGACCTTCTGGTGTAGGCCTAATTCTGAACAATGGGCGTCCAAGCTTTAAACGTATATAGCTTAGGCCCTAGGGCCTCACCAAGTCTAAATCTGGCACATGTGCGCTGATCATTTAGTAATTTTCTAGCGCCATTTCTTGGAGGAGTATAATATAAGCGTTCTTATTTAGTCCATTTCCTATAAGATAAGAAGGGGTATTAGGGTCTATACAGAAAATATGACAAGGCGTGATAATTTCAAGGGATGGTGTGCCCTGTTGTCATGGATACTAAAAGTCTGTTGACAGAGTTTATACTTGACTGCATGTCTCCTTGAAGCGCCTGCCACCTGCCGACGGCTATGCTTCACCGGTTATTTTCGTTCGTTTAGAATCAATGTCGTCGACACGCACACCTCTAGGAACCAGTTTTTCCTCTTTTAGACCCTACACCTTCCAGGTCACGATCGTTCCTCCGCGTTTAGACTACATCTTTTCTTCCTCGCACCCTCACTCAGTTCCGTGCCCTTCCACGTCCCTCTTACTTTGCGGATCTCCATCTCCGCCCATCCCTCGACTCCTTCCTCCTCTGTCCATCCGCTCGTCTCGGTTGACTAAATCGCCTTCCCCATTCCCCAGATGAAGAAAAAGCACAGCAGTCTCTTAAGCTAGCCTGAGAGGAAGCCATGGGCGACTTCAATTTCTTAGCCTCGACATATTAGAGCGGGTGGTTAGTCCGCTCTCTTGCCACTTGTTCTTCTCATCGACAGTGTATGGTCGGTGTGCTCATTATAGCAGAGTTGGCTATGAGTCACAGGTGGAGAAGAAATCTCGAAACAAACTTCTATCTTGGCGGGATTTGGCTCCACTAATCCGGGGTCCGTTATTCCGGGACGCGGTGGTGTAGTTGCACGCAGGGGCGTAACTTTGGTTTAAAAAGTGGGAGGTACCAATTTCTTACAAGTTACATACACGAAGCAAGGTGGAGACTGCGATCTCTGGGAAGGTACAATAATAAAATATTGTTTGGCATTGTTCAAAAAGTGTGGGTTACGGTACTCCCAGTCCAAAAAGTGGGGGTACGGGTACCCAGTGGCGGCGATCTTGTCTGAGAGGTGGGGGGGGGACAAAGTCGGCCACGATGTCGTCGACGACCGTTTTTGGAAAAATCTTGTCCCAAAAATTTTTTCTCCCACTTCATCTCCGAAAAATTTCGCTTTCATCTCCGAAAAAAGTTTAATGACCTTTTTTAGTCATTCGCCACGTTTTTTACAACGTTTTCCCAACAATGACCTCATAACCCTTTTCTTTTTATGATTTCGTCTAAAAACTTTGAATTCTCTTGACTTTTTAACGAATTCCTTCCTCTTTCTCATTAATTTTTTTGGGGGGTAGCACTTCTGCTCACAAATTTTCTTTTTACCTCGTCTGGTCAGAAACGCTGCGAAAACCCTCACGCGCAATTACATTTCTCCGCCTTTTTTGGGTCTTTCTTCAAAATGTGGGGGGGGGACAAATGTATGGAGTGTCCCCCCACTCTTAAAGGTGGGGGACACCTCGTTCCCCTAGATCGCCGCCCATGCGGGTACCCCTAGTATCCCCCGCAAATTACGCCTGTGATGACGGCACTGACCGGAGCGCATTTGAAGGTAATAAAAAGTGAATTAGTAGGCCCTATAGAGTTTCAGCTTTAGGTAAATTGACACTGACATAGCACATGTAAACTGGGCTAACGGAAAAGGTTTTCCTTGTTATCTATTATTGTTCATTTAAAAATAACAAATTTCTGCTGAAACGCTGGTGCGGCCCTAAACCAGTCGCTAAGCTATATCGAATGCTAGCGATTTCGTTCACTTAATATTTTTACTTGTTTCCGAGTTTCGAATTGACGAAAACATCGAAGATGTCAATTACAGGAACTTTTGTTGAAAACAGTAAAATTTAAGAGTATATAATATTTAGGCTTTCATGAACTATAGGCCTAAGAACTAGAGACATTAGACGCCCGTCTAGATATTGAAGTAGGCCTAACCCATATTGCACTGCAGTGCTGACATTGCAAAAGTTTACCAAATAACTACGATTTAACTTTCTCCGAAAACTTGAACAAACACTAGGAACATCGTAAAACATAAATGTTTTGATCATGAGAAATGAAACAATTAATGCGTCAATTACCCGTAGTTCAATCTGAAATGCAGTTCATCAAGTGTATCATATTGACATGTCGCGATGACTTTTTAATATACCAACAAAGTTTACAAAACTGTTTGATGAACTTTGGCCAAGTAGAATCAAAACCGCTGGTGAGCATGGCACTCCGCCTACCATTATAGATAGGCGTATCGAATCCTGACGGTTAAGAGTTGGTTTTTGGCCTTGCGAAAAATGTCCAGTTATGTCGAGGCTCCGCACAGACCCCTCTACAGGGTAGCTTAACGGCGATTCCGCTGACCCCCTTGCCGACAGTTTGAGGAAGAGTGTGCAGTTTACATTTCTGAGTAATGTAGGCGCTGATTCCACGTCCCCCTCGATTCCACTTCCATCTCTTCTTCCTTCTAATCTAGTCTTCTGACTCTTCTCTCATCCTCCTTCTATTCCCTCGGCTCATCTCCAGGACAACGACAAAATACACAACACAAACAACCGACAACCGACGGGCTTACGGGGTTTTACGCCACGCCAGAGGCCCAGCAGGTCCACAGCTACAACTACACACACACACACACACACACACGCACGCACGCACGCACGCACGCACGCACGCACGCACGCACGCACACACACACACACACACACACACACCAGCTCGACGACACAGAGCCATAGTGCAATCGTTGCTGTAAATGTTGCTGCAAATGTTGCTGTCCGTGAGATTGTCCGGGTCACGGAGACCTTGGAAGCCTGGATGTCCTCCAACCGCCTGAGGCTTAACTCGAGCAAGACGCAGTTCATCTGGCTGGGTACGCGTCAGCAACTAGCAAAAATTAACCTTGAGGCTCTAGCCCTTGAGTTCCCTCGGGTCTCTTTTGCCTCTTCTGTACGCGACCTTGGCGTTACCCTGGATCAGGAACTCACGTTCACCCGCCACATTAACCTCCTCTGTCGCAATTGCTACTATCAGCTGCGCCAGCTTAGAGTGGTGTCGCGGTCTTTGTCCCAAAGGGCTGCCTCTACCCTTGTACATGCATTTGTAGTCTCCCGGCTTGATTATTGTAGTGCCCTTTATGCTGGCCTCCCAGCTGTCCGGGTTGGGTGCCTGGATCGGGTTCTCCGCGTAGCTGCGCGCCTCATTGGCCGTATTCCTAAATATGGCCGGGTTTCAGAATTTATGTGTTGCACTGGCTTCCATTCCCACTACGAATCACATATAGGGTTTCTGCGCTTGTTAGGCGCTGCTTGGAGGGACTAGCGCCCCTATACTTACAGGGTTTCTGTCGCCCTACATCTGTTGTCCAGCGGCGATCTAACCTTCGCTCGCGTACCGCAATCATGCAGCGCCGCTCCTTCTCTGTTGCTGGTCCTATGATCTGGAATGGGCTTCCAATAGCGCTCCGTCTGATCCCTATAGATCACTCTACTACTTTTTATACTAATTTGAAGACTGTTCTCTTTAGCCGTGGCTGAACTGGGAGCGCTCCTGAGTAGACAGCCTTGAAGGGGCGCTATATAAATGTTCCGTAAATGAAATGAATGAAATGTAACCTTCATCACCAAAAAGCAGAATCTTCAGTCAGCCACGAGTAGGCTACCTGTAGAAACACGGTAGTGATGGCGATCCTCTTCTGGTAATTTCCTTCGCTGATTGATGCAGTTCCGTTTGTGGTGTTGAGTCGTCCTTATGACAACCCTCTTGAGGTTACTACTTCAAAGTCAAATGATTTTTGGTTTTCGGGTTGAGTCGCATTTATAGGAACTCTTTTGAGGTCGTTTAATTACCTCGCAATTAAAAGAGTTAAAAAGAGATATAGTTTCTGCCTTTCTGGGCTGCGTCTCATTTAAATGGGGATACTCTTGGAGTGATTAATTTCGTAGTTAAGTTGATTTCGATTTCTTCGTTGAGTCTCACTTATGGTAACCTTCGTGAGATCATTTACATCGTCGTGAAAATAGTTTTGATATCTGGATTGATTCGAAGTTATGGTACCTTCAGTGGCGCATGGATCTCGGTTTCTGATTTCAGTCGCATTTACGGTAACCGTCATAATGTACTCTACTTCGGCTTTGGTCATGTATGTTGAGGACGTCATACGGTTGGTCAGAGATTTCGAAGTCTTTTGCATGCAGGCAACCTAAGGTGATCAGTATTTAACTGTATTTTAGTAGGTTGTAATAAAAGTTTGAATGCACGAACGAACGCAAGAACGATTAGGATGCATTAGTGAGTGAATGGAATAAATAATGAATGAACGAAAGACTAACGATAGAAAGAAAAAGAGCATGAAGGAACGGATGGATGGATTGATGGATGGATGGATGGATAATCGATGGATGGATGGATGGATAGATGGATGTACGGTGAATACCTACGATCTGTAGCACTGGATCGGTGGATCCTGATGAAATTTCTTTAAGCAGTCTTGTCGTATGACGTCGCTGCACAGTTGCTCTGTTCTGCTGGTTTCGTCGCTAGACCGACATATCCGGTCTGGGAATACTGGCAGTACTGTTGTCTGTCATCAAAACCAAGCACTTCATGATGAATAGAATTTAATGCAAAACTAAAGCAGGCAAGTTATAGGAGAAAAATCAATTCAGACAGACAAGAGGAACAAGAAAGCAAAGAGGAGGAAAAGGAGAAGGATGAAATGGATCAGGAAAAGAATATAAAAAACGAGAGGAAACCATATAGGGCATACAAATGGTTAGCGACCTCAATATCTTAGCCGTTCAACTTAACTATCTTACCTTATAATACGTCCTCTCATTGCCTTAATTTCATTACTTTACTGTACCATGAGTCCAGGACCAAATTATTTCCCCCTACATCGGTTTACCTGACCATATCATCATTATCTTCTTTTTTTTTATCTTATCTTAACAAATCGCAATTTCATAAAGCTAACTTAGCATAAACTCGTTACCTATAGCGTGATCCGACCTTACCACAGTCTCGTTGTGTCACCAAACTTGCGTCACCAAACTACTTAATCACATTACACTTAATTTACCTTACTTTTCCTCAACCAATTCTGCAGGAAATTCCAACTCTCCCACCTCCACATGTATGCAGAATGCTGTCTGGGCAACGAATCGCAAGCCAAACTCGCAAAGAAACATCTCCGGAGCATCGTCAAAACACGCAAACCGAACGGACATAACTTCTTCTTCGACAATAACGATGACGTCACTGTTGAAGATCATCAGCAATCGATAATGACGTCATCGTATTAGTACCGCCTCCGCTGTGAGAATCTTATAATTTATGGCGTAGGCCTAATTTATAAACGATAAACTTTATTCTTAGGCCTATACTGCAACAATAATATTATTACAACAACAATAATTATAGTGACGATATTATTAACCACTTAAATAATAATAATAATAATAATAATAATAATAATAATAATAATAATAATAATAATAATAATAATAATAATAATAATAATAATAATAATAATAAACTAATAACTGACGGATTTCAGTGCAACGTGGAAACGCCATCTGCCTTAAATTCCAGGACACTGCCACCTAACCTCTGTCTGAGTGACGCTGAGATGGCGCTTCAGATAATTTAATCATTATTGTTAAATATAGGGCCTAATAATAATAATAATAATAATAATAATAATAATAATAATAATAATAATAATAATAATAATAATAGGCCTGGACTTTTTAACAGACTTGGGTCGCAATCTGACACTGACAACAGGAGACAATAGGGAGACCTGCTTCTTGCTGCAACGCCTCTCAATCACCATTCAACGTTTTAACTCGGTGGCTTTTCATGGCACTTTAGTCGAGCCCGACCCGGAGGAGATGCAACCATTCCAGAATAACTAGTTTTCTTTTGTCTCCTGACAAATTTTTGTGACGCCCGAGGGATCATGTTTACCTCGGGACAAAAAAATAATAATAATAATTTTATACGAGGCAGAAAATATTTCTGCGAGTCCCCTCTGCCCGATCTTACCTTACAATTTTTCAAAATTATATAGGCCTAGCTCTGTGGCAGCCGAATGCTTGAGAGCCAACATCATCACTGACAGTGTCGGGTTCAATTCTCCCCTAGAGCGGTAACCTTATACCAGCGGCTCTCAACCTGCAGTCCGCGCGGTCATCTGCCCGTTGGTCCGCGGGCAAGGCCTACAATTTCTATTTTTTACAATTAAAAGCATGCAGATAAATGTTGTCGATTTTTTAAATTTTTTTTTATTTCAATCGCTAGAATCAGCTAGAGGGCAGCATGAAACTAATAATACGCCGATTTATGGCAAAAATTCTTTTGTATTAATTTGTTTTTAGCACAATTTGTAGGTCTAGAGGTGATTCGCGACCGAGACACAGATTTGTAAGTGGTCCTCGAGTCTCAAAAGGTTTAGAATCGCTGCCTTATACAATTCATTCACACACTGTGGAACAACTGCTTTTGGTGGTGGTGGTGGTGGTGGTGGTGGTGGTTGTTGTTGTTGTTTAGTGCCAAACCAGTCACCGAGATCAGTTGAGATAAGGTTAAGTCGATTTCAGGACATCCAAGAGTGGAGATCATGTAACAGGGAATCAATGGATCCAACGAGGGAGATCTGCTCAGAGGAGAAGCCTTGGACAACGATCTGAACGTCATCTAAATAAAGGTGGCCAGAGGTACACAAGGTGTTTAGTAAACACAGAAGGAATGTCACCCGTCTAGAGTATGTATACAGAATTGGGCCAAGGACAGGAGCAGGGGCGTAACTTTGGTCTAAAAAGTGGGTAGCCTACCAATTTCTTTCCACTTTCGTTTTTCACATGAAGACCATCTCTGGGAAGGCACAATAATAAAATATTGATTGACATTGTTTAAAGTGTGGGGGGGCAAGGGTACCCCAGTCGAAAAAGTGTGGGTACGGGTACCCCTCGTACCCCACAAATTACGCCTATGGTTGTATGTTCTGTGCCGTGTAACTGGAGGGTCACAGGTTCGAATCTACCTTAAGCTACTGTGTAGCGACTGTATACGAACTACGGCAATAATCTCCACAATTTACCATTGTGGTTTACCCTGCTTCTGTTTCATGTTTATACACTAGGTTTAAGAAAATATAGATTTGGTATTATACAAGGTACACTATGTTATTGCCTTTTACTTTTTTCTTTATTGCAGCCAGAGAATTTCCGTCTTCTGTTCTGAATATTAATTAGATGTCACATGGTATGTTGCTCTAAGACTAAGTATTTAGCACCTCGCCCTTCCCCCGAATAGCGGACCCCCGGAACAGCAGGCCGGTACCGGGATTTTAACCCCAAACTTTTCGGTTGACAGTCCAATAACCACTAGACTATTGCGCACCCGTTTATAAGGTGAAGGTCTAATACAGGAGGAGGCATGGTGAACTCAAGCTGATGTGCAGAGGTATCATCCCTTATCAACACAGATAGCAATGTTCAGCCACATATAGTCATAAAAACATGTTGAAGTCAAGAAAATAAACTCATGTCTTGTTCATAACATAGTGTAATGTACTCATGTTTCGATAGCGCCGCTAGTTCTGTAATGTACTGTACACAAAGAAAGACTCGTTGAGTTCAGATTAGGCGTACTAGCTCATTAACAGGATGCATGAATAGTTATAAATTTACGAACGGCCCGAACAAATCGCATATTATTTACATTCATAAACAAAATTTCCAGCCTGCATTTGGAATGTCAAAAATACACCTCTCACATCGTATGCTCAAAGTGTCACAGAAAATTCCTCGCACATCATATTGCACAAGAAGGCAACGGTCATAATTGCATAACAGTAATAACAATGAAAAAAAGAAGAAAAAATGACTGCAGCTTTAACATCAAATGAAATGCAGCTGAAAAACCAAAACCCTCAAGCCAGTCGACTGGTTTCCACGCTGCAGGCCTTCAAGGAAGCGATATGACAGTCACCACTTTGAAGAAAGCATTTTGATCCGCACCGTTTTGCTTAATAGCAACACCTACTTTGCAAGTTTTCAACACTTAAATTTCACTCTGTATGAGCTTCCTGCCAATTTAATAATTTCTTCAAAAAACAATTCAGTCCCAATTTTTCTCCTCATCAGAGTTCCACTACTATAGCTTTCTTTGCCAAACAAACTTAACAGTTGAATGTATCATAACTGAATTAAATTTATTACATGTTCTTCGTTCTAAAATTCACATTCCAAATACATTTAATGTTTGCTTGTGCATGAGATCGCTCAGCAGTTGAACAAATAAATCTTACAATATTGAACAAGTCAACATCCTGCCAGTAAGAGACTCTAGTATGCCTTCCATACTAAAATCTTTGGCTTTTGGTAGGTGTCACTTTCCATGTAAATACTTTCGATGGTGGGTTGTGCATCACACTATTCAAAAGCTTAACAGACATCTCTTTAAAAGCTAGTCAACTATCTCTCAACAACAGTCTGCAGTACAGATTGCATACATCTTTCTAGTTTGTTAGCGGTTATTTTCCTTTTCTGAGTTGCAACAGTCTGTGTTAAACAACTTAAACTTTAGCAAGAGTTGCAAAAAATTATATATATTGTTTTGTTACCACAAATAACATCTAGCTCAAGATAACACATTTATATTTCACTGGGTCATTCCAACATAAAACAGTAAACCGAAAGTTACCTTCAGCTGCCGCTGTGTCTCAGCTCCGAACAGTTTTTGGGTCCACTGCCAATATATTCTATTTTACTCAAAGCTCTACCACAACAAATTTAGTAAAATCTATAGGTATACTCTAGTGCAGAACACATATTAACATTACAGCAAGAAGAAGCTTTAAAAAATAATATCATCACGTGTTTTAAAATAAGGCATCATAAGACCACAGTATATAAGATCCTTATGTTCCATGTACCGATAGATGTGGTGCCTTACAAAGGACATTTAAAATTGTAATTCTAGTATGTTTTCTTTAGTCACACACATCCTATCAAACTAAAAGGCGAGCGTTCCAGCCAATCGGTTACTGTTTCCCATGGTAACTTCTATTTCATCACAAACTATCTTATCACAAGAGAAAACTTAACGTTTGAAATTGAGAAATATGCTGGTCTGTAATGGCAACGTTTTGCTCCTTAATGTTTTGTCCATTTTCCTTTTGTTCTGTTGCTAGTAATATTCATATTATTAAATCTAATCATCAGCAGATAACCATACACAATTGGTATGATGTAAAACTGTCTGCAAGATGCTTTTGATCTGGAATGGCTGGTGTCGATGGTTGTATTAGAGTTATGATTATAATTCTTAATAAATAATAATTGTTCTCATAAGAACAAGCTAGAACTCGTCGTGAAGTTTGCGTCTGGCATCCACCATCTTGCTGCCTAAGAACAGCTCTGCATTATCGAGGACTTCTTCTACTGACAATTTCCCGTCGTTGTTCGAATCAGCCATGCGGATCAGGATATCTGCCTCCAGCCGAGCGTGATTCACGTTGTGAGGGTCAAAGTAAATCTGCACACCGAACGTGATTATTAAACAACCTATATTCTTAAGTTCACGTTTATAATCTTCATTCTCATAATCATCAACAATGTAATCATCAGTCCTTATCACCATCTTCGTAAACCAAGGGTAAGGTAGAAAGTTTCTACCTTAGCCGTTGGGAAAGAGCTACGACCTAGTGTAGTCCATAAAGGCTATTGCAACGCGCAGAACATTCTGAGCCTCTGGCCCAAAGGTTTGGAAAAATGCTCTTCCCGTCGAACTCCATGCTCCAGAACTTTCTATCGAAAGCTTCAGGAAGAAATTAGACTTACTTGTTCACATCATCTGTCTAAACCCAGCTGCTACTGGCGCATATGCGGTGCATTTAGTTATATCAGCTTGCACTTTATAAATCTTCTTATATCAGCTTGCACTTTATAAATCTTATAATAATAATCATCAATGTTGCCATAACCTTATAATACGTCCTCTCATTGCCTTAATTTCATTACTTTACTGTACCATGAGTCCAGGACCAAATTATTTCCCCCTACATCGGTTTACCTGACCATATCATCATTATCTTCTTTTTTTTTATCTTATCTTAACAAATCGCAATTTCATAAAGCTAACTTAGCATAAACTCGTTACCTATAGCGTGATCCGACCTTACCACAGTCTCGTTGTGTCACCAAACTTGCGTCACCAAACTACTTAATCACATTACACTTAATTTACCTTACTTTTCCTCAACCAATTCTGCAGGAAATTCCAACTCTCCCACCTCCACATGTATGCAGAATGCTGTCTGGGCAACGAATCGCAAGCCAAACTCGCAAAGAAACATCTCCGGAGCATCGTCAAAACACGCAAACCGAACGGACATAACTTCTTCTTCGACAATAACGATGACGTCACTGTTGAAGATCATCAGCAATCGATAATGACGTCATCGTATTAGTACCGCCTCCGCTGTGAGAATCTTATAATTTATGGCGTAGGCCTAATTTATAAACGATAAACTTTATTCTTAGGCCTATACTGCAACAATAATATTATTACAACAACAATAATTATAGTGACGATATTATTAACCACTTAAATAATAATAATAATAATAATAATAATAATAATAATAATAATAATAATAATAATAATAATAATAATAATAATAATAATAAACTAATAACTGACGGATTTCAGTGCAACGTGGAAACGCCATCTGCCTTAAATTCCAGGACACTGCCACCTAACCTCTGTCTGAGTGACGCTGAGATGGCGCTTCAGATAATTTAATCATTATTGTTAAATATAGGGCCTAATAATAATAATAATAATAATAATAATAATAATAATAATAATAATAATAATAATAGGCCTGGACTTTTTAACAGACTTGGGTCGCAATCTGACACTGACAACAGGAGACAATAGGGAGACCTGCTTCTTGCTGCAACGCCTCTCAATCACCATTCAACGTTTTAACTCGGTGGCTTTTCATGGCACTTTAGTCGAGCCCGACCCGGAGGAGATGCAACCATTCCAGAATAACTAGTTTTCTTTTGTCTCCTGACAAATTTTTGTGACGCCCGAGGGATCATGTTTACCTCGGGACAAAAAAATAATAATAATAATTTTATACGAGGCAGAAAATATTTCTGCGAGTCCCCTCTGCCCGATCTTACCTTACAATTTTTCAAAATTATATAGGCCTAGCTCTGTGGCAGCCGAATGCTTGAGAGCCAACATCATCACTGACAGTGTCGGGTTCAATTCTCCCCTAGAGCGGTAACCTTATACCAGCGGCTCTCAACCTGCAGTCCGCGCGGTCATCTGCCCGTTGGTCCGCGGGCAAGGCCTACAATTTCTATTTTTTACAATTAAAAGCATGCAGATAAATGTTGTCGATTTTTTAAATTTTTTTTTATTTCAATCGCTAGAATCAGCTAGAGGGCAGCATGAAACTAATAATACGCCGATTTATGGCAAAAATTCTTTTGTATTAATTTGTTTTTAGCACAATTTGTAGGTCTAGAGGTGATTCGCGACCGAGACACAGATTTGTAAGTGGTCCTCGAGTCTCAAAAGGTTTAGAATCGCTGCCTTATACAATTCATTCACACACTGTGGAACAACTGCTTTTGGTGGTGGTGGTGGTGGTGGTGGTGGTGGTTGTTGTTGTTGTTTAGTGCCAAACCAGTCACCGAGATCAGTTGAGATAAGGTTAAGTCGATTTCAGGACATCCAAGAGTGGAGATCATGTAACAGGGAATCAATGGATCCAACGAGGGAGATCTGCTCAGAGGAGAAGCCTTGGACAACGATCTGAACGTCATCTAAATAAAGGTGGCCAGAGGTACACAAGGTGTTTAGTAAACACAGAAGGAATGTCACCCGTCTAGAGTATGTATACAGAATTGGGCCAAGGACAGGAGCAGGGGCGTAACTTTGGTCTAAAAAGTGGGTAGCCTACCAATTTCTTTCCACTTTCGTTTTTCACATGAAGACCATCTCTGGGAAGGCACAATAATAAAATATTGATTGACATTGTTTAAAGTGTGGGGGGGCAAGGGTACCCCAGTCGAAAAAGTGTGGGTACGGGTACCCCTCGTACCCCACAAATTACGCCTATGGTTGTATGTTCTGTGCCGTGTAACTGGAGGGTCACAGGTTCGAATCTACCTTAAGCTACTGTGTAGCGACTGTATACGAACTACGGCAATAATCTCCACAATTTACCATTGTGGTTTACCCTGCTTCTGTTTCATGTTTATACACTAGGTTTAAGAAAATATAGATTTGGTATTATACAAGGTACACTATGTTATTGCCTTTTACTTTTTTCTTTATTGCAGCCAGAGAATTTCCGTCTTCTGTTCTGAATATTAATTAGATGTCACATGGTATGTTGCTCTAAGACTAAGTATTTAGCACCTCGCCCTTCCCCCGAATAGCGGACCCCCGGAACAGCAGGCCGGTACCGGGATTTTAACCCCAAACTTTTCGGTTGACAGTCCAATAACCACTAGACTATTGCGCACCCGTTTATAAGGTGAAGGTCTAATACAGGAGGAGGCATGGTGAACTCAAGCTGATGTGCAGAGGTATCATCCCTTATCAACACAGATAGCAATGTTCAGCCACATATAGTCATAAAAACATGTTGAAGTCAAGAAAATAAACTCATGTCTTGTTCATAACATAGTGTAATGTACTCATGTTTCGATAGCGCCGCTAGTTCTGTAATGTACTGTACACAAAGAAAGACTCGTTGAGTTCAGATTAGGCGTACTAGCTCATTAACAGGATGCATGAATAGTTATAAATTTACGAACGGCCCGAACAAATCGCATATTATTTACATTCATAAACAAAATTTCCAGCCTGCATTTGGAATGTCAAAAATACACCTCTCACATCGTATGCTCAAAGTGTCACAGAAAATTCCTCGCACATCATATTGCACAAGAAGGCAACGGTCATAATTGCATAACAGTAATAACAATGAAAAAAAGAAGAAAAAATGACTGCAGCTTTAACATCAAATGAAATGCAGCTGAAAAACCAAAACCCTCAAGCCAGTCGACTGGTTTCCACGCTGCAGGCCTTCAAGGAAGCGATATGACAGTCACCACTTTGAAGAAAGCATTTTGATCCGCACCGTTTTGCTTAATAGCAACACCTACTTTGCAAGTTTTCAACACTTAAATTTCACTCTGTATGAGCTTCCTGCCAATTTAATAATTTCTTCAAAAAACAATTCAGTCCCAATTTTTCTCCTCATCAGAGTTCCACTACTATAGCTTTCTTTGCCAAACAAACTTAACAGTTGAATGTATCATAACTGAATTAAATTTATTACATGTTCTTCGTTCTAAAATTCACATTCCAAATACATTTAATGTTTGCTTGTGCATGAGATCGCTCAGCAGTTGAACAAATAAATCTTACAATATTGAACAAGTCAACATCCTGCCAGTAAGAGACTCTAGTATGCCTTCCATACTAAAATCTTTGGCTTTTGGTAGGTGTCACTTTCCATGTAAATACTTTCGATGGTGGGTTGTGCATCACACTATTCAAAAGCTTAACAGACATCTCTTTAAAAGCTAGTCAACTATCTCTCAACAACAGTCTGCAGTACAGATTGCATACATCTTTCTAGTTTGTTAGCGGTTATTTTCCTTTTCTGAGTTGCAACAGTCTGTGTTAAACAACTTAAACTTTAGCAAGAGTTGCAAAAAATTATATATATTGTTTTGTTACCACAAATAACATCTAGCTCAAGATAACACATTTATATTTCACTGGGTCATTCCAACATAAAACAGTAAACCGAAAGTTACCTTCAGCTGCCGCTGTGTCTCAGCTCCGAACAGTTTTTGGGTCCACTGCCAATATATTCTATTTTACTCAAAGCTCTACCACAACAAATTTAGTAAAATCTATAGGTATACTCTAGTGCAGAACACATATTAACATTACAGCAAGAAGAAGCTTTAAAAAATAATATCATCACGTGTTTTAAAATAAGGCATCATAAGACCACAGTATATAAGATCCTTATGTTCCATGTACCGATAGATGTGGTGCCTTACAAAGGACATTTAAAATTGTAATTCTAGTATGTTTTCTTTAGTCACACACATCCTATCAAACTAAAAGGCGAGCGTTCCAGCCAATCGGTTACTGTTTCCCATGGTAACTTCTATTTCATCACAAACTATCTTATCACAAGAGAAAACTTAACGTTTGAAATTGAGAAATATGCTGGTCTGTAATGGCAACGTTTTGCTCCTTAATGTTTTGTCCATTTTCCTTTTGTTCTGTTGCTAGTAATATTCATATTATTAAATCTAATCATCAGCAGATAACCATACACAATTGGTATGATGTAAAACTGTCTGCAAGATGCTTTTGATCTGGAATGGCTGGTGTCGATGGTTGTATTAGAGTTATGATTATAATTCTTAATAAATAATAATTGTTCTCATAAGAACAAGCTAGAACTCGTCGTGAAGTTTGCGTCTGGCATCCACCATCTTGCTGCCTAAGAACAGCTCTGCATTATCGAGGACTTCTTCTACTGACAATTTCCCGTCGTTGTTCGAATCAGCCATGCGGATCAGGATATCTGCCTCCAGCCGAGCGTGATTCACGTTGTGAGGGTCAAAGTAAATCTGCACACCGAACGTGATTATTAAACAACCTATATTCTTAAGTTCACGTTTATAATCTTCATTCTCATAATCATCAACAATGTAATCATCAGTCCTTATCACCATCTTCGTAAACCAAGGGTAAGGTAGAAAGTTTCTACCTTAGCCGTTGGGAAAGAGCTACGACCTAGTGTAGTCCATAAAGGCTATTGCAACGCGCAGAACATTCTGAGCCTCTGGCCCAAAGGTTTGGAAAAATGCTCTTCCCGTCGAACTCCATGCTCCAGAACTTTCTATCGAAAGCTTCAGGAAGAAATTAGACTTACTTGTTCACATCATCTGTCTAAACCCAGCTGCTACTGGCGCATATGCGGTGCATTTAGTTATATCAGCTTGCACTTTATAAATCTTCTTATATCAGCTTGCACTTTATAAATCTTATAATAATAATCATCAATGTTGCCATAACCCAAGGATAAAGTACAAATCTGCAATCAACCCTCACCACTTCTGCCACCACCACCTCCACCACTACAACCACCACCACCACATCAGAGGGTACATATCACTATCATCATCAACATCATATTCCAAGAGTAAGGTACAAATCACCATCATCATCACCTCATTTGCTCTACATAAATGTCAGTTTAGATTAAATTATAAAGACTTTCGGCCATACGTTGCCTAATACCTTGAGTTCCTTGTTGTCTGCTTTCCCGTCCTTGTTAAGATCAATGACATTTCGGAATTCATTCTTCCTTTCCTCCTGCCACTCCTCCTCCATTGGAAGTGGCTTCTCGTCAGCCAGCTCATGTGGCAGGGCAACAAACTCTGCTTCCGTTATGATTCCATCAGCGTCTTTATCTTCAAATGTACAAAGTAAATGGTTCAACAAAGAACGTATGTTCAGCTGATATCAACTGAAACGCAATGTATGTTCAATGGAAGCTTGTTCCAAGATGAAGGTCCAATGCACGAGACACCCCAATAAGCTATGTGTGGAAGTGAAAAATCTGTAAATCTCATGTTTTCCCTCAAACCCTCTACGACAGTCTACTGAAGTGACGTGTAAACCATAAGATAGAGTTGTTGAACAGCTTTTTGTGTATCAGCAAGAGTTGTCAGATTCTGAGGTCTAATCCTGAAAGAGTAATGTTACTAAGGCGTCATTACCATTGTAAGAGCAAACAAAAGCACTGTGACGTTCGATTAAGCTAAAGCTGTTAGCAAACTACTCATACTGCTCAGTCTACAGAGTTACAGGATCTTTCTTTCAACTGAAAGAACAAACAAGACTACAACGGCAGTTGCAACAATTATGTCAAGACAACAGCAACAGTTGCAACAACATAATTATATCAAGACAACAGAAGCAGTTGCAACAACATAAGTATATCAAGACAACAGAAGCAGTTGCAACAAGATAACTATCTTTCCTCATACGTTGCACGATGAACCAGGATTTGAAACTGATGTGCGTTTATGGTACACTCCAGCAGTAAATCAGCTTCAAAAGTACATTTTTCTATTAAAACATGGTTTTGGACCAAATTAAGAAATTTCTCTTATGTAAAGCTAAGTGTTGTTTACGATTTCACATGACATTATCACAGTCATCATCATCACCATCAGCATCACCGTCATCTCTTTTATATCAACATATACAGGTAAATAAACGTATTTATTATGATCTGCATTGTGGCACAAACCAACGTTGTCGATCAAGTCAGTAATGAGTCGTTCAATCGAGAGCTTGCTTTGTTCTGGGTGACGGAAGTTCATCATCTCATCTATGTCCAGCTTCCCATCTTTTGGTTCTTCATCCGCATCCAACCAACGGTATCGGTACTTGAGAATGCGTTCATCGTCTCAAATAATTCAGAATGATTTGTTATTAGCATTATTATTGTTATTGTTATTATTATTATTATTATTATTATAAGTCGACTTGTGAAGCACATTATAATATAACTAAATGCACTGCAAATGTGCTTAAGCAGCTGCTAATAGGATGATATAAACAAACGAGTCTTCAACATCCTTCAAAAGCCCTCCAGCAATATTTCAGGATCCCAAAGCACAAGCACAGCATTTCATACATGTACCAACAAATTAGGTCAAGAATTCATTGGCCAAAAATTCACAACTGACAGAAAATGGATAAAAAGATAGAAATACAAAATACTGAGCTACACCATACAGAAAGCACAAGTGGCTGTATTGTGCTCAGGCAGTGAAGTTGAGCCACTCGAGTTCCAGTGCTAGTTCGGACATTAATACTGTGAAAGTCCTGCTGCTGATTGCCAAGTTAGTGTTGCACTTCAGCTGCAGGATACTTCAATCCTACTGCATGTATCAGTGGTTATCATTGCCATTATTTGTAACTTTCTGTGTTTACCAGAGTAAAATCAAGACAAGTTTTCTGTAAGGAAAAGAAGTCTTGGCCTGAATGTGACTTTTTGGGTCTCGGTCTTGGTCTTGAGGTTCAAAGTCTTGGTCTTGGTCTTTAGGTTCAAAGTCTTGGTCTTGAGGTTCAAAGTCTTGGTCTTGGTCTTGAGGTTCAAAGTCTTGGCCTTGGTCTTGATCTTGAGGTTTAAGGTCTTGACAACAAGACTGCATGTTTCTGGTCTACGCGAGCCTTTGCAGAGAAGTAATTTGCAGAGACGTTATTTAATTCAAGCAAAGTAACTTTAAATGCAGACTGCAGAGAATTCCGAATTCGTATTTACAAAAGTCCTTCATGCCAAATGTTATTCCAAATGCCTTTTGTATTTTATAAAACCAATTCGCTCAGAATTTTCTGACCAAGACGTGCCTTGAGGGGCCTCATAAAAATTCCGCCATGTGAAAAAATACTTTCCATAGGTGCTGAAGTCGCTGGCACACACCGCAGCTTTTCAAGCACTTCATATAAATGTACAAATCGTGAGCCTGTTTGAAATCCTCCCATGGTTAATCAGATCGTCTGGCTCAGAAAAAGGCGCTTAGCAGGGCTTCCAGATACAGCATAACGTAGTTGCTGCTGGCGATGGGTTTTCCTGAACAACAAGACTTGTATCTGTCCGTAGGTATTTGCCGTAGGCTATGATGCAAACAGGCTTGATAAATTTTTAAATTCTTGAGTTTTGCTAAAACTCATGTACATGCATATTGACAGTCAGTCTTGGTCTTGGTCTGGCACCAGGACTTTGAACTTCAAGACCAAGACCAAGACTTTGAACCTCAAGACCAAGACCACGACTTTTGGTCTCAAGACCAAGATCAAGACTTTTAAAAACGAACTCGAGCGCACTCGAGACAAAAACCTTTGTCTCGAAGACAACAAGTCTGGAAACATGACACGTATCTTTGACTGCCAAAACTGAATAGATCAATTGAATATGTGCTATGCAAATAAATCAAATTACATTCCATTCCCTTTCATACAGAAAAGTTTTTCTATAAAACACAAAACTCTGTCAAACCAACCTTCAATTTCAAGCTTGATGGCCGACTCGTTCTTTGGGACGTTCTTCGCTGAATGAACGTATCCCTTTGCCACGAGGAAATGTGAGAAAAACTCAAACCACGACACGTATCCTGAAAATTTCACATTAGCAAAGGTTATCATGAACTCAAAAAGCTTCCAAACGTTATATAAAAACCTTAGCACATCTTGGTTCATAAAGTAAAGTCATTACTCAAAGAAACCACTTTAGCACATCTTGGTTCGTAAAGTAAATTCATTACTCACACAAACCAACTTGTGTCAGTGTATGTCCTGAAATGCATAAATGTACCTGGTATGTCTGTATGCCTGCAAGCATGTACACATTTATATATGCATACTGTTATAATGTACGTACATTGTATGTGCCATCATTTTTGCGTGTATTAAAAGCGAGTGCATGTACGATCTACATATACTGTATCAGGCCTTACATATGCAAAACACTTCTATTGTTCCAGTTACTAAGGTGAACACTATTCACTAAACCAACTAGTAATCTATTTTAACTTAACCTATGCCTCCAATGCAACTTGCACCAACTGATGGCATGTCAAATGCAGCACGCTGATTTCAGGTTTAGCATTCAGTCTCAACTGGAATGAAGAAAAATTGCTACAGTTTTTGAATAATTAAATATCAGTCCTGTCTGCGACTTCAGCTGGTAAATGCCATTGTTAAACACTTTAAAAATCAGCTGCATTGTTTGCCCAGTCGCTTTTAGTACACTCTTGTCGTTAAAGGATTAAAACGCTACACCAAGATACATTGCATTTATATTATCGGAAATGTTTGGTAGCTTCACCATCTTTGTCAGCATCGAGATGCTTGAAGACCTTGGCATTGTCTTTGATGGCATCGTCAAGATGAACCTTGACATTCTTCATAATCCACATCTGGATCTCTTCGGCATCTATGTAGTTATCTCCATCAGTATCCACCCTAAGAAAGACATTCTTCCTGTAGTTCACTGACTAAAACATCTCTATCAGCAGTATTCTTCAGAGAGCAGCAATAATTTAATTTTTTTACACTATGAACAATCAAAATCTACCTGGTAATATAGAAAGAATAACAGTCACACCTATGCCCTCTTTCAGCACAATACCTTTCTTGAAAATAATTATGCTGAACTTAAACTGATACAAATATTTATTCAATATTCATAGCTGTACTATTTTCAAGAGTCACAAGAATTAAGTCTGCAAGTACGGCATGATCTAGGTTTTACGTCTAACATACGATTAGTATGTTGCAGATCTGAAATTAAGGAAAAATTCAGTTCAAACACCAGTGATCAGAGACCTGTGAACTAAGGACCATTATTTCAAGAACTACTATGTCCTGACTCCACGGTGAAAGGACCTTTTAGACAAAGTGCAAAGATGATCCAGCAACTCAACGAAAGGACAACAGTTCCATGACTGGTTTCACAGAAGTTACCGAATTTACAAGGTGTGCAGTAACGGACGTCCTTGCTTAGAGAGCATGCATCCAAGAAATTAAATTCAAAAGCATTCACTTTACAAAATATCATAGCATAATCAACCACAACTTTCTGGCATACCAGTACTATAAATCTACGAATTTACTGACATAGAGAAGATCAATTTACATGACTGCAATCATTACAACTTTTATTACTGTTAGATCTGCAATTAGTTGGCTTATTCTCACATCATCAAAAGCATCCTGTACGTTCACACTCTACGTTTAAGTACCCAACTGAAATCAAGGACATAATATTTGGGAAAAAATTTTTTATGAAAAGAACCTACTCAAAACCAGATGCTTGGTACTCTGCAAATCAACAGCCTCTACGAAACAATATTCCCAATTCTACTACGGTACGATTCTTACCGGCGGAAGATAACTTTGAGCTTTCCGGAAACCTTCTCTTCATCGCTCCACTCAAATTCCTCGTGATGACCAAGGAATATCTCTTTCTTGTAATCGCGATTCAGGTGTCCGTCCCGTTCCAGCCGGAATCCCTCCATGTGGTCTGGCGGATTGATGTCGTCCAACTTCTCCGACTGTTTTGTATTAGCAGCGACATTCTTCTTCTGTTGATTGAACTTCAGAGGATGTTCTTTTGACTGTTCTTCATCATCTATATCATTGGGAACTGTTGGTGGATCTTTGGTTCCTTCCAGCTGGACTTCATCTCTTCCCAATGGGGCTGGTTGTTGCCCGGGTGGTACCAACACAGGAGCGTCACGGTCAGGCCTTACTGGACCAAGCTGGATTTTTTTATTTTGAAACTGATCAGGCGGTTCTCTCGCCTGTGGTGGAGGCTGCTGCAAAGCAGGATTCATACGTGAGTCATCACCTTCTCTTGTTTTGCCAGTATCTGAGGGATTATCATCTGATGCTTCATTCTGCGACTGCGCTTTCGGCCTGCTTTCTGGGGCATCCCCTCGATCAGCTGCACCAACATCAAGGGAAGAATCTGGTCCTCCTACTTGTGGGGCTTGAGTTGCTGTTGTTGAGGCTTCCCGGTTCATCCCACCCACTCCGACAGCCACTCCCTGCTCTTCACGTTGCTGTTCCACCTTTCCATTTCCAGTCTCTAACAATTTGGGTTTCTGACCCTCTAAAGTTGTGTTTACCTTAGATGAATCTGGAATCGCCAGAACGGCTGGCAACTGCCCAACCTGCTCACCATCACCAACAGACTGATGAGGTGCTTGCACCCCTGGCACTGGACCATTCCCAGCCGCAACATCTTCATTTACTGGATCATTTACATGGCCAGGAGCAACTTGTTTTCCAGCAAAGTTGACCTGGTCAAACTGGACAACGTTCTTGTTCGTCTTGGCGTCTTGCAGATGGTCAGCGTTGATGTTTGCGATGATAGTTGACGTTTGATTCAGCGTTGGTTGTCCCGTGCCATGAATCACCACGGCAGAAGCATTCTTAGATCGGCCTTTTCTTTTTCGAATGGGCCCACAGTCAGTTAATAGGATGTGGAAGATAAGACAAACCAATACTAGAGCAATGTATCTCATAGTAAGTTGATGTGAATTCTGAACAGACGCCATGCTGTCAGGAAAATCAAGCCTACAACACAAATCTACAATTACTTCTGAGGCAATATCTTCTGGAAGTCCTATAAACTTCTACATCCTATAATTGACACAGGATAAAGATCACCAGAAATTTTAAATACTACCATATCAGCCAGTTACAGTTACATTATATCTTTTGAATGACCATTTTCATGTTCAATATGCATCTAAGTAGCAGTATACAGATATGTGTAAAATGCTTATAAAATTATGTTTCAACTATATTAAAGCTACAAATACTTCATTACCTGCTCTTTTCACTTGCATCTCAAAAGGGAAACGCTCATTAACTGAAGTATTCTTTTACACAAGTTTGAAAAGTCATTCCAGTAATGGACTAATTTATTCTGCTGTATATTTTCACATACTTCACTGAGGTGGCATAGCGACTGATATGCTTATGTACGTGTTTGGTTGCATTAGGGATTTAAAACTGGTTGCCTAATGAAAATGACAATTTGCTGTCACGCAAGACAACACATCGGGAGTGTTGTTCGGTTAACTGCCAACCATGTTCTAGCAAATCAAAATTTTGACGCTATTCACACCCAACGTGAACGAAGAAACACGCATTGCTACTTTAATTCACTGTGCCCAAACTGCCACATGACACAATTCAAAACAAGCCTACCGTGATTTTCAGAGAACAAACTCGAAAAGCCTTGCTACAATGCGAACACGATCACCATGCAGTTAGTTTAAAATGTTATAGCGCTTATAAACAAGAAACTCACTGCGCCCTTTAAATAACAAACAAACTTCTTCAACTGGGTTGCTTACAGCGATATATATTACGCAAATGAAGAATAGTTTGTTTCTCGTTCCCTGGTTAAACTATGCAACAAAAACAGGCCATTCTTCTCTACGCGTCACTGAATTCAACGCCTTTTCACGGCTCGTCGTTTCCTTCCGGACAGCTCAGCAATACAGCCTACAGGTACACAGCGACCAGGCAGCAGCCAGGCTTGCGGTCGGCACTGCTATGCATAAAGATATTTTAAAACACACCCGTTAAAAACTGACCCACGCTGCGTACTTTTTAATTTCTCATAAATATGTTGTCTCCTGTAGACTGGCAATTAAAATTGCACTCCGACTTTAAGAGATTGTAGAACCGTGAGCGCAGGATTTTCTAACGGCGCTTGTTTATTATTGATTGCACCAGAGACCATGCATCCAATTGGGGGAGTTGAGTAGCAACTGAATTGAAATAATGAGAACTTAGTAATAATGAAATTATTAAAACAGGCTGGCGACATTTAAATTTTCAGCGCTTATCCTCAGTTACTTATCAACATTTCCCTGCCATTGTAAACTGTCCTGCATTAAGCCTAGTGATCTAGCAGTGGTTCTCAAAGAGTGGTCAGCAAACATAGGCAATATATAGCCTAGGCCTATGCGTAACCCAAGTATAGTTTGGGTGCAATTAAGTTACGAAATATTACGCATACGTACTTCTTTATATATAAATACAATATACGACACTTTTGTATTGCAATCGGGGAAACAGCAGTGGCGGCGATCTTGTCTGAGAGGTGGGGGGGACAAAGTCGGCCATGGTCTGGTCGATGACCTTTTTCTAGGAATTCCCCCAAAAATTTCTAAACTTTTTAGGAATTCAGCTCGACAAAACTACGATTTCATCTCCCCAAAAAAGTTTATGGCCTTTTTTTAGTCATTCACATCTTTTACGACTTAACTTGTCATTACCTTTTTTTTTTACCAAACGTCATCCCCCACTGTTACACTTTTTAAAATTCTTCTCCCACAAAAATTCTGACTTTTCCTTTGGAATTTCTTCTTACTTTCTCGTAATTTTCGGGGGGACACTTCTGCTGAAAAATTTTATTTTTACCTCGTCTGGTCAAAAAGGCTGTGAAAATCCTCACACGCAATTACATTTGCTGGCCTTTTTAGTCTTTCTTCAAAAGTTGGAGGGGACAGATGTATGGCGTGTCCCCCCTCATAAAGGTGGGGGTCTTGTCCCCCGCGAACCCTCCTAGATCGCTTCTCATGGGAAACAGCATTCTATCCTGCTTCTAATATAGGGTTATGATTAAGAGATATTTGAATTTGAAAGTTTGCACCTCTTATATAATTCAATAATTGGCAACAAAAGAATTGTGAACACATTTTAAATAACTACAGACAGTGCCCTAGAACATGAAAACAAAAATGTAGGACTGCCGTTATAAATTAGTTTGCTACGAATTTTAGAAAAACACACTGCGGGAAAGTTGCAAGATAGCCTATGCACCTTTGGCGGGAAAAACATGGAATTGTGCACTTTTGCCTGTAGGCCTATTGTATTTAGGTACTTATGTCAAATTGGCAGTTATGTTCACTTATGGCAGAGAAACTGATTTATGAAGTAAAAATAATTATTTTGAGTTAAAAGTACTTATTTTATGAACTAATTGCAAATTACTAAAACCAGGGCATATTTTAGCTGTATAACTAGTGGGACAAATGTCCCAGTAGTCTTAGGATAGAATCCTTGGTCTGGTCCCACACGATATGATAGGCCTACATGTAAAACATATTAAGCCGTATATGGTAACATTCTCATGCATGGAGTGCTTTTTATTTTAGAAAAAAGGTTCCGGAATGGAACAATAGGTTCTGGAACTGAACAATTACATGTCTGGGCGGGCTAAAATCCCGAGAAAAACGGGATTGGGGGCTGGGAGGGGTCTCAATAAACACTGAAAACAGTTCACAACACTGAAATTAAATTAAAATAACTAAATTGTTGTTTTTATTATTAAAATATATAAATTATTCTTTAGTAGCTGAATAAAGCATTCCGGCTGAAAAAAAGCACTGTTCTCATGCGCTTATATTCTGCTTAAGACATTACTGTAGGGATGGGGCTTACTACTCGTGAGATTGTTCACATGAGCAAAGTGCATGCTGTGAATAGGAGCTTCTTAATCCATTAGCTAGCTATTCTTCTTATCTAGCTGCAGATGTAGTTCATGGTGACATACATTCAGACAATGTAGCTGTGGAACGTTTTGCAGGATTCTTAAGAAGCCCAGAAACATAGCCTTGGCAACAGCAAGAAACGGTGGCAGCGCTCATAAAGGGGTATCGAATATTTGCAGTCGTGCATTTGTTAGCCATGTGGTCATTAAGTTATCGAACTAGGCCCTACACAGCAGCACACCCGAGACTAGGTTTTGTCATACATACAATCGCTGTTGAACCAATTCATACTCGAGCATTTTTTTAAAACTACATGTATTCTGTGTTTGAATAGAATATGCAGTGGCAGCGCCGCATATGTTTGTTGTGCGGTTTTTGCCGTATCACTTTTTAAGGTTTTACGGCAAAAACATAATTTTGCCATACAGTTTTACCCAGACCCTCTAATTTGCCGTACTACTTTTCAAATTGTGGCGCCGCCACTGAGAATATGGATGCAGCCCCCATATCATATTAGTATGCATAATTGCTTTATGTATGTATTTATGTAATGCATCAATAAACTATCAGTAAATAAGCTAACAGAGCACGTTTCAAGTACATGCACCTCCCAATGGTGCTGCATCATATGGAAACTGCTGTCAAGTAAAATTCTATTAATGCAGATGTAAACCTCGAAGACAGGTCAACAAAACACGACACTGTGTTAACTTCATGACTTTTAATATGTGTTTATATATATAATCATTTAAAGATAGTTGCTCATAGGACTAAAACCCCTCTTAGTACCAACACCACTTGAAAAAAGTGTAGCAAGAAAATGTAAATGAATCACAATGGAATAAATTACATCAAACTTATCGACTAGCAAACAGATAAACAATGGAATCACAATCAGGAAATGTCCACTTGTATGCTCTTACATCAATAAATACCCACATACATAATAAATATATGTATCTTAAATAGAAACTATACATCTATGCATCTATGTATGAATTTCCTATAGTGACCACATAGCCACAATCCTCACTATTTTCAATGAATTTATCAGGTTAGATTCTTCACCACCAGTGACCACTGAAATGAAAGCCACACCATTTGAGATCGTCACACACAGACCGTGCTAGCCCAAGATAAATCTGTTACATATAGTCACAATTTGTATGTGACCTAGCTTTCCTTTTACTGTAGGAACTAACCAGCCATACATGCACACACAATCAGACTCAATCACTACACATATTACTAAGCATAATCTCTGAGCAACAAATCAAAAATAGCTAATTCTGAAAAATGCTATGCACCATTATCTCACAATTGTTTACAAGCAAGGCTCGATATACGATCATTTACACTGATTTTGTAAACTGGTCAAGTTTAATAAAGCAGCACACTCGATGGCAGCACACCTTTTTTCTCCATGCCAACAGAAACCTACTTGACAGGCCTCATGCTCTGCCAGACCAGCACAAAAATACATGCACATTCAACTAACAAAAAGTAACCCCTATGCCTTTAGCAAAAAAGCAATTATAAAAAAACATATCAATATAAATCTGAAAATGCTAACAAAATGTACAAAGCAACGATCAGCATACTTGGATTTCTTAACTGAATCAAGAAAAAGCGGCTATATGTCAGTCATTTCTGTCATATGCAGACTCTAAAGAAAGAAAATGTCCATATTCTATCCTGTAACCATCAATCAACATACTTAAAACAACTTATCAAAATGAAGGAACATCCATAGTTTGGTTCTCTTTACCATGTAGTTATCTAACAATGCATAATGTCCTTTAATAGCTTCTCAAAATCAATACAACACCTTCTGTTGCTTGAACACAAGATTTTCGAGTCATAATTCACTAAATACTAATCTTTTCTCTACATTCACAGAACAAGGATCAATACATTTCAGCACAAGTGAGTGCCATAAACAAAACTGACTAGACATGGTCAAACATTTCAGGAATGCATAAATGGTAATGCCAGGTAAAATGCAAGTTCTGCAGATGTTCCTCAGCACTCCTAAGCTTTAAACCGGACTGTCTAGACTTTAACCTGAGACAATAAACATGAGCAAAACTTCATCACCTTTACAAACTAAAACAAAGGTAATATGCAGGTAGTTTTTCATTGAAACACAATGTGGCAACTTTTTGGTCATACAATTTTAAGTCACAACCTGAAAAAGGCATGTGACTTATAAATGTAAATTTGTCAAATATTTCTGATTTGGGACACTTTCAGAACACAGGTTTTAATAAATGTTTACTAACTAAATTATGCCTTTATCAGAATAAATTCACAGCCATGGTCTCGAGGTTGAGTGGTCCAACCACAAGACAACCTTTTCCACCTGTAGGTTAAATGGCTTGACAATAAATTCTCAATAATATGATGCAATGATAAGGCTCCATCTCTAGCAACGCCAACTGTAAGTCATTACGAGAAAAACATCCTTTACAGTCACCTCTCAACTGTAAAAGTTCTAAAAAATGAGTAGTTCAGCAAAATGAGTAGTTCTACAAAAATGAGTAGTTCAGCAAAATGAGTAGTTCTACAAAAATGAGTAGTTCAGCACGACTGTAACAAGAGCTGCCAGTCATCCACGATGTCCAGACTGGCAGCTAAGTTTAATGCCACATCAGAATCAATACGACGACAAAATCCATAATATAAAGTACACATAATTGAAAATGCTAATGCACACTGGATTGATTAACAATAACGTAACAAGAAGTCTAGCCGAACAATGTCGAGTATAGATCAAAATGTACACTCGACAAAACAGTATTTCTCTCTAGCTATCTGTAGTAGAGACTTTCACAGCTCATGAGAGTAGAAGTAAGGTGGCTGAAAGAACGCAAAACAATGATAACGATTTTCATGATAAGAATAAAGCAACATAGCACATAGTTTGGTAATTATAAAGCAGTGCCCTCTATGACCAGGGATCGTTGACAGACTAATCACTCTTGTCATCAAACTGCTTCTGTGCAACTCCTGATGCCACTTGTTCAGAGATGTCTTTAGCTACAATTTCCACATACAGAATGTATTAGAAATACAAATAGAATTCAAAACACACCACTAGCATGTATTAGCAACGACAGCATCAACAGAAAGTAAAATAATTTGTATTTGTGTGGTGCAGCTGGAACACTTTAACAACGAGTGTGCACTGAACATGCTGGGAAACCAATGCAGCTCATCATTAAAGTGGCATGTTTATTCCAATTTCAAACGAGAACCGATACCTGTTCAACTCCATGGCAGTTCTTTTCTAAACAGTTCCTCTGTATAGGCAGACAGGCGAAGTAAGATAATTTTTGTATAGGTACTTCTCTTTATAAGCACATCTGCACCACCAAAAATTGGTTTTATATTTTGGAACCTGATAGACAATGCAATACCATGTGACATGGTAGCCAATTAGTGTATGGCTTCAGGCCTTCCTGTGGCGGTTACCGTGTAAAGATCTCGAGAGAGTTCTTCATGCACAGTTGCTCAGTACAATCAATTAGTGATTCTTCATAAATGCAGCAATGATTATTATATTGCTTACTTTGGTTGTGTGATCATAAATCGTCTATTAACTTATTTGATGTGTAAAAATACTACTTGAAAAGTATTGGATTCTGTTAACTTTAACTGATTTACCGGTACTTAATCATTCTTATACTAATGTACAAGATTGATCAATGGTGCCAGGAACTATCTAAGAAGGCTCCAACCCAAAAACATTAATTTACTCTCAGAGGAAATCCTTATATCCAATTAAATTAGCCATCGTAAAAATCCTGCACTTAGAAATTTAAAAAAGAAACATTTAATAAACATAGTATTCATTGTAACCTCTTGTTTTGGTATTACCTTCTTTAAAGATTGTCTGACCAGCCTCAGTGGCCTGTTCAATTCCACTATCTATGGTTCGCTCATGTTTCAGGAAGAATGGACGAATTATCTTGTAGTAAATGGAAATGGAGCCATTCCATGAGGTTGGTGCCATGCAGTAAAACAGGAACAAGCACTAAAACAACAAAGATGTTAAAGTTAAATGGCGCATACTGCCTTTCCACTGGAAAGTGATCATCCTCCAGCATTCACAGTATGTAGAATGGTGCCACTGAGTGGTTTGCAATGCAGCACTGCAATATCAAAACTCTATACCTAGATT
Organism: Allolobophora icterica; assembly: GCA_963556255.1. Taxonomy (NCBI): domain Eukaryota; kingdom Metazoa; phylum Annelida; class Clitellata; order Crassiclitellata; family Lumbricidae; genus Allolobophora; species Allolobophora icterica. The sequence goes on from OY744612.1 coordinate 36,781,012, forward strand.
TTCTACTCACTCTTAAGAACCTCTTTGAAACCCAACACTCCCACGTTCTTCCACCTCACGAGTTAATCATGTCACCCCAGGCCTTGAAATGTAATAGACATCACAATTCAGGGGACTATCAGTTCAGCATTTTGCCATACTTTCAAAATAATCAGATAAACTGGTTCATTTGACTCTGCCGTTACACTTGCAGTTGATCTGAAGTGTTTAATCTGCCTGAAAACCATGTGTATTATAAGTGCATGACACATTCCTGAGGTTCTAAAAGATGCGATAATTTAGATTTAACTGGGAATATTTACATCGCGATTTAAGTTACACTACATATAAGAAAGACCTTATTTAAACACCAAGATTACCGGTACAGTTCCCATATCCTGCATCAGAACATAAAGTACATGCTCAGTAGCTTTTCCTGGGCCCCGAGCCAGATAAATACAAACCCCCACAGACAATGCAAAGCAGACCTTGTGGCTGGCTTCCCAGTGTTTTCTGACAGAAGCAGTAGTGCCCCCCAGAGTCTACGCCTATGTATGCTGAGAAGGCCAAAACTAGCTACTGATATGCTAAGTTTTCAAATATTATGATAATGAGAACATAGAAAAGAAAACAGATAAAGAGTAAATGAGTAAATGAACATAAATTTAGCAACATGCTTCTAGAAACCACAGTATGCACCTTAAGAAAGTCATAGAGTGGAATCCAGAAGAGAAAAATGTCTCCAAAGAATTCAATCAACAGAAACAGACTATAGACGACCCAGTAGGTCAACCATTTCGTATCATCGTCCTTTTCCTGGGATTCAATAGCCTTTATTCTGCAACAAAAATTCAAGAAACAGCATATCATACAAACGTGGAATAGCATTACTATACTAATTATGAGTATCCTGCCATAATGGTCACTGAATACAAATGTGCAAGGTGGTTAAATGCCTCCAACCTCTAAGCAGCATCAAAGAACCAAAGCATAGACCAATTTGGTCCATCACGCGGTGATCAAGGATAAGATGGAAACTACTGCCACTGTACAGACTGCGTCTTCATATATATGTTGCATATTTGCAAATGTGTGTTCTATTATAGGACGAAGACCACCAGATAGTATGATGGGTAACAATGAACAAACACACAATTTTTCCGTGGGGGGGGCAAAATGACGTTTTTGGATAGAATACCTATTCAAGAACACAGAAAACGTGACAACTTTCAAAATCCAAGGAGGCAAATGCCCCCTTGCCCCCTCCGGACATCCATGACCCTAAGTATCAGAAATGAAATCAAGAAGCCCAAGAGCCACTTGGCCTGTGACCAAAATGGCTGGTTCTGTGAATTTCAGGCTTTATACAACTTTAAAGATAGCTCGTTGTAAAATCGTGTGGCACCAAGGATGGTAATAAACATGCCTACGTAAATATTTATCTTTTGACATTTACTCAAGAGAGACAGAGACAGACAGAGCCAGAGAGAGAAAGACAGAGAGAGAAGTAAATAGTCAGACAGCAAAAGGTTAAAACAGTCAAGTCAATCAGTTTCTTCAAAAATTAGAACAATCTGTTCTAACTTTTTTATCTGGAATTAATTTGCAGTTGATAAGAAGGCTGCAAAAATTTCTGTTTAAATAAAATCTTTCAATATTCTAGGCTCTCTGTTTAAACATATAACGTAGTAATAACATTTATTATAGCTAATAAAATATACTTTAAGTGCAACACATTTTGAGCTATAAAGGAAATCACTTACGATGCATAGGCTGGATACAGAAATCCCATGAAACAACAAAGGAAGTTTGATCCATATCCAAACATAAGATACAGCATAAAAAAGGCAATCAAACCTGCAGAAAAATAATTCAACTTATAACTAATCAATTAATTCTTCTCTTACAGCAAAATATACACATAATACATATATCTTATAGCAAAATATATCCATTATACAAAATATACATTACCAGCATATGTAACACTATAATTTAGTATTTTGGCCATGGCCGACTAATAAGGGGCGCTAGTATAATGAGCCAGCAACTACCCACCTAAATGTGATTAATATAAAAGGCTTGATTTTTCAGACATTCAACAACAGCTCCTAGCATAATTTTTAGACTCCTGAGGGATTACATGTTCCTCGGGACAAAAAAATAAATAAAAATTCATTGATAAATTAATAAAGAAAGTCACACCACGTCTACGGTCTAAGGAATCCTAACAGTGGTAATTATAAACCATTTTCTCATACAGATGATATCTAAAGAAAATTAGAAAAAAAACATGCATTAATTCGACTTCACATGACAGCAGCTGCAGAACATGACTAGTCTGTGACTTTTACAGGTCAACTGCTACTTGCGCTGCCATCAATCAAATCTCATGTTAACTATTGTACACAAGATTGAGCCACAGGTCTGGTTACAAGCACTGCACCAAATCAACAGGGTGTAGCAAGGGAAGTGCAGAGGAAAATGCTACGAGGACAGATGTCATTGGGCACACGACTTAGGAGAGGCAAAATTTGAGGGAGTAAAATAGTACCAGTAATTATACTTTTAATTTCTTAAATTTAGCTTAGACTTTGGACAAGATGTGAAGATCTCGTGCCTTGTCCCTGGGTGAAGAAGGCCTCACCTACGCTGCTGAAACTTCGTCCAAAGATCCAGTGTCATCCTGTAACTGATTTGCCTTCTATTTTCATTACTGGCCTCAATTTGACAGCATGCATGAAGCAATGACAGTACTATTCACGACAGGTTAATCCGAACTGAACTACTAGGAATCACTGCTAACAACCAAGTGGCATCACCATCAGAAAATTATAGCTTTTGCTATAATTTCTTTTCATTTTAAGTAATTTAGGCGTGTTTATCTTTTGGCAGTGCCGTCTTAACAGCATAGTAAGCCCTGGGCAAAGCAATGCGCAGCCGCGCGTGGAAGTCACTTAATTTTTTTTTATCTTTTTAATTTGGGGGCCCCTAGAATCGTGTGGCCCCCCTGGCGACTGCTCGGCGTGCCCATGCCTTAAGACGGCAATGTATATGGCCAAAAACAATAGTGTCTTAAATTACTGCTTCTAACATACTTCGGGGGAAATGCGTATTTACATATTCACAGCATGTTTGAAGCTGGTTCCTTTCGCCACGTACCCAGGCCGACGAAATTTATCGCACTCACCTAATGCCAAATGTACACGTTTGACGCCAGTTTTGGATTCAACTTTCTCGAAAACACTTGTTATAGAATTCTTTTCGTGTAGGATGCCGTCTAGCTTCGCCATCCAATCGTCCAGAACACGCTTAGCTTTAGCCATTTTGTACCTTTACTTGTGATTTATCCCGTTATCTCTCTTCGTCAGCCTCATGTGCCTCTTCCGGGTTAAAGGTTGATTCTAGGATCAATACTATCCGCAGCGATTTACTAGCGCATTTACATGAAGTAAATGTGAATCAATGAGATATATCATACGGTACCTTAATATATACGTTATCTACAGTCTTGTTGTCCTCGAGACCAAGGTCTTGGTCTCGAGTGCACTCGAGTTCGTTTTTAAAAGTCTTGGTCTTGGTCTTGAGACCAAAAGTCTTGGTCTTGAGGTTCAAAGACTTGGTCTTGAGGTTCAAAGTCTTGGTCTCGCAAGACCAAGACTGGCTGTCAATATGAAGTCATTTAACAAAACTCAAGAATTCTGTATCAAGCCTGCTTGCATCATGCGACCAATATCTATGGACGGATACAAGTCTTGTTGGTCAGGCAAACCCATTGGCAGCAGCAACATTCTGTATCAGACGGTATGATAAACCATGGGAAGCAGTGGTGTAGTGGGGCGGGAACGCGGGGGAACGCCGTTCCCGCACTTTTTTCCAGGGAGTGAACGCGATCCCTCACTATTTTGCAGCATTTCTGCTGAAATAAATGAACAAAGAAGACTTCAAAACTCACAGTTTCAACTGCTTACTCATTCCTATGTATACATTTACATAATTACATTTATTAATTTTATTTTTATTTTTTTACATTCAACAGTTTCAAAAATAGCAGCGCTCACACTATGCAAAATTCTTGCAAGATTGCACTTTTTGCTACAGTTGCTACTTCAATTTCCAGGCGTTCCCCCACTTCATTTTTTAGGACTACACCACTGATGGGAAGATTTCAAAAGGACTCACTATCTGTACATTTACATCCAGTGCTTCAAAAAGCTACTGTGTGTGTCAGCGACTTCAGCACCTGTAGAACGTATTTTTTCACATGGCAGAATTTTTATGAGGCCGACCAGGCACGTTTTGGTCAGAATATTCTGAGCGAATTGGTTTTTATAAAATACAAAAGGCATTTGGAATAATATTTTGCATGAAGGACTTTTGAATACAAATTCGGAATTCTCTGCAGTTTGCATTTAAAGTTAATTTGCTTGAATAAAATAAAAAGACTCATGTTTTCGTTAAAATAGCGAATATTCCGACTTGACAATTTTTAGTCTTGCTTGACCTGATTGCGATTTTTTGGGTCTTGGTCTTGAGGTTCAAGGTCTTGGTCTTGAGGTTCAAAGTCTTGGTCTTGAGGTTTAAGGTCTTGACAACAAGACTGGTTATCTATAGCGACACTATGACCTTGACCGTGCAAATTGTCAATGAATTGATAGGCGAGATCCTTCACCATCGCTTCCCGTTTGAATGGGTACCAAGCCTTATAAGGTTCCCGTGTATGGACCGTGTTAGCCCGAGAGTTACATCTCGGCAATAAACCACAAACGCATCATCCATGTCTTTCTGCATGATTTTTCATCTATGGAAAGTGATCTGGAACCAAATCACACAGTTCCGTCTGTTGCTTCTACTGGCTGCTCATTTGCAGCCAGAAGAAATCTGGGTAATCTCATCAAGACCTACCAAAACTTAATTATCAAGTTGTACAGAAGCAATAATTATAAAGACAACATACCAACATCGCATGTGAATCAAAATTAGTGTTATTAAATCATCATTAAACTAGATACATCTATATGACTTCTCCAGACATTATTTCCTTTATAATGTAACTGTTTTAATATGTAAAAACTTAAATATAACAATATAAATCCCATGTGTGCACACATGTATGTGTGTATGTGCTTTCTTTTTAGATACAGAGGCTTCAGCATGAAATAACAGTACATTTATTTACTGCAGCGCAACAAGTACAGTAGTTTTAAGAATGTTTCTGTAAAATCATATTGCAACAAGTTCTATAATATATATATATATATATATATATATATATATATATATATATATAAAATCATCACTCGAGGAGCAAATCAGAAGTGTCCACTAATGTTGTAACTAGTAGTTCCAAGCACTAGGCCAATGTACATGTACTCAATTAAAAGTAACAAAATACCTACTAGTACCTCTTACATAATTTCCTAGCTCTGTGTGTCCATCATAACGGATTGTCTGGAATGTGCATCAGGCTGTCTGGAATGTGCATTGGGCATGCACATGGACTATTATCGGGCGAGCCTGATGGAGGCGCACGGGCCAATGCAGGGACACGGGCTGCGCTGTGGAATGTAACTCATGCTGTCTAAGGCTTACATCGGGCAATGCAGGCACACGGGCCCTCCCAACCCAAGTGGCCAGCTTTGTGTTGCATTGTCGCATTCACGAAACAGAAACAACCCGTCATGTACGACAGGCAAATATTCTAGTAAGTAATAAAGGATATACATGTACTTACTTAAGTAACTGTAAGTACTTTTATCAACATACTCAACAATTTGCTTAAGTAATAAACTTACTATTCCCCAAATAACACTTGTCGAGTAAAATGATAAAGTCCAGTTTTCATATATGTGCATAACTATACACATAATATTATATAATTGTACTTGACTTGACATGTACATGTTCATACATATTCACCATACACATGGTGTGCATAAGGTGCATGTCACTTCTATTCTCCTTTAATCCAATAGGCCTTATATATATATATATATATATATATATACATATATATATATATATATATATATATATATATATATATATGGTTCATTCCACTTGTTACAGTAACTGTATGAAACTTCACTGATGGTCCGTATTCCAAGGAGATGATCATACAAGTTGTTCAACAGAACGTCATTGACTGCACACAGTTAGTTATCGCGACACTTAGTATAGCGTAGAGATCCCCAGTACTGTGGCCTTTTATAGTAATCTGAAATGTGTCTCTTGGTAGGCCACAATGTCTGCTTCCTGACTCTTCAATTTCCAGTCTCTGCCTACCATAGGACATAATTTCAGCCATTTCAGTTAATAACTCGTGTCACGTGTGTTGCAGCATGACGATTCGCATACTCCAGACAGCAAGTTCTGTGAGTCCCGGAACAGCGCAGCAAAAGCCGAAGACAAACCAGTAATAATTGGAACACCAGACGTCAAACAGATAGAAACACAGGACTATGATACCTGCTGCATGAGTCACAAGAGCTAAAGGAAAGCAGAATTAAGGATCATCCCATGTTGCACATCATATATAACTCAATGTAAGCCAGTAATCTTTATTACCACAAGAAAGATGCCAATACTTCATTATTATCATATCATAATATCCAGCGTTTAAAGTGGGTGGGAACAGCATTCCCACTGCTCTTGAAATTCTTTGCTTGCGTTCCCACTGCTCAAGCATGCGTCCCAAAAAAACTCTTCTTTGGAGTTCTCACTGCTCATCCAAACCACTTTAACCACTGCATATATCACGGGAAATGGTAGTGGATTGGTTAGAGCGCTCACCTTTTAACAAGGGCAGTATGGGTTCAAGCCTCTTCTGACACGTTAATGTGTAGGGACCTTGAGCAAGTCCTTCACTAACTGTGTGTTCAGCACTATAGATGAAGCTTCGTCATTAAATAGTGGCGCTTAACAAATGCATAATAATTATAATAATAATAATATAACATTTATCGATTTTCATAACTACAGATTCAAATGATGTTATATAAAGAATAGTATTATTCATATTGTTCGATGTCCTACCATATCATATGCAATCACATTTACTACCTAACAGTAAGGATACAGATGATATTCTGCCAGTGAAAGGTGATTGAGAAGGCGCTCAGAAAACCACCGAATTCCAAGGCAAACAAAAAGAATGAAATTGACACACCAATAATCAATCTGAAAGAACAACAAATAACAATTACTAAAACTCATCATGCATCATCATTTGTATCATCAAATCAAAGAGCCACACAAATAATAAAAAATAACACAAAGAATATATTATCACAGTAGCAAGATTTTTAGTTATGATGTAATGTAATCTGATATTAGCAAAGCATCTTTTATACGACTCTCAGTGCAGGTAAAAGCGGTTTAGGATAGAACCTGGTGCACTTCATATCAACAATTATGGTACGTTTAACAGAATAATGTACAGTATACTGATCATACAGGTGTATGTTAAAGAAAAGCTAGGAAAATTATTTCAAAGTATAAAATCAGTTCATATTGTCAAAGCAATCATGCTCCTAAAATATGACAGAACTACTACAGGTGGATGTTCTGTCATATAATTACTTTTGGCTAATTATTATGGCTCTGGAAGCCATAATAAATTGCACCTCACAATGGTGTTGTATTTTACTGAGGCCATATGTGATGCGGGATCCCAAAAGCAGGCGGTTCGTAAAAATTTACAAAAACTAGGTTTTAATATATATTTGTGGATCTTTTCAAGGTCTTTCCAAAATGCTAAGGGTTTTTCTTATGGGTCTAACCGTTGTGAAGATATGCGGTTTGGAAACTATGCCCTTCGTGAGAAATTATTTAGAGAAAAATGCCAAAAACATAAACGCATGTAATCTATCATAAAGTCCTTGATAACGATAGGTATTGCTTGAGCTTAAAAGCTGAAATTTTCACAGCTTATAAACACACATGTCTGCCAATATTACAATATAAAATTATATTATTATTTGTTGTTTTTATTTAATAATTAAGAAACTTTTGGTTACTGACTAAGCATTCAACACACTCCACGCAGATAAAAAATAGCCCGAGATGCAGCGCGCGACCTTGTTTTGCCCAATCCGGACTCTAGCATTACACTCACGCAGATAGAAATAGCCCGAGATGCAGCGCGCGACCTTATTTTGCCCAATCAGGACTCTAGCATTTGGCATTTAAATGACAACGTCATACCAACCACGGGTTGCTTACGGGAAAGACCATTTGGGGATCGGAGTTTCTTTGTTATTTTTGGCACAGGAATTAATTATTCAGCCAGGAAAGTCGGTCAGTCGGGTAAAGGGAATTCCACGCTTTCAGAAGATGTATGACATCATGGGTATTTCCCAGTCGCTTTTTATAACCGCTACGCGCAAAACAATGAAATCAGTCCGAAAATGAAATCATATTCTTTTACAACTTTGCAATGTTATTCGAATTTTTATGAAACCAACCAATAAATATTAACAAAGACTGCAGAATTATATTCTTCAAATATTAAATAATGCAATAATGATATAAAACGCTTTTCGCTAAAAATCAAGATGAAGCGCTATTTTGAGGGATTACACGAAATAGGTTTTGCCGACTTCCGCCTGGTTTCGCAAAATTACATCACATATTATAAAGCTGAAATAGATTGGGGTGTATGGCCTCAAGCATTTTATTTAAGATTTCATGAAAGAAATAAAACACAAACTTACTGGACGTCAAGAGTGTTGTAATGGCTTTCGGAGTATTTACCATACATACACGCATTTAAATTTTGGTTCTAAACAAAACAAGCAAAGAGCATTAAGTAATAAGTAGTGTTAATATTGTGGTTAACAAAACATCTGCATCCAATGGAAAACCCAACACAAGTGAAGCTGAAAACTTATTATTGTATGAAATAATGTTTGTAAAAGTTTGGAATATAATGGCTTTCTATGCAGAGTCAGAAGCCATTCTGAACTTTTGGACATTAAAATTTTCCCTTAATTTCTATGCAATAAGGCTTGTGTTAATTGCTACAAAAGTATTAATTAAAGTAAAAATAGTTGTATCTATATTTTGTGTAATTTCTTTAATTTCACTCGACTAAATCTAAATGCTCATTTTGGGGTCAGTTAATCCTCACTCTGACCCCCATCATTTACACATAAGATGTCATTTAATTGTATTTCAAGTCACATTTTAAATAGATATTATTAAAAATATGTTGTATAAACTGTTTTTGGTTGAAAATACGCCAAAACTCACAATACAGATGATGACTAGGTCAGAGGTTGACCACCGTAGACTTGGTTGAAAATTTCATGTCATACGCAATTACCCATAAATTACCCCTTACAGTTCCGATTTTTCAAACTACACTTTAAGACTATTGGCAGGCAAGGCTTTGTCCTAGGGCTAGCTGGGGGGCTGAAGTGCAAGCCAACCACTCAACTCTTCAGAGGTAATCGATTTTACTGGAAGGCTACTTGTGTCGAAATTATGTCTAGCTTTCAAAAAAAGATATGCGGACCCTGATATTATGATACTTGTAACAAGCAGAGACGTCTATATAGTGGTCAAATTTAAATGGGCCCAATGACCGTGGCTGTCTCATCTAACCCTGGCCTTAATCATCACTTCTGATAAGTGGTGTGACTGTTTACCTTTTTACCACCAAACAAATAACTTATACAGCACACTGAGCACAGATACGAAGTGCCACATCCTAGAGCAGAGTTTCCCAAACTGTGGGTCGCGACCCAAAAGTGGGTCGCGAAGCTCTGGCAAGTGGGTCGCCAAATTTCTTCGAGAAACATTTATGTTTTGCAGCAACACCATTTAGCTATGATTGCAATAAATTTAAACTGTTTTTAACATAAGTGTTAACTTTTAATGGTTTAAATTTCTAAGCCCTGGACGTAAATCCGCATATTTTGATACCAATTTACGAAGCAAATTTTAATACACAATGCTTAATTTTACATAACGGGTACCGAGACTGTCAAGATATTCACAAGTGGGTCGCGACCCAGAGAAGTTTGGGAACCGCTGTCCTAGAGTACTCTAGAATTGTTTAATACGGCAATGAATTAAATAGCTATATGCTACATGTGTAGGCCTACTGAGAAGCAATACAATGTTATGCATTACAGCACAAGACTGCCATTAACAGCAACAACTTACTCTAGACCATAATATGATGATAGTCAGAAAGAGGTGCAAAATGAGAATGATGAATCTGGCTGGAATAATCCTGGTCAGCATGTTGCAGGCCAGTACAAAGCTCCCAAGACAACAAACTCGTCACAGGGTGTTTACGTGTTTACTTTCTGACGATCTGAAAACAAATAAAACGGAACTAAAGTACACAAAACACACTAAACACGTCAAGTAATTATGAATCTTAAATGAGAAGTTTCAAGTTAGTGAAATAAAGTTGAAAGAGCAACGCTATAAAGTACCTGTAGTGTCAAATATTATCGTAAGAAGAGCATGTGTGAGTTCCTGCACAATGAATACCAAAAAGGTGGCGTGAAAGCTGAAGCAAGCTAAAAAGTTTGCCGCTGTTTGTCCTTACCCATAAAATTATTAAAGTGTTCCCAGCAGAAATCATGTGTAATAAACTAATAATTACACGATCCCTACAACTTTAACTAAGGAAGCGAAAAACTTGTTGACATATTAACCGCTTGGCAACGAGATATCGCGAGATTATAATTCGCGAGATTATAATTTTCATTTATGAGAGCAAGGATTCTTTTATGAGAGTCTACGACTCTAAGATCTTTGGTTACACTGTGCCTTTCATAACAAAAATTAGGATGTAAAGTAAACCATAAAATTTTGACAAGGAACAAGTCACCACCTTTCATCGTAGTCCAGGCCTAGTCAGAGACTGAATTGTCTGGGGGTTGGGAGGGTTCAACCATCCAATTTATGTAAGAATTTTTCAAATCTCCGTCCCGTTCAAATTTGACAATTTAATTCAAACCTTTGGCCCAGTAATAGTAAGCACACAGTATAAATAATTATTTATACTGTGGTAAGCACAAGGATTGGTTGGTTACTCGTGAAAATACTGTGTATATCACTCTTATCCGCAGATGTCGCCCCGCTTCAAATTTTGTTTTTGACAATAATAATATCTGATTACTATGGTGTTTTGAATCTCCATAGACATTTCTACTTCGCAAACATAATTTTTCTCGAGTTTCCTTCATAAATATAAATAACGGAATGCATTTGTTATGTTAATAAGATGCGACATTTTCGGTACCCCCCGATTAAAAAGGCACACGACATTACATAAGGACTTTTCAGTCCTTGATTGACAGCTGTGAAGCATGCTACGGTGAAAAGTAGGGAGTCTACTCATCGATATCTATATTTAGACCTGGATTGCGCTTAGCCTATTCGTTCTGCACGAATCGGCGCGGTCGGCGAACAGGCCTTTCCGCCATCTTCCTACTCTTATTCTATTAGCTGTGCCTTTCATACCTGTAATAAAGATTCGACTAAGACCTTCAAGTAAAGAGCATTTCCACATTCAATGCAAGCTAACCAACCGTTAATTGATGTTCAGTCGTCTTACTACGACTAGTACAAATTAGTACATTGTGTTGTTTAGCAACAATTCTTTAGTAAAGGACCAAGGGGCGTCCATATAGTACGTAGCCTACGCACAGCATAACGCATAGAGGTAGAGGGGTCAGGTATGCAAGCGTGGGGTCAGCGGAAAATGTACGTACGCATTATACGGGGTTATGCAGGGTGAGAATTGTCGAGGGGTTGGGGGGTTTAACCCCCAGTCTTTCTTAGGACCCCACAGTAAAGTCTTCATTGCACACCCAAACTCCATGTAAATCAATGTTTAATCCCCCAGTCTTTTTCCTACAATTCTCATACTGAGGTTATGTCCATATATTAGGTACGCATGGAGGGAGAGGGGGTAACCGAAATGCATGTGTTGCGTACGCTTGCGAATGGGGGGAGGGGGAGGGGTCTACTGATAATGTACGTACGCATAGGAAACGGGGCCTTCGAGTTGATTGGCCTTCAAATGAGCTAGAGTTGTCTTTCCAGCTATCCGGTACTACCAGAGGAAGTAGGATTGTGGGAGAGGTGTCATTTGTATGCCACCTTACCTCTGAACGCTATTACTAAACTATCACACAACTCAGCAGTGAGTCCATGGATTACTCATCCTTCAATCTGGCCTAAAGTGCAGACAGTCGCTGCAGCCTGGACCTGTGGTACTGACACATTCTGCAGCTGTCTTGGTGGGGGGGGGTGCGTCAACCGTACGTACCCAGGTGGGGGTGGTAGAAAAAAGTACGTGTGCGAACAGGGAGAGTTCAATTTTCCTGAATTGTTGCGTATGTAATATATGGAATGATTTAAAATAATGCCTCGTTTGCTTCGGGATATCTCTTAAAGGCACATTATCCACCTCCCTCCGAAGGGTCTGACTTCACCCTCCCCACAGATGGCGCCACTGGGGAAAAGTCTTCCTCCGTGCCCTAGGACACAGACCAGGCCGAACACTTCGTATCCTTCCAGACCGTCAGCACCACCTCAGACGACGACCTACACCTCCTCATTCCCGCGCAATGATGACTGGTATGACCACCACCACCTACCATTACATCACATCACGGCAGTGACAAGTCATTTGGCAACTTTGGACTCCTATATCAGACGCTCCAGCTACACGCATCCTAACTACTCTACAGCCCATCATAGTCGAGATCACCGTCAGAGCCAAGGACACTTTGTCATTCCCCTTTCAGACCTTACTTACCTCCTGCAACAACCTCTCTCCTGCCTCCTGGACCTTTTGCAAGACAGACACCCAGTTCTCTAGCCCATGAAGCTACATATAAAATATACACAATAATTTCTGTTTTGATGTATATTTACTAAACTCATGGGCGTAACTTTGGTCTAAAAAGTGGGGGTACCATTTACCCCTTGGTACCCGTGACGAAGAGTTGCTGGATGAGGGAGTGCAAGGTGAAAAGTACGGCGCACATAATTGTATGCCTTCAGAGAGTAGAAGGCTAGTGTCAATGCAAAAGATCTAAGACCATCGGGGTAGGATGAACGTGTTGGTCTAGCACACTTCTGATTCATGATCCGTTTCATTAGTAGCCGAGATACTCCAGTGAAAGTTCTTTCAAGTAATTTCTCACAACCAGAAGAGATCATGTCATTCTTCCTCAATTCTGACACAATTTCTGACAGCGACTTTACTCTGCGCCTGAGACGTTGAACTTTGGCATTGCTGTACTTTAAGCGCTTCTGTACTGCAACAGCACGATCAACAACAACATCCATTTTCCTTTTCAGAGATCTTGGACTATCTTTTATCGAATAGGAGTGATCCTTCTCATGCAGTACAACTGTAGGCGATGTTAACGGTGCACATGGTTCTGACATCTGTGTATTCATGGCAGCCTCAACTTGCTGCAATCGCTCTTTCGGGGGTTTCCGAGACTTCACAACCTAACACAGCAACAAGCAACATAAAATCAAGAATACAGCTGATAATGGAAAACATACATGTGGTTGATAGGCTGCTCAGAGGTAGCCTAACCCAGAACATACTATTGTGCTATGTATTATTGTATCCTTGCGTTTTTCTCTGGATGGTTACCAAAAAGATGAAATGAATGTGCTTGTGCTTTTGACACATCTCTGTAAACACGTCAGGTGCCAGGTATGGGCTGGGACTGAATTTATGCACTATATAAATCCAATGTTCCTTGTAAAAGTACATATTTGACATATTTGACTGGCTCTGGACTTGGATCAAGGGATGTCTAAGTGGTGTCCTGTGCTTTGCTGACTTATACAAACTACTATCATGGTCTAAAACGATGTTACCATGTTTATAATTGTCTATATTTCATAATAGCAGCATAAATCAACAACAGCTTCACAAAACAATAAATATATTAATTAACGGTGTGCACAATTCTGACATCTGTCTATTCATGGTGGCCTCAACTTGCTGCAGTCACTCTTAATTAATTAATTAAATTATCCTCAGTTCACCAGTTTAAATAAATAATAGCTGACAGATGGGTATGAAGTAAAAAGTTGTTGCAGGAAAAATCAGTATGGAAAGAAACCTTAACAAGGTGATCAGATAAGGTAAAGAACTAAAGATGGTTGGCACAGATCCAGGATGAAGTCTGACTGTCTGTCCAGTTCGATCAAAGCAGCTTGGCTGAAAGTGATCAGAGCAAACGACCGATTTCTTTGATGGTGCAAAACTTTCTCGATGCATATTGTTCACCCACTGTTTCAGCAGTTCCGGGTGGGAATGTGGAAATCTGTTGATATATTCAGCATATTCACAAATTTCAATTAGTAAATATGCGTTAGTACAAATTGCAAATATTTATTATAGGCTACATCTATATAAGAATTTTGGGTGAGGAATTGTGATTAAGATGCGAAACTGGCAACTTTAAAGGTGCATGATGCAATGGTTTGGGATGATGTTTGGGACGTGTAAGTGGGGGTCTTCCCGAATCCCCGATTCCCGAAAGTGGTGGATAAGCAAAATTGTTTGAATTCCTGAAAACAATTGTCTGCCATTTGTTCGAATACTGAAAACTACTATGGATTAGCCGGCCAATATCCTGAATAGGGTAAAAATAGCTTTCCGGCGAAGTTCTGTTTCGGGAATTAGCCGCGAACCCGTGTAAGCGATATATGGGTATTTCGCGTGATTGAAGTCCGTATTCACTTGAATTTATTTACATTTTCATCAGAACTCCGCTCACTCAGTACTAAAATAGTCAGTAAATAGGCATACTCACACATGAAACGACTGTGGTGCTCCTTTAAATTGCTGATTAGAACAGTTTATAGCCGCGCAACAAGGCATCTTCAGTCAACATTCGACAACACTCAGAGGAGCAAGATGGCAGGTCGCTGACCTCATTTCTCAGCCCCCTTAGCGCAATCCAGGTCTAAATATAGATATCGATGAGTCTACTGGGTGAAAAGTTAGGTCAACGTGTTATTAGGATCGGTGCCGCTCTCAAGTGTATTAGTTTACAATTATCGTTAATTGTAGTCTACGCTAAACATGACTTTACATATTGAAAATTACTTTCGATCTTTGTTTTCATTAGTTCGGCATCAGTTAAAGTCATTGCAAGGCATTGTTGGAGTTTCACGATTTACTGAGAAACGCCGGTTCTTATGTAGCTCCGTACAAGTCACGACCCACGTAAACCTTCCATTCACTGAGCAACCTGTCAGCCTTAAACGGGGTAAATCGTGTATCGTTTCACAAGCAGCCACCTACTCCAGTGTCGCGCCAGATCTCGCAATCAGTGACATTTTGTCGTCAGGGAACCTGCAACGATGTAGGAACGTTCTGCAGAATAGAAAGCAAGTTGATGTTAAAAATCTGCCGTGGCTTCGTGGAAGAAATGTTAGCGATATGAAATCAGCAGCTGTTTTGATACCTCTGTGTTTGGTTGATGGCCAACCGTCTGTGCTGTTTACGTTGAGGTCGAATCAGCTCCCCACTCACAAGGGAGAAGTTTGGTAAGTTTAACAATATAATTAGGGTCACCAACTCTGGAACCAGTGCCGGCCTTAGGATATTTCGGGCCCCGTGCAGAGTAGGCTATACTGTACGGGCCCCCGTGACAAAAGTCAATCTGTTTTTCATTGCTAATCATTTTATTTTAGTAGATGTTAACAAATACAACAAGTCAAATTTAACTATACTCGAAAATTCTCCAATACAGAGGAAGTTGACTTTATTGACAAAAAAAAGATTTAATCCAAGGCATAATATTATTATTGTGTTGTCTTGCTCATGTTAATTTTCTGTGACATTTTCGGGCCCCTAACTTGCGGGCCCCGTGCGATCGCACGGTTCGCACGCCCCTAAGGCCGGCACTGCTGGAACCCAATTCAGGGAGAAACGTCACTAATCACTATACTAGCCAAACCTATTATACTGAGCAAGGTCATGGAGCAAAGTGATTGCCACTAGCCATGATTTCATTTTGAGACGATACAAAATGCCTGGACCACCGTTATGACACTCCCTTATGGCATTAGGCTCACCTGGTTTCTCTCAAATCCGTTGGATTATATTAAACACTAATGGACTGTCAACTGTTGGACACTGCTCAAATTTAGTCTGTAAAAACTATGACCATTTAGCAAAACTTAATGTACAGAGACGAAATAACTAGCGTAGTAGTTTGCTTTGTACTTATACAAATATTCACTCACTTGCAAAATAAGTTTGTAACATGATTGGGATCGTGTTTCTAGCACATAGAATGTGTATAAAAGTATTTGAAATATGAAAGGTTTATTTACTCCCAAATTGTTACATTTATATTTTCCGACTAAGGTGTAATTAGGGTATAAACTTAACTTATCAAGTACCTTCTAATTAGTGTATTTGGAAAAACTGCTGTTACTTTCGTTTCTGTGCAAAATTGTGTTTTCATGTAATTGAGCAGACTAGATCCCACCAGTTTGAAATCTGAATGGTTATTTGTAAGTGATGTTCTGTGTAAATCTATCATATTTGTTGACTTCTGTTAAATTTTTAGATGTAGCGAACAGTATGAATAAGTGATTGATAAAATGTGTTACAATGACACTGTTCAGTTTTCCAGGTGGAATGGTCGATAAGACGGATGGAGGATTTATGAATACTGCACTGCGTGAATTGGAAGAGGAGATTGGGCTGAAGAGAGAATCGGTGGAAGTGCTTGGACAAATGCTTCCCATTCCAGGAGCGGTTGGTATTTGAACTATTGATCTCTGTGAGATTCATTATCTATAGGTGTTGATACAAGTGTTCCATTGCGATATTCATTATGTTATTCCGTCATGTTATTCCATTGCATAGCATTACTTAATATTGGCTTTAATAATATTAATTACCTTGTGCCTAGTTGTTGATTGATTAGAGTAAGCAAAAAATTGTTAACGTATGTTTCTAGGTAGTTTTGGTGTTCTCTAAAGAATTTACCATGTTAAACAGATGATTTTCTTGGAACTTGTGTATCGAATAACTTTTCAGTAATTGATCAACTAAAAACAACAGCTGTTCTTTTTATCATGGCAACTGGATTAGCATTAGATTTTGTAATTGTGTAGTCTTTGTGGATACGCTTTAGTGATGGGTACTCTTTAGTGATGGGTACTCTTTAGTTATGCGTACTGTTTAGTTGTACCATACATGCACTGGACAACGAACACCAGTCACCTGTTAGCAATGATTTTGATAAATGAAGCAGAATTTACATTGACTAGATACGATTGTGAGTTTTATGCATTTGGCTGCTGTTGGATCCATTCTTTTCCAAACCAGAAGCACATATAATAATTCTATCTTTAATTTTTTATTTTTCATATCCATTGGTTATGGTGTAAAATGTAAATGTCAAATTTTAGGACTCTTGCAATATTGCTCTAGAATCCACCCCTAATGAATTATCTGTGTGCATATTTTGGCTTGGGTGAACAACAGGTATGTGTCCTTATGGCCCAGAGTTAGACAGCTGCCCTTGTCACGTTTATATCACGGTAAAATTATCATTGACTTTTTTCTGAGGTACATAAGATCAGAGGCACATTTATGCATAGGCGCACTAGGCGTGCGCCTGGGGCCTCCAAATCTCGGAGGGCCCCAAACGAATGAAATTTTTTCAATTATAAAAAATAACGTTTTATTTTGAATTGCTTTAAATAAAACCTATTTTATATTTTTTACAGTTTAGCATTCACATAAAAGTATATTATTGTAATTTAGGCCAATAACTGTTTTGTTCATTTAGGCTAATAATTCATTTTTGTGCAGTTGTGCAAAAATAACATCAAACTTGTTAGCAACAAGCCGTAATGGCCGTCAGCTGCAGAAATGTTTGCGCCTAGTTCCCCGTTTTCTGTAAACGTGTCTCTGCACAAGATCCCTCCAGATCTCCTTTAGTAGTGCTCATTTGTTATGTAAATTGAAATTCTCTGTGTTCAGATTCATCTCTAAAGTTGAAAATGTTCAGTTTTGCTTTGTAGTTTTAAAATAAAATGGTTACTATTAGCGAGCTGATTGTTTGTTTGGGCTTTGTTTATCGTAGAACTATGCGATGCTAACCACACCAATTCTAGGCTTCTGTGGTCATGTCGATTTGAAGAAACTGAAGATCGACCAGGAAGTGAGAACACTGTCATTTATTAGTTAACAATTGCACAAGCCGTAAACAATGAAAGGGTCTTCTTTGAAAAATTGGGTTGTTATCAATAATGATTAAAATTGCCTTTTGCAGCAGAAAGTGTAAACTCACATAAAGGTAGCAAATCCTTTTTTGTTAGTGCTTGAAACAATTGTGTTCCATTGTGGTTTGTGTTGTCAGTTTGGAAGTGCTTCCCAGAAGAATTTTGATAAGTGATGATAATATCAGTGTGTTCAGAAAAGTGCATATATATATATATATATATATATATATATATATATATATATATATATATATATATATATATATATATATATATATATATATATATATATATATATATATATATATATATATATATATATATATATATATATATATATATATATATATATATATATATATATATATATATATATATATATATATATATATATATATATATATGCTGACCCTGTGTTTCAAGTAGTTGTAACCAAAACTTTATAGGCCTTTGTTCTGTGCCACTCTGCTCATTGTTATTACTCATTGTGCTAAAGCTTATCATAACTATGAGTTGGCTTCAGTTGATGTGCCTAATGGGTCATGAATGTTTACAAGTATAATAGATTGGAGCGTTCTCATACACCTCTGAGTCTGCCATCAATGAAATCTTCGCAAAAATCTGGTTAAGACATATATTTACATGACTTGGTTGTTTGCATAATGATTGATGCATACAGTTTCAAATTAGAGCGCCAAAGGGTTGGTAAATTCGTAATCGTAATTTCCAAACTTTTAAAGCGCCACTCGAAGGCCAAGCGCAGGGCACCAGCCATTCAAGTTTTTCTTGTAGGGTATGACCATATCATATCATTATTGAAAATAAAATACTTAAAGTATAAATCCACGTAATAGTCACAGTTTGACAAGTAACACAACAAGTAATATAAATAAACGAAAAACTCGTTTTGACCCATTTTAAACTATGCCTACCAGTATTTGCCTTCTGAGTATATTTTATACGAATTAACTTTTATGATTTTCTTAGGGTTTTCCGAAGCACAGTCGACTGTTTTACCTAAGATGTAACTTTTGATTTCCAACTGAAATGCTCATATTACGTAAATACATGTTTTCTTGATTGTTCTGTAGGTTAGCGAAGTCTTCGTAAGTAGCATCAGTTCGTTATGTGATAGAAGAAACTGCCAGTATACAACATATAAAGGAAAGCCTATGTATACCATGCCTGTATATACTGGCCAGAAGTACAGAATCTGGGGAATGACGGCAGTTATGCTACATCAGACACTCAAACTCGTAGCACCCAGGAATTATGGCTCAGAGTTTAGTTTTTATAATTTGTAACAGATTGCAGAGATTTTAAGTGTAAACTTTATAGTATACTCTTGAAGTTACTATTGAGTATACTATTAGGGCGGGGAGATGGTTGAATGGTAACATGCTGGCATGAAGATAAGAAGGATGTGGGTTTGATACCCTCTAGCCCCACAAGGTTAACTCAGCCTTCATTCCCTAGGTGGCGATTGTAAAATGAGCAGTAGTACAGCTGGGCGCCGTGCATAGCTGCCATACAGTTAGATTTGACTCCTGTCTGTTACTACTATATCATGTAATCTTATTGCATACTTGTCAGTTTGAATTAATAAACGAAGAAGATTATTATTATTATTTCTTTCTGTGCGTGTCGTGGATGTTATAGTTCTAGCACATGCTTTAAATTATTGTGTCGTACGCATTATGGGCCATCCGTATATTACATGCGTACGTAATATATGGATGGCCCCTTATTGTTTCACAAAATACGGAATCAAGATGTTGCCTCATTTTTCGTTTGCGCTAGTTGACATTTGAAAGACATCAATTATTATGGCTTAATCAAATTATTACACTATGTTGCTACTGTAATATGTTTATCATATTTATGGTTATTACTAGCTGTAACCCGTGAAAAATCACGGTTAACAGTTCTAGAGAATAAGCCCGTTATATTATGACGTCATAACCCTCCTTCAATAGTGCTCTAAACGCCGTCGTCAAGACCGTCGTCGTCAAGACAGCCGTCGCCAAGGCAGCAGTATAGTGACGTCACAATAGTGTTTGTTACGGGACAGACGGACGTACATCGGTTATTATGTTGTTTGATTATGTCATGTAAAGGCCAGAGTAAAATACTGGGTATTGACAAGTGATTTAAATGTAGGTGGTGAGTTGGCATATTGAGCTTTTTTATTTCAAAGTTTTGATTCCAATAGTAAGGGATGGAGCAAATGTAACAAGATTGTTTTTGAATAGTTTTTAACTACATTGTCGTTAACTACATTTGAAAGTTGTCTTGAATTTAACTAAATGACACTATATATGTATGAGCAAATTTTGTTCTTAAGTTTGCCTCTGGTCGGAAACGAATTTTGATTTTGTATCGTCTGTTATAGAGGGTGTGCGATAGTGTAGTGGTTAGCATGCTGGACTGTCAAACAAGAGGTCTGGGAATTTTGCTCCATCTGGATCTCTTGGCCAACTCAGCTATAATTAGTACGCTGACTGTACACTGTCTGTGGAGATTAGACGGAGAGAGACAGACAGACAGTCCATAGAGTAGTGGTAACATCAATGGCGTGAAGAGCAAGCGGTAGGGGGATCGCTTCCCGCAACCCTCCCAAAAGGGTCCACTCAGCCTATTTTCATTCGCGAGATGGCGCGTTGTTAAAAATGAGATGTAGGACGTGATGGGCGCCTTGTACGGCTGCCGTATACAGTTAAATTCGACTCCTGTAATAACTTGTGATCATCCGTTCATACTGATTTGTAATCATACTGCGTAATTGTCAGTTTGAAAATATTAAACGAAAATTATTATTATTATTAACGTTGGATAAATGAGGGAAAAGATGGGATATTGTGGATACAGCACCAGTTTGTAGGGCCTACTATTGAAAAATGCAAAATAGACTTAATGTGTTATCATTGCTAATGACAATAATTAGAAAACACACGAAAACTCGCTTCAAGCAAACAATTTCAAGTGATTCAAAATTACTCGTATAGAAAATTATTTTTAATTAGTTACAATCTACTAACACGGAGCCTACATAAATCTGGACGAGAAATCATTCACAACGACAAAACCTATTATTTATGCATAGGCATTCGCCAGTTGGCGCTTTGGTCTGAGACTTGATTTTATTCGCCTGTAACAGCACTAAAACGTAGTTCACTCACAAAGGCGACGTATGGTTTGGTAATCTTTCCAAAATCTTAATCATTGTAGTTCTCATCGGCACCGCGACATATTCATTTGAATGTCGACATCAAAGTGTAACGCCATGTTGAAATAGGTAAGTAAGCAAACAACATACAAATATGTAAAAGTTGCACTGTGCGAACTGTCGTCAGGTGACCAGCAGCTGTATTTTGTACACTGATAGTTCTTTCACACGATAGGACATAAATTCACATTCCAGCATTCAAGAACTAGGACCGCAAATAACTTCTCTATCCCCTTTAAGCATAAAGTGATGCCAAAGTGTTGTCTTTTGTCATCTGTGACAAATATTATGACTCTCTGTCTCTCTGTCTCTCTCTCTGTTTCCATCTGTCTGTCTGTCTGTCTCTCTCTCTGTCTCTCTCTCTCTGTCTGTCTGTCTGTCCGTCTGTCTGTCTCTCTCTCTCAACTAGTCAGGTTTCTTAAATAGAAAACTTCTAAGTCCTGCCTCGCAGTGAAAGACCTATAGCAAGCAAGTAGGCTATTATAACCAATGTTTACGCAGTCTGTAGGCCCCTATTCTTAACTTGTTAGTCACGATTTCATTCGACATTAGTCGTAAGAATGGAAGACAACAATAATAGATTAGCTTAGTGGGAGATCTTTCATCGCCGTGCCTTTGAAAGGTGCCGTAAAAAATCACAAGATTTCGACATTATAACTGCAGAGTAAAATTACACGTTTAAATTTATTTACTTAATTAAAACTGGAACACAAAACAACACAGTTAACGACCTGTCGAACGGTAGGCCTAAAGGCAAGTTTCTTTGTAATTCTATCCATTGAATCGCAATCAAACAGCTATAGCACATAGCTCCAGGCCATTTGCTTATCCACCCTTTCCTGAAGTTCCGTTATTTAGAGGTTTATCTAATACTAGCGATCTAGGTTAAGTTACTTACACTGTAGCGCTGCGTTTCTTGTTTAGGCCTCTGGATTTGTTTTGGCCTAATAATGTACAACTTTTAGGTTAGACTGTAATTCAGAGTCGCCTGCAGCGTAATAAAACCCAGACAGATTCTTACAGACCTACACATATACACAGACAGACCTACACATACACCTATATATACATACACCGCGTGTACACAAGTATATACATGCAGACGCAGGGCCAGGTATAAACAAATAGGGGGTGTTAATGCAACGCAATATACTGGTCGTGTAAATGTAATGGTAGCATATTACCCCCTAATTGTTTAGGTAAATTACGTCTGGGCTCTTGCTGTAATTCGCATTCTGAACAGATCTTTATGATACGTTAAGGGCGACAGCGTAGTTCAAAACATCGTGACCTCTTCGTTGTATATACATACATATCATTTATATATATACGCTATGAAACATCAAATGCATACCCAATAAGTAATCTCTGGTATCTGCAGACACCAGAGTGTGGCTAGAACGCTCAGAA
>OY744612.1:36806381-36943881 GCA_963556255.1 Allolobophora icterica
GCACGCACGCACACACACACACACACACACACAAATGAACACACACAAACGCACGCACGCATACACACATACATACACACACACACACACACACACTATATAATAGCCAAACATGCCGACAGTTGAACACTGAACGAATGACCCAAATAGAGACAGACAGACAGACACATATTGTCTGATTGGTTGATATTGTTGTCTCCAATTAACAGACAGACAGACAGACAGACAGACAGACAGACAGACAGACAGACAGACAGACAGACAGACAGACAGACAGACAGACAGACAGACAGACAGACTTCAACTATATATATATATATATATATATATATATATATATATATATATATATTTGCAAGTTGCAAGTTATACAATGTTGTTTATATAGCGCCTTGTAGGTGGCTGGTAATACAAATGCTCAGTTTGAACAAGTTATTGTTATAGTTACGTGTTGCATAGACTAGTTATATTTCCAGATTTAAAAAAAGCGCTATATGAATCTTGACACGTTCATACATGAACAACTGAACATACACATAGGCCTACACATGCATATATATACAAACACATATATAATCAAATATATATATATATATATATATTACATATGTCCATCCATCCAGCCTTACATACATAAATATTGTACATGCATACACATGATATAGATGCATACATACATACACACGTGTATGCACGCATACATATAAACAATGCATAAACAGACTACATGTAAATGTACACGTTTTTATATAGCGACCGACGAGTCGCATAATTATGGCCTCGACCCTGCTCATTTTTCAATGAATTGATCGGGTGAGATCCTTTTCCACCGCTGTCCGTTTAATTGGGCCACGCCATTGAAGGTCCCCGTGTACGGACCATGCTAGTCCGAGATTTAAATCTTTAAATAAGTCAGCACTGGGAGGCGAACCGCGATCCGCATGCCCTCTAACACAGAGGCCCATGAGACGCAACCTACGCTCTATTCAATGTAGCTAACTAGGCCACGTAGTTATATTTATAATAGTTATGATTGTTGAATTTCATTCTATTGTCGTAATTGTGGTTTTGGTTTTTACTTTCGGTTTCACTTTCTTCTGAATTTTCAGTTTCGGCCAGGAACTGATGGTTCAGTTTATTCTTAAATTTTCATGTTACAATCAGAGAAATCGCCAGTAACTGAACAAGCTTCCCGTGTTGCAAGGTTACACGAAGTACGAGTACATAGTTTCGAACGAAACTGAGAAGATCCGACACAGAGCACTATAATACCAGTTATACCAATCGCCAACTGATACCATCAGTTCCGTATGCACGACTGCAGTTGTCGCCCTAACTCATCAACAGATGTCGACACGTCGTTCTTCGACAGTGGCGACATCTATATCGCATCATCCGTTAGCCCCAATTTCTCCAACAACCCTCCTCTTGACGGACGCAGTCTGGAACCATCATCAGCCTCCGCCTCTGCAACTGGCGAGGCATCTCATCCGACTGACAAGACCGTCAGCAGGTAACATTTGCTGGAGATTAGGGGTCGATGGAAGTATTGGGTACGGAGGCTGATTGGTACGGCCGCTGGAGATGCGGTGATGACAGGCATGAGAGCAGTTGGTCGGACGGAAGGCGCATTCCAGCGGATGGTTCGAATTTGGCCTATCAGTCATTTCGTTGTTATGAAATGGAGGTTGGTTGCAAACCCAGGCATGCAGAGCACCAACATGAACACACACACACAAACACACAAGCACAAACACCCAAGTACACACACAAACACAGCGCTGTGTGCATGCATACACAGATACAAATTTGAACATACGTGTATAATATATGATACAAACATATGTACGTACATGCATACCTTGTCTATCTACCTCCTACCTATCTAACTACATGCACACATACATACATACATACATACATACATACATACATACATACACTTATATTATCTTACCTTACTTTACCTTATCTACCTGCCTATTTACTATTTACCTATATATGTGCGTGCCTACCTGCATGCACGCCTACCTACCTACCTGCCTGCCCACATATATACAGACATCTATCGATCTGTATACATACACAATGTATTCATGACATGTATTGCGTATGTATGCATCAATGAATACCCCTGTGTCGTACCACTCATCTTGAACTCAGGGTGGACAAGATGTATCACGGCGAAGAGAGATACGCGTCTTAATCATCTTGAACTGGTTGATGGTGTCAGAATTCGTTCACTTGGAAGACTTTAAACGCTGCAACACTGAATCCTTCTCCTTCTCTTTCACCTTTCGTCGCCCTCCTTCACCCTCCACCATCTCTCCCTTCTCCCCAGTGACACAATTCTCGTCTGAAGGGGGAGGGAGGGTCGAGGAAGAGGAAGAACGAGTTAATTATTCCACGTCAAAACAGTTTCCCTCCACCTGCTGTCCGTGCTCCGTCTCCCAGAGGGGTAAAGAATTATCCCACTTCTTTTCCTCTTAAGAAGGAGAATACGGTGACGACCTACGACCTCTTTTATAGTTCACACGTTTGTGCGTGTACTGAAATTTGTATCATGATCCTCCTTCCCTGTTTCTCCGCCTTTTCCCTGCCTACTCCTCCTCCTCCTCCTCCTCCTCCTCCTCCTCCTCCTCCTCCTCCTCCTCCTCCTCCTTCTAGTCCATCACCGCCACCACTTCCTCTGTATTCCTGTTCTCACTGCTGCTTCAGACTTTCAGTTCATCGTTATGGGATTCTACAACGGGGGCACTGGATCCTCAGACCATGAGTATTCTTCAACGTCAGCTTCTACGTTCTAAGAGATGCTTCTCTTCTCTCCTTCTTTATTCATCTTTTCTTTTCTTCTTTCGCTTTTTGACTTGCGCCTGCCCCTGATCCAATCTTCTGTCATCGATTGATTTACTGAATGACTGATTTTAATAGTTTGATTGATTTAATGATTGATTTACTGGGTGATTGATCGACTCAGTGACGGATTGTTTTTCCGAGAATTTTAATTTTCCGTTCAAACTCTAGGCTGGTTGTTAACTCCGTAGGTGATGGGACATTGATTAACTAAGCAAATCATGCACAGCTTAATCACTCTCCATGGTCATTTATACAGCGCCCTTCAGAGGATATCTGATGTGCACGATGAGTGCAAAAGACATCTAAGAAATAGTGGCGCTATAGAAGTTTATGACATAACATTACACAGTACAATAATAAAGCTGTTAACTTCAGATCACGAACTATTTCAGTACCACCGTCTGCTCCTGTTTGCCGTCAAATGGGGCAGGGGTAGGAAAAGGGGTGTTGAAGCAGTCCTGCCCTCTGGAGAGGGTTACTAATTACGCCCTTCGTTGGTCGCGTCAACGACGCACACCAGCGGGGTACGATGTGACTAACGGCTGACGGCTGAGTCTGAAAGGGGGCTCGCAGTGGGGTAACAGCCGGCCATTGTCCGGCGACGTCGACCCAGCATCCGGGGGTCAAACGGCGTCGATATCAATCAACCTCAGTCAATCAAACGTCAGCTTTTGATTGAACGACGCTGGAGTCGTTTTGAATCGGTGACAATCAAAACAACGCCATGTGATTAATATAAATATCATGACGCACAGAACCATCAATTATTTAACAAAGTACGGATAATTAATATGTATACATAGCCTACATTTACGTGGTGATATAAAAATGTGCGCACAAAACCTACACAAAAGCATACATGCGTACGTTTACTTTATACCACATGCAATAGATCATTGAGGTAAATTTGCTTCTGTTTGTTTGGGACAACGCTACCTCCATCCTTCGCCGACTCCCTCCCCTACCACGTCTCTGCTCTTCATACTTTCCCTCCAACGTTATAGAACATGGGTTGCTGTAAAATTTGTTTAAATATTTAAATTATATTTTTAGAGGTTCAAATCATGGCAAGCCAAGAGACTAAAATCATCTATAGGGTAGGGATGGGTTTCCGAGGAGAAGCAGAGACCTATTATCTTTACGGTTTAGGGTTATATTGGGCTGCGTAATAGTACAGTGGTTAGCGTGTTGGACTGTCAACCGAAAGGTCGGGTGTTCAAATCCCTGCCAGGGTACAACTGTGTTTCGAGGTTTCTGCTCCACCTGCGCTCGTAGCCAACTCAGCTGTAGTGTGTACGCTGACCGTACACTGTCCAAGGGAAGATCACAGGGCGAGGGAGAGGACTGGCCGCTTGTCTTCATATGCCGAGGGTAAGAAAACGAAGTCGCTAACATTTTATGCCCATGGTTGCCTCTCAGGCTAGCCTAAGGGACTGTACTTCTTCTTTTCCTTTGACTACTTTTATGCTGGTGACACCTGCCAAGGATTAAGTTACTGTTTAACTAGCTGTTATAACTCACAAAGAACAAAGGAACTGGTTTAAATCGGCTGTATAAAGCATATACAGTGGAAGCTATAAGATGGAAACCTGTGGAGATCAAGTACACTATAAGATCATGGACCAGTTACACCGTGTAGAACCAAATACCACATCTGGAGTACACAGATAGTTATAAACGCAACCAAGAGAGTAACCCATCACACTGAACGACTTATCAAGACGCATTGAGAGACTGCCGTGGTCAAACTTGTCTAAGGCCCCATCACATCAAACAGCCGAGGGGCGGGTAATTTCTCCGGTCAGCATGCAGCCCCAAAAAATGTCAGATAAGGGCGTGTTAAAACGCACTCAGCAAAGTGAAACTTTCTGGAGCCCGATTGTTGTCTGTGTGGGAGTTTGCCGCAAGGTAGGCCCTATATCGTGTGATCTAAATCGACATTTGGCACATGTTTCTCAACTATCTTCCACAAGAACGAGGGAAGTTAGAAATAGATTACAAATTGGTCCTGTCATTGACGACCGTATAACCTTTACGCGAAGGCAAAACAAAGAGCCCGTTTCTTAGAAGCGAGAAGCAACCTCTCATCAAATCAGTAGTACATTGCAACGTAGCATTGCACGTGTGATCATGAAAACAGAGTTACAGATGCTCATAGGTTAGAGGAGATAAGTTTAGGCATTGTATTGGGCCTATACATATCGAGCCCAGCAACCAATGTAACTCTATAGTTACGCTTGCTTATCAAGAAGCATTGAGAAACTGCCGTGGGTGTGTATAGTGTATACACTGTGTATACTGTGAGATCGCATTTAAATAACGTCACACTTTTAGAACGATGAGATTGGAAACGAAAGTGAGGAGCGCGATGAGAACGACAGTGAGGATGTGAATGAGGATGAAGCTATCGGTGAGGTCAAGAATGAGGAAGACAAGGATGAGGACGACGTTGAGGATGAGTAAGTGATATGAGGATAAAAGGGTGGCGAGGATGAGCCTGAGTACTAGTAGTAGAAGGACAGGTGTGTTACCTTTCTGCCGGCGTTATTATTGTGTAGGTTCATGAGGGCCCTGGACGCGACGTCTGCCTTCTTGACCTTCTCCCTGGCGTCGATGAAGGTCTTAGCGAAGGCGCTTCCGTAGGCGATGTTGTCGGAGCAGCCAGCCCACTCGAAGCCCTCAGCCGACCGTCCGTGGATCGACCGGTCGCAGCCGCACCTCTCCAGCGCACCTGAGCTACAGGCACGCGTCACCGAATGAGCAACACCAGCAGACGACACAGCATGAACGAACGCAGTCTCACGACAACCTATGCAACCAACATAAACACAACACTATATATCAACAGATCTCATCCGATATCATCCGATACCATCCGATATCATCCGATTTCATCCGATTTCATCCGAAGTAATCCGATCTCATCCGATATCATCCGATACCATCAGATACCATCCGATATCATATCATCCGGTAACATCCGATACCATCAGATATCATCCGATCTCATCCTATATCATCCGATATCATCCGAAATCATCCGATATCATCCGATAACATACGATACCATCAGATACCATCCAATATCATATCATCCGATAACATCCGATACCATCAGATACCATCCGATATCATATCATCCGATAACATCCGATACCATCAGATACCATCCGATATCATATCATCCGATAACATCCGATACCATCAGATACCATCCGATATCATCTGATAACATCCGATACCATCAGATACCATCCGATATCATATCATCCGGTAACATCCGATACCATCAGATACCATCCGATCTCATCCAATATCATCCGATAGCATCAGATATCATCCGAAATCATCCGATATCATCCGATCTTATCCGATAACATCCGATACCATCAGATACCATCCGATATCATCCGATATCATCCGATCTTATCCGATAACATCCGATACCATCAGATACCATCCGATATCATCCGATATCATCCGATCTTATCCGATAACATCCGATACCATCAGATACCATCCGATATCATCCGATATCATCCGATCTTATCCGATAACATCCGATACCATCAGATACCATCCGATATCATCCGATATCATCCGATCTTATCCGATAACATCCGATACCATCAGATACCATCCGATATCATCCGATATCATTCGAAATCATCCGATGCCATCCGATCTCATCCGAAATCATCAGACCTCAACTAATCATATAAAACCAATGCATTGTATTGTAATTGTAGTTATGACTTCTATCGCGCCGGTGTCTAAAGCACAAGGCATCAACCGATGGCGTACCAAAACCAAACCGTGATCAGATCAATATCGAAACGATCAATCCACTGGGACAGAGAACCAGCCTGTGAAGGATCGGCAATCTGATTCAATCTCATTCTATTCTATCTATGGCATTAGTCTAATGTAGTCTGATTTAGTCCTTTCTAATCCAGTCTAACTTGATCTAATCTAATCTAATCTGGCCTTGGTCGGTCTTGCTGGTCCAGGTTCAATCCAGTCCAACCCGTTCCAGGCTAAGCCACTTCACCACTTAAGTCTACTTCAACACAAACCAATCTGATCTAATCATTTAACGGCGATGATATCTCGTCACGAAACTCAGAATGGATACATCATACAATAGAATGAGGTTGAATCAAATTGCATCGGGGCGTTTTTACGACTCGCAGGAAGCACCCACGTCACGACTCTTCAAAGGCCAAACGATTTGTGGGTGGTCCGGATCATTATCTCTAATTTAACAGAATATAACACAATAGGCATAAACATCGGTAAACGGAGCCTGGCGATTAAGTTAAGCTGCTTGGGAGGTGTGTGTGATGAGGGAGCAGAAGGCCTAGTCGCCCTTAAGGCCCCTCGTTGGAACATGATTTACTGAGAACGTACGTTTAAGTTCGACGTTCGTCATTTTCGCCCGATTGATTATAGTCTCCGTTCGAACGGTTTTTATGGCATCTGTTAATAACTGAGTGCATGATGCCATGTATCATAAATGTCATAAGCTCACGCTTAAATACACGCATGCATGCATAGATATACATACACACATTAATAGACACATACGCACACACATACAGGAATTACGTGCATACATCAAATACGTACGTTTATACCCACGCATGCCCGTATATATATATATAGTGGCCTACCTACGCACGCTGCCTCCCACGTCAAGATTTGACGTCTGGTATACTACGTTAGTCTCTCATTCATTCATTCATTCTTTGTTTCGTTCAATCATTCATTCGACCGTTCGTCCGTCCATCCATCCATTCCTTCGTCCATTCATTTATCCATTCATTCATCCAGCCGTCCATCCATCCATCCGTCCATCCATCCATCCATTCATTTATCTATCCATCCATTCCTTCGTCCATTCATCCATTCATTCATCCATCCGTCCATCCATCCATTCATCCATCTATCCATCCATTCCTTTGTCCATTCATCCATTCATCCATCCATCTATCCATCCATTCCTTCGTCCATATATCCATCCATTCATCCGTTCATCCATCCGTCCATCCATCCATTCATCCATCTATCCATCCATCCATTCATCCATCTATCCATCCATTCCTTCGTCCATCTATCCATCCATTCCTTCGTCCATTCATCCACTCGTCCATCCATCCATCCATCCATCCATTTATTCATTCATCCATCCATCTATCCATCCTTCATCCATTCATTCTTTCATTCATATACATACGTGCTTACGTGTATGTATCGTATGTATCATAATACATAATCAGTAGAAGCATCTGAGATAACAGATGACATCTATTTTGGACTTTCGCTAAAAAAACCACATTACTGTAATCGGATCTGTTCTTGAAGAAAAAGCAGCAGCAGCAGATACTGACTGGCATTTAGGGACATTAATGCGATGTTCTACGCCTGGCCTTTAGGTCTAGACAACGAGGAAGAGCAGCAGGCCTGTATATAGGCCTAATTTATAACGAAAACGCTCAAAGGCTCACGTGAATACGGACCGCAGTGGCGCAGCTTATTAATAAAGAACGTCTTCACTGCAGCCTAAGTCAGACACTTATGCGCCAATGAATAGCAACTTTGTCTACAGTCGGTCGGGCTTTATTGCCGGGCTAAATAGGTCTGGCCCACTGCATAAGTGGCTAACCCCTAAGTAGACGTTAGCCTTCAAGATCTATAGAAGTGTTCCATGCGCATTAACTTCCAACCGCCAACCGCTGAATCTAGGAGAAAGACAGCGAGCCGTCTTCATTAACTCTCTAATTACAATCGCCTTAAATAACTTTGTTACCTCTAATAAACGTGAAGTTATCTTGAGAGCGCGTAGGCTATGCCCTCGGAGGGCGAAGGTAAACAGAGGGGAAGAGGGGGGCTGCTGTACCAGTGGGAGGCCGAAGAGCGAAAAGAAGTGATTTTGTTTCGGCACTTCAAAGTGATGAATGCCCGGAAGATGAGAGGCTCCAAATGGTCTGCACTTATTTGGCCGTCTAGTGTACTGTAGGCTACTGTACCCGTCCTTCGAAGCCGCCCGAAAGTCAGGCTTCTAGTACAGACTGGTAGGGGCGTCTGCGTTCGAAGTCGTAAAAGGAACGAAATTCAAGCATCTATAGTTGCAATAAAATCCAATACAATAAGCGTCAGTTATTACGCCTATCCTTGTATATTTAATTATGTATATATAAATGAAACTTTGTGACAGTCTGTAATATATATATCTCAGCATTTATAATGTCACGAGTGCGTGCACAGGAAGACGCCAGTGCGCATGCGTGACTCCGCCCACGTAGTCCTTTTGCACTAAACAGCCTGTGCGTAGTGTTAGGTCATAGCCAGTTTATGACCAATCAATCGATCAGTTTATTGAACACCTATAATAAGAATCGATATTATGGTCACTCAAAGAAATATTAGTAGGAGTTCAAAGATGAGACCAGAAGGGACAAGTCCCGCTAACAGGGTCACCTAGTTTCTTATGACAGAATTTATGACGGCATTTTCAACAGTGTAATATAATTCATCAGGCTTTGTTAACTTTATGCGTGCAGTGTTATTTTAAATATTTTCCATAACAAAGTGCAATTAATATTTGAATGGCATTACATTGTACAAATCTTTCTGCAAGCGCAATAGAAAAGAAATAAAAGAAAATAGAATGAAAAACATAGGCCTACATATACTATGAGTCAATGGTGTTATCATTGCAGATCATAGCCAAACTATAGATAGCAATACAAGTAAATAGTGTTGTATGCACTTCTTAAACTGATGCAGTGTGCATACCTTTAAGTAGAGATGACAGAGAATTCCATATGATTGGTCCAGAGTATACCAAAGAAAACTGTCGGATGCTATAGTGCGAGAAAATTCTGTATGCAATTTACCTGAGGATCTCGTGTAATGGGCAAGGACATCTGAAAAATTACCATTAAAGGTTGAAGGAAGCATTTCGTTAGTGGACAGTATACATGAATACACTGATCTGCAATTAAGCGTCAATATTCCTGGGCTAGCAAAAGCTGGTGCTGAACTAGCATGTGGAGATAGTCTACTGATTGTGTGTACAGTGCTTTCCTGCATTGTGATTAAACACTTGAAGCCAGAGGTGTAATTAGATGCCCAGGTGATATTAAAATAACAGAGCTATGGATTGATCTTGGAATACTATAGTTGAATTAATGTGGCTTTTGGTAACAAACTGGAAACGCCTGATAATATCCGAACGCTCTTGGAGAGTTTTTGCAGTTTACGAAGTATGCGTGGTCTTTCCCCCCTTGGACATA
Source organism: Allolobophora icterica (assembly GCA_963556255.1). Taxonomy (NCBI): domain Eukaryota; kingdom Metazoa; phylum Annelida; class Clitellata; order Crassiclitellata; family Lumbricidae; genus Allolobophora; species Allolobophora icterica. Next base: position 36,816,536 of record OY744612.1, read on the forward strand.
ATCCCCGGACATTATCCCCCGGACATTATCCCCCTTAAAATCCTCCCGGGGTAGGACATAATCTCCCAGGCTAGGATATAATCACCTATATTCGACATACAGGCCTATATCAGCCGGAATGTATTTTCAATTTGTTTAATTAGAAGAATATATCTACAATTTGTTTAATTCTAGCAATTAGCCTAATAGCACAAACCAATGGAAAAGTTTATTAGACTATAGTGGTCTCAAGTTTGTATCTAAAGCTGTAAAAAATCAAAAAATCTAAAGGCGAATGTTATGTCCAAATCCGTGAAGCGTTTCTTCGATGGATTTCCTTCCATCTCGCCGATCTTGGCACAGCGGCAGGAGACGGGCCTGTAGCTGCTTGGCGCTGCGCCTGACCCGCTTTTTGGGCAGCTTACCTCGATAATCCTGACATTAACAAGCCCTAAGTTTTAGAACTATATAGGCGACAATAACCAGTCTTAACTTTATACCTAAGTGACAGAATGAGACTAACAAGTCTTAGGCCTACACTATATAGTCCATACCTTCAAAGTTTAGTTTTTAATTGTGTTAGTTTTGTCAGCATGGACTTATGTGGACTTATGTTTACAATTTAAATTTGAAAAGATTTCAATAGTTTTAATTTCTCAATTTCTTATTAAACCAAACCTATAAGAAATAAAATAATTGTTGTAGAATGATGTTAGGCCTATTTAGTGTTAACTAATAAAGCTGTGCTATTTGCTGAGTAAATTCTGTAAACAAGGTTTTTAATTTCAAATTACAGTAGGCCCTACAAGACGCGAGAAAGTCAAATTAGTTTCATTTGTCGTTTTTTTCGTTTTTTCCGTTTTTTCTCGTTTTTTATTTTTTCGATAAAAACGACGTTTTTTCCGTTTTTTATTTACTTTCTATCGTTTTTAACAACTATGAGATTTCCTGATTGATGTAAAAAAAGTTGAAAAACCGGACGAAGGACTAAAAAAGGTCATCAACTTTTTGAAGATGAAATTAGGTGTCGTGGTCTACGCGGGTGCATGCATCAAGGGAAGAAAACCGACGTGTCAACAAGCTTGTTTACAACGCACGGAAAATTCTGCAGCAAGCTGTCAACATTAATTCGGTGCATGCAACAAGGATATACGTGTTCAGTAGGACTTTCCAGGGAAAAGTACAGTGACGTCACAGAACGTTCTGGAATCCGGGAGAACTCTATATAAGATAGACCTGATGTACATTAAGGGCCTTTTGACGAAGATTTGTAAACGTTGAAACATTGATCGTATGACGTTCAATCGAGACCAGCCAACCTGTGTGCTGTCTACGATTGTGATATTTGATAGACGAGTTGACTTACTCTACACTTAATCGACTTTATTTTTAAATAAAGATCTTTTAATAGTTCCTTCGTTGGTTCGTCGTTGCGATCGAAGGAGTCGACCGCGACATTATTGGTGTCAGAAGCGGGATCATCGGTGTTGGATCCGGTGAAGAAGACGCGAGCCGGCGGAGGAAGGAGTCAACCCGGAGGATCAAGAGACGGTCTGTTCCAGACAGCGAGCGGATCGAGACGCCTTTCTACCGTGGGAGACGGGTGAATCGGCATACGACAGTCGGACGGACGAAGTGCGTCGTTCGGCTGAGACAGCAGAAGACAGCAGTCAACATACGGGTAAGATCCTAGGTGTTGTCGTGGCTGAGGGAGTAGCGAATAATGATACTTTATTGCGTGAGCAACAGAATTGTCACAGTCTTATACCTTGGAGAAAAGAGAGTGGAGTTGCAGCCGAGTGGGAGGCAGCCATTATTTCTCTTTCAATATCTGCTGATTATTTCTTTGAAATTTGATCCATTGTTGTGATCGAGGCCAGACTTGCGTGAGCTTGTATAGTTTTTGCGTACTTGGCGAGTGTACTTCTTTGGATACTGCATAGTTGCACTTTGGGTTGTGGAATTTTCCTTTTGTGTGGCGGGTTTGCCGCGTGGTGTCTGTTTTTTTTGTTGATTGTTGTTGACTGACTGTTTGTAAAAATGGAAGCGTTGACAACAGAGATGCAAGCGAATATTCGCAAAATGTCGTCTGAGCGCCTTAGGGTGTATCTTATGAAGGCAGGAAGGGACGAAGATGATGTTATGTCATGGGATCGAAATCAATTAATGGAAGAATGGGCCATGGAGATTGGAAAAGAGGAAGAGGAATTTAAGGGTAGTCCAATATCTCCAACAGGAGTGGATTACGAGCTGCAGAAGCGCCGTCTGGAGTTCGAAATCCGTAAATATGAAGAACAAAAGGAGAAGGAAGAAAGGGAGGAAAAGAGGAGAGAGGAAGAAAAGAAAGAACAAAGGGAGAAGGAAGAAAGAGAAAGGGAGGAACGGAAGGAGAAGGAAGAAAGGGAGGAAAAGAGGAGAGAGGAAGAAAAGAAAGAACAAAGGGAGAAGGAAGAAAGAGAAAGGGAGGAACGGAAGGAGAAGGAAGAAAGAGAAAGGGAGGAACGGAAGGAGAAGGAAGAAAGAGAAAGGGAGGAACGGAAGGAGAAGGAAGAAAGGGAGGAAAAGAGGAGAGAGGAAGAAAAGAAGGAACGGAAAGAGAAAGAAGAAAGAGAAAAGAAGGAACGGAAAGAGAAAGAAGAAAGGGAGAGGAAGGAAAAGCAGGAAGAACGAAATGTTAGAGATTCTTTAGCAAGTCGTACTAAGCGTTATAGTGATGCCCTCAAGAATATTCTTTGGAAATTTCCTTCCGACCCTATAGAAATTCCAGGTTTCTTTGATCACTTGGATGGTTTGTTTAATGTGTATGAGGTGGATGAAGATGTTAGAGCAAAATTATTGCTAGCCATTTTAAGTGAAAGAGCTAAGGCATTAACCATGCGCCTTACTGAGGCACAGCTCCATGACTACAAATTCCTGAAGGAGTTTTTGCTAAGGGAGTTTAAGATAAGCCCTTCAAATCTTAGAGCCCGATTTTGGTCGTTGCACAAAGCATCGGACGAATCATTTACAATCTATTCATCCAAATTGCGTGTGGCTCTTATGTATTATTTGAAAAGTAGAAAGATAACTGATGAGTTTGATAAACTTGTAAGTTTATTGGTTGCGGATCGGCTTAAGGAGTCCTTGTCGAAGGCTTGTTTAGATTATATCTTGGCCCAAGAAAAAGAGGAGTGGTTGAGCTGTGAAGACATAGCTAATGCGGCTGACATTTATGTAGCGTCGCATGATGGTGGGAATGACTTAGTATGCCGTAGTCATCCGACACCGAAGTATAACAATTGGACGAGAGGTCAACCACATGTTCAAGTCAATAACCAGACAGCTCAACCCAAGTCTCCCAAACCGGAAATAAGGGGTGAAGCCAAGATAGGTGCGAGGGTGTCTCAGGAGGAGGCCAAGGTAAAGGGTCTCTGTTTCCTATGTCATCAGAAGGGTCATATGGCAAGGGAGTGCCAGACCAAACCAAGTTCTAAAAAGGTGAGTACTTGTATATCTGGGAACCCAACTGAAGAAGTGACCGACTTATTTGTTGAGAAGGTCAACGTGTTGCATGAGATACCTGAACAGGTAAAGCAAGGGAATTTATTGGATAATTCTAAACCAATAGGGTTGGAAACTGCTGTAAGGGTATACGAGAATAGTATTGATGGATTACACGAGAGGTCGTATATCAATGTACAGATTGAAGATCTCCCTTCTCAGCCAGCATTATCTGATTCAGGAGCAGAAATTTGTTGTATTGATAAGAAATTAATTGAGTCACTAAACTTACCCGTGATTAAACGGATTAATATAATTGGTTTTCAGGGAGAAGGATGTAAGGCGGATGTAGTATACCTACAAATGAAATTAGCTAATTCAATGGAAGGAACGACGAACATTGCGCCATCTTTGTGCGTCATGTTCGCTGCAGTCCCTGAACTAAATGAACGGGTTATTTTGACACCCCATGTTGTGGACCTATTAAGGGATAGTTCGCAATATGTAGTGATGGTAGCTGGCGTAGATCGATGTGTACAAATAAATAAAGGGGCAGAAGAAGATAACTTAGGAGTTAATATCGAGAAAAGTAACAGCAACGAATCCTTGCCGTCAGAAGTGAATGAATATTCTCAGGAGCAACTAGTTGATGATTCAGATAATTTTCTTGATGTTGAGTCAACAGAGTTCAAGTCTGATGAGGGAGTAGCGAATAATGATACTTTATTGCGTGAGCAACAGAATTGTCACAGTCTTATACCTTGCTGGCAACAAGCGAGACAGAATAAAAATAATTTCTTCATAGATAATAACCTCCTGTACCACAAAGGGGAAATTATGGGACATAAGGTTAATCAATTATGTTTACCGGAAGATAGAATCGAGGTTGTCTTGCGAGTAGCACACGATGCCCCATGTGCTGGGCACATGGCTTTTAAGGCAACGAGAGCCAGGATCAAATTAAACTTTTGGTTTCCAAGAATGGATGAGAGGATTCGCGAATATTGTGCGTCTTGTCAAATTTGTCAACTAAGAACTCCAGTTAAAGTGGCAGATCGAGTCCCGATCACTCCTATTCCGAGGGCGGATGAACTCTGTTTTAACCATCTAAATATGGATTGTATTGGCCCTATGGTAGTGACTGGAGAATCCAACAAATCGAAACCCCAGTACAATTATGCTTTGGTTCTGGTGGACAAATTTTCTCGTTGGCCGATGGCGTATCCTCTTAGATCGCTGAATGCAAAGGGAGTTTGTGAAGCTCTGTTGCAAGTTTTTACAACTTTTTCTATTCCAAGGATCATCAGTTCTGATTGTGGTACCAACTTTACCAGTCGTTTGACGAAAGAATTCTTGCGGCGAATGGGTTGTAGTCCCAGATTTAATACCCCTGGACATCCTGAGGCAGCTGGATTGGTTGAAAGATGCAACCAAAGCTTGAAAACCATGATCTTTAAGCTTGCTCAATCTGATCCTCGTGGATGGCACCAATTGTTACCGTTTGTTCTGTGGAGCCTTAGAGAAAAACCTTCAGGCACGACTCATATTTCGCCATTCACTATGGTTTATGGAACTCTTCCTCGGGGTCCACTTAGTGTGTTGAAGGAATCGTGGGCTGGCGAACGAAAAGTACCTCTTAACTTAGGTAAATCACCCGAAGAGTATCTCCAATCACTGAAGGAAAACCTCGAATTCGCGAAAGTTTATGCAGATTACTATAGTGATATAGAAACCAAGCGGTATGCAGATTATTATAACTTGCGTAGTACTGACAGAAAATACGAAGTTGGAGATAAAGTAGCAGTATTAGCACCAGATTTTGGTAGTTCTAAATTTTATAGTCGATGGCAAGGACCTGCTACCGTAGTCAAGGTTAAATCCCCATATTCTTATATAGTAGAAATAGAGGGAAAACAAAGACATTTACACGCAAATAAGATCAAGCGATACCATGAACGACTCGAACAAGCGATGATCAATAGCTGTTCAGTAATTGTTGATCAAGATGAAGAATTTGGTATAGTAGAGGTTGTAGATCAGGAAGAACGTGAACAAATAAGTCCGAGTAAGCGAATTGATCCTCTGATTATAGCGCATCTTTCGCAAGAGGAACAGAAGCAACTTTTTGAAGTTTTGGATCGGCACACGGCAGTATTTGTGGATAAACCTGGGTATTGTCCAGTATTAGAACATGAAATTAAGATAACTCATGATTTCACTCCTAAGCGTTTAAGGGCATATAAAGTACCTGAGCTACTTAAACCTGAAGTACAACGCCAGATAGAAGAAATGTTGGCATTAGACATCATTCGACCATCGAAAAGTGAAATGGCCAGTCCGGTAGTTTGCGTTTTAAAGGGACCCAAAGGTCAAAATGGCGTTCGATTGGCAATTGATTATCGCCATGTTAACAAATATTCTCTAGGTGATTGTTACCCGACCCCAGACATTGCTGACGTCTTACAAAAGGTGGGACGGGCAAAGTTTATTAGTGTTTTCGACGCGAAATCGGGGTATTGGCAAATTCCAGTTCGGAAAGAACATCGATGGCTTACGGCATTCGTATGTGATGCAGGACTTTTTGAGTTCACAAGAATGCCGTTTGGACTCAAGTCCGCTAGCAATACCTTTATTCGTGCTATGACCCAAGTTTTACATCCAGTGCGAAGTTTTACCGAACCATTCGTCGATGATATGGCAGTGGTTTCAATGAATTGGAATGACCATTTAGAACATCTAGAGAAATTCTTGCAAACTATTGAGGAAGCAGGACTCACTTTGAATTTAAGAAAATGTAATTTTGCACAAAACAAAATAAAGTTTGTTGGCCATATAGTAGGGTCAGGTTGTATTGAACCTGATCCAGGTAAGATCGCTACGATCAATGATATCCATCCTCCAACAACAAAGAAAGAAGTTAGAAAGGTTATGGGTTTTTTCAGTTACTTTCGAAATTTTATACCTGCTTTAGCTGAAAAAGCACGGATAATAACTGATTTGACACGAGATAACATACCTACGAAGGTGCCTTGGGAGCAAAAGCATCAAGAAGCACTAGATAAGTTAAAGGATGATCTCAGTAAAGCTACACAGTTGCATACCATTGATTTCACTAAGGAATTTGGTTTAAGTGTTGACGCAAGTGCCACCGCGGTCGGGTGTTGCTTGTTTCAGTGGACCGAAGAAGGTCAAGAAAAACCAATTGCTTTTGCTAGCCTTAAACTTACAGATACACAGATGCATTGGTCTACAATTGAGAGAGAGGCTTTCGCAGTAATTTGGGCACTTAAACGATTCAAGTCATGGATATTCTTATCCAAGATAATCATTTATTCAGATCATAATCCTTTGTCTTATCTCACAGATGCAAGCCCTAAGAGTGCGAAACTGACTCGTTGGGCGTTAGCATTGCAAGAGTTTAACGTGGACTTTCGATATCGTCCTGGACGTCAGAACACGGTGGCTGATTTCCTCTCTCGGTTGTGACTCGGATGGTGAAGGGGGGAAATGGCCCGACACACAAGGATCGAGCCCGCAAATTGTGTGGATAAATTGACTAACTGATGTGTTTTGTTTTGTTTGTATATGCTGTGTCGAGATGGAGTCTGGAGGCCCGGCTTGATCGTGATGACCCGTTCGGGATGGTGCTGAAGACGTGTCATCATCTGAGGGCGGAGGGAATGTCGTGGTCTACGCGGGTGCATGCATCAAGGGAAGAAAACCGACGTGTCAACAAGCTTGTTTACAACGCACGGAAAATTCTGCAGCAAGCTGTCAACATTAATTCGGTGCATGCAACAAGGATATACGTGTTCAGTAGGACTTTCCAGGGAAAAGTACAGTGACGTCACAGAACGTTCTGGAATCCGGGAGAACTCTATATAAGATAGACCTGATGTACATTAAGGGCCTTTTGACGAAGATTTGTAAACGTTGAAACATTGATCGTATGACGTTCAATCGAGACCAGCCAACCTGTGTGCTGTCTACGATTGTGATATTTGATAGACGAGTTGACTTACTCTACACTTAATCGACTTTATTTTTAAATAAAGATCTTTTAATAGTTCCTTCGTTGGTTCGTCGTTGCGATCGAAGGAGTCGACCGCGACATTAGGAAAAGTCATAAACTTTTTTTAAAGATGGATGAAATTACAGACAAAAAAATCTTTAAAATCTTGTGTAAATTCCTTGGCCCCCCCCCCTAGAAACCTTGTTTCCCCTCCCAGAAGAGGGGGACTAGATTAAACACTGACATTGAATGGACTGCATTGTTGGGATTTGCATCCGTTAAATATCACTCACTGTTTTCTGTCGCACAGATAGTTGGAACACCACTCGAGTTCCACGTATACAATAGTGCTCTAACTTACTTAATAAAGATTTTGTGGTCCACTGTATGAAATGCCTTCGATAAGTCAAAGAAAATCCATATGGAAAATAGATAGTTATCAATTATTTTAGAGATTTCGTTCTCCATCATGATGCGCCTTCATAAACAATATAGTCCTCAAAAGTTAGAAATCTGGTCCTGATATACGATAACAACAGTGGGTCAAATGAACAAACGGGTCAAAGGATCGATGATTTATTTTCTTAGATTGTTTGAGGCACCGCGAATTCGAACATTGGAGGCTGAGATCAAAGGCTGGCCTGTTATAGCAATCTGTCACAACGTAATGACTACACATTTCTGGTAAAGGCATATGCGCTTACCTGTCGATTGCTTCGTATTTGATAGTAATTAAACCGAAACAAAACAACCAACCAAGGTAACAATGATACAAACAGTAAAATGTCATAGAAATACCGATCGATCGGCAGACCGAATTATTCAATCAATCACTCGTTCGTTCGTTCGTTCGTTCGTTCGTTCGTTCTCTCATTAAGACCACTCCTTCACTCGTCCCTTGATTGATTGATTCGGTTTTTCAATCAATAATCAATCCTGAGTAATTTCCTCCAAGAAAAGTAATCTGTCATAAGCATTGGAAGCCTTCCGGCCAGCTGTATGTCTGTCTGTCTGTCCGTGCGTCTGTCTCTCTGTCCATCTATCCGTCCGTCCGTCCGTCTGTCTCTCTGTCCATCTATCCGTCCGTCTGTTTGTCTGTCCGTCCGTCTGTTTGTCTGTCCGTCTGTCTGTCCGTCTGTCTGTCTGCGCGTCTGTCTGTCCGTCCGTCCGTCTCTCCGTCCGTCTGTCTGTCTGTCCCTTCGTCTGTTTATCGTCTGTATATATGATCTGTTGGTGTCAATCCTTTCATTGACCACATCAAAAACATTTATCCTTCTCGAGCTTTGTTATTGTGCCAGGGCAGTTTTGAAACGTTTCGATTCCGTAGATCATGTCTAAACTATTTTAGAGGCCGATTCGACTGAACGAAGAACTAACTTCGAAAGAAATCTTCTCAGCCACCAACTGTATCCGACTGATTTCTTTTTATCAGGAATCACTAGGGCCGCTCTCTCGGATGAGCGTCAGGTCTGCGACGCTGACAAATCGCGGTGCAAAGTGTTGCGGCGCTAGGAATAATTAATAGCCTCAAATCGGAGCATTATCACCTCGAATTCAGACAGCCTCGAGACCCACACGTCGACCAAACAGACAGCGTCGAACCAGTGTCGATAGCCCGGAGGCTCCTCTCTCTCAGACGATGTAAGCCAAGAAAACGACGATGACAGATCGATCCGCTGCAGGAACTAAGTGATGCTGCGCTAGAACAGATAGCCTCGAACCCGCCGATAGCCTCGAAACCAGACGCCGCTGCTGGTGATGGTGCCACGAGGCGACTGGAGAGCAGACGATAATAGGGCACTTGGAGAATTCGATGCGATGGAAGCAGTTAGTCAGGATTCGGAGGCGCGTACGTTCACATATCCTCCAGTTCCGTTAAAGACTCTTCGGAATTCGGGCCCCCGTCATCGTGATTTATTGGCAAACGATCAATAGACATCTCAAGGAGTCCCGCGGTTATCTTTCAAAGAGTCAGCCAGCCTCAACCACCCAGCTACAACTACCGCTGGCCTTGTCTTCTGTGTGCCGTGGACGCCACGCGCTGTATACCCCAGCGCTGTAGCCGAGATAATTGTTTCGGTTGATGGAGCTAAAGGAAGCGGAAATGGGTAGATCGACGATTGCTGGTCTCACAAGTGGGCCGCCGTGCATGTGTAACTTCTGTAGCGCCAGAGTTTACATTGAAGCGCAAGTAGTTCCTCCCTTCGTGTATACATGCGTGGATGTGATTAAGTTCTAGAAATTCCGGAACGCGCTGATTCAAAGCTGGGCACTTTGTTCAGCAACCGGCACTTCAAAGTAAGGTATGCCTATAATGCCGAAATAAGTAAACAAACTAGCGAGGTTAGAATTACATAAAAAAAGTTGTCTGGCAAATAACCACAGTGTCGCGGCATGTTGGACGTAGGCTGTGAAGGCAATCGGTCAGTTGTAGGCTTTAGAGCGTTTTTTGGGATCGAAATATGCTTTTGATAAATTATCGTGATCTCCGAACTTTTAAAGCGCCATTCGAAGGCCAAACGCAGGGCACCAGCCTATTCGCAAGCGCAGGGCCCAGCCTATTCACAAGCGCAGGGCACCAGCCTATTCACAAGCGCAGAGCACCAGCCTATTCACAAGCGCAGGGCACCAGCCTATTCACAAGCGCAGGGCACCAGCCTATTCACAATCGCAGGGCACCAGCCTATTCACAAGCTCAGGGCACCAACGTATTCACAAGCGCGGGGCCCCAGCCTATTCACAAGCGCAGGGCACCAGCCTATTCACAAGCTCAGGGCACCAGCCTATTCACAAGCTCAGGGCACCAACCTATTCACGAACGCTGCGTCAAATCAGAGGGGTCGTCCAAAGGAGGTCCGAGTCGTACTGACTTTTATAGAAGGTGATCCTAATTACTTAGTTATCTATGCACTTAATATAGCGCCTTTTAAGTCACTCACCAAAGATGTGCCTGTGTTAAAAGAAACCAATGTTAAATTTCAGTTAGAAAGGAAGTTGCACAGGCAGCTCCAAAAACCTGTAATTGGTCCATTAACGATGATCTCATCGCCAGACCGCAGCACACGACCGTGCTTTATTACCGTATACAGTTTATGCGCACCTTTCAACCGTACAATAGTAGTATGTGTTGTTAGTACCATGTTACTTTCAAGTCTTCACATAAAAATACTGAGACGGTGTAGCAGGGGGCATCCCGCAGGCTGCAAAGAACGAGTCTGTGCAACATCATCGAATTTTCTCAGATGAAACGAGAGGAAAACGTTAGATTATCAGCAAATCCACAACAATCATTGCTTTCCATGTACAACTGAAAGTATCTGGCATGCACCTCGGTTCGAAACAACTACAGATAGGTAATAAAAGCATCGTTTTTCTATAGATTTCACTGCAAGATTATTATTGCTATAATTATTGTTATTATTATTATTATTATTATTATTATTATTATTATTATTATTATTATTATTATTATTACGCATTTATTAAGCGTCACTATTTATCAGAGGTCGACCATTAATTATGTCAACAAAATGGGGGGGGGGAGTTTGATAAAGTTTGACAATTCTTGACAGGGGAAGGGGGTGTTCAAGACAAATTGACGTCAACAATAACTTAATCAAAAAGCAACCATAGATTCGGAAAGTCTTCATGAGTGATCTATTTTGTTTGTTTGTAATTTAATCAAACGCGATATTTTCTTCGTTTTAAATTATCTTGTTTGTTGTTCCCAGATTAATGAGAAAATCTCTTCAATGCAAATATCCTGGGTTCTTTTCAAAAATCTAATATTTCAAGTTTTTTTGATGGAAAGACTGGGGGTAAATTATTTTTGACATAATTTTATTAGGAGGTCCTTGAATGTTTGACAGTTGTTGACAAGGAGGAGAGAGGGGGTCAAAATCTGCCTAAAATTTTTTGACATAATTAATGGACGACCCCTCAAGTATCAGTCGATGGCGCTGAACAATTGTGATTTGTGAGGGAAGTACTTGCTCAAGGTCCCCATCCACAGCAACTGAGTGAGGAGACTTGAACCCGTACTCTTCGTGTTACAAGGCGAACGCTCTAACCAATCGGCTACCATGTTCCACGTAGACATAATTGCCGACTGTGATAGGAAACTCGATGATTTACGATGCATGAGGCTCTGTTTCTTTTCCAGTTGGATTTACTTGATGGAAAGGACATTATAAGTAATGTATGTATGTATGTATGTATGTATGTATGTATGTATGTATGTATGTATGTATGTATGTATGTATGTATGTATGTATGTATGTATGTATGTATGTATATGTATGTATGTATGTATGTATGTATGTATGTATGTATGTATGTATGTATGTACGTATGCATGTATGTATGTTTTTTAATTTTTTATGTATGTATGTATGTATGTAGACACTTACTAGCGCTTTCAATATCTCACACAGTGGCGGCGATCTTGTCTGAGAGGCGGGGGGGGACAAAGTCGGCCATGGTCTGATCGATGACCTTTTTTAGGAATTCATGTCCAAAAAAAACTTCATGACTTTTCCACCAATTCATCTCCAAAAAAAGTTGATGACCTTTTTTTTAGTCATTCGCCTCTTTTTGCTACTTTTTCCGGGTCTCCCAACAATGATCTCATGACCTTTTTTTTAGGAATTCGTCTACAATAACCTTTTACAAATTCATCCACAAACAATTTTTTTTATTTTTTTACGAATTTCTTCTTCTTTCTGAGAATTTTCGGGGGACACTTCTGCTAAAAAATTGAGTTTTTACCTCATCTCGTCAAAAACGCAGCAAAACCCTCACGCGCAATTACGTTTCTCCGCCTTTTCGGGTGTTTCTTCTAAATTTGGGGGACAAATGTATGGCGTGTCCCCCCACTCTTAAAGGTGGGGAAACATGTCCCCCGTTCCCCTATGATCGCCGCCCATGATCTCACAAAAACTGCCTGCGCCATTCTAAGTGCCGTTAAAATCATTAAAAGCAACAAGTTATCAACAAGCGAAACGTCTGAGGACGTAAATCAGACACTCAAAAGTTAGTATAGTCTGTATAGACCTATATATAGTTGCTGACAAGAGCCGCATGGCTGCGGAATCTTACTCCGAAAGGCAGTAAGAGATATATTTGAAATGTCATAGCACCACATTATAATTAATGTGCAATTTAACTACGTAACCAGATGGTCTAGTAACAGAAGGTATAGTTATGAAGTTTATTATACTAGTTTATTATCTACGCCTCTCTCTGTAGACCTATAAATAACGTCGTGCAGGAATGTGGTTCAGAGGTGTCATGGATTTGTTTGATGAAGCTGTCGTACTTTAGCTGTCCAATATCGGGACACCTTTAATAAGTGCAAGTCCTATATTCGACATAGAGTGATTATGTAAGAGATGACATGCCCAGTGGTAAGTAATTGTTTTGTCTTTATGTTTTCATGACAGTTGTTTGATGATCATATCGAATGTTTTTGTGTTGTGTAATAAGACAGCGAGAATATATTAATTTTGATGAGTGTGCGCGCTTGGCCTTGGGTGTGTGTGTATATGTGTGTGTGTCGTATGTATAGGCCTACTTGTTTCGTGTCAATCATGATATGCCCAAATGCATGTTTCAAGTGAGTGTATGTTGTATACATGTATATATACTCTTCCAGTTCTGTTATATTTGTGTCAATATATATATATATATATGCGATATTTCTATATCTGAGTGTGTATCTTTTAACATAGTACATCACATAAGAAATCAGTGGCATGTGGTATTTCAAGTAAGCACGTTTTCATATGATATTTTCTCTTTTTGTGTGATACATGTATCTGCATCTGTTTCGTGCTGGCTATGTACCTGTTTCGTGTTGTTGTGTACCTGTTTCGTGTTGTATGTACCTGTTTCGTGTTCTATGTACCTGTTACTTGTTGCATGCATACCTGTTTTGAGGACGTTTCCGAAGAGTGCGACTGAATCGACGGTGGAACAATTCCATCGTCTGTTCTTGAACTGATGTTGGCATTCGTCGATGGCCATCTTGGCTCCGTTCCTGACGGCTCCCATCACCTCGAGGTTTCTCTTGCACAGCCCTTTCTGCTTCCGGACGAGGCCCTGTAGCCGGTCGCAGGCCGTCTCCTCCTGCAACCGATCAGCCACTGCCACAGTCGCCAGAGACCTACGACAAGCACACACACACAAACAGAAGTCCATCAGAACAAAGGAAGAAGTATTCATCGCCAGGGACATACGACAGGCTACACACGTCCATCGGAATATATTAAGAAGTATTCAATCATACGTTCACGTGCATCGGACTACATTAATACGTTAACAATTCGTTGTCAGTGCACGTGTTATGCACTCTTTCTAAACACTTGAAAACTTCTTTTCCGTCGGGTTTGGGCTAGTATAGACTCTGAATAGTAATCTTGGAGAAGAGGCGCTATATAAATGCTTTGAATGAATGAATGAATGAATGAATGAATGAATGAATGAATGAATGAATGAATGATGAATGAATGAATGTTCAGGACTCAGAGATATGTGAAAGTTTACACACATTCTTTTAATCACATTAAAATAGAGCCAACTACAATACACACGAACCATGTTATACCGGAAACCACGTCAGTAGGCCTATATTAGCGCAGCCATCGAGCCACACTATTAATATTTATCTTACTTATTCATTTACTGGATTGTAGAGCGCCGCCATCTAACGACAATTACAGTTTTAACTGATGAAGCTGAGCGAGCTGTGCTTGAAGAACTTGCTCAAAGTCCTGCACAAGAACTGTCTCGTAGGAGACTTGAACCCGTACACTACGCGTTAGAAGGCGAGAGCTCACCCATCTGGATATAATAGTGCGTCACACGTTCAGAATATTAAGACGTAATCGTAATCGTAATCTCCAAACTTCTAAAGCGCCACTCGAAGGCCAAGCGCAGGCACCAGCCTATTCACGTGTGCTATCAAACCTGCACGCGAGTGGAGTTTTCTGTTAAACGCGCCTGAGGCTTTCTTTCTTGCGAATATAAATAATGCCAAGGGATGATTCATGCAGTAGCAAATCCGTCCACTTGATTTAGGGGTTGCCAAAAACTTCTAAGCTTACCAAACCTTCGATAGGGTAAATTTGGCTGACGTTTTCAATTTCTTTATTCTCAATGGCATGGGCTTATTTAGGGGGCGGGGGTTTACTGGTTCAAACCACCCAAATAAATTGCAAAATACAAAATACAAATTAAAAAAACTGACCACGTACTCTGCCACCATGTCCAATGAAAACTCCCCGAAATCGGAACCCCCAAATTGTTTCCTGGCTACGGTTCTGCTCGATAGTAAATGGTTATCAATACAGTGTAACATAGTATGTAACAGTAACCATACTTACACAAGAAAAGGTAGTACAGTATACATTGTATACATGAAAGCACAGCCTTTAGGCGCAGTACATTAGAGTAGGCCTACAACAGAGGTTCCAACCTTTTCTATGCCCTGCACCCCTAGGATATGTTTTATTAATGTTCGCACTTCCTACAAAAGTAATTAAACATTTTAAGATGAATAAGTCAAATTTCTAATTTTTTGAACCGCAGATTGAACCACATACACTCATATAGTACTGCGGGTGAACATATTGAACTAAAAAATATGCTTTTAGCTCAGTGCAGAAAATGCAAAAATAAATTGAGCAATTAGACAAAATTGTAAACCGTAAAATCAATCCCAATTGTGAACATAAAATTCAATAACTTCTTTGTTACTTTCCCTCTTTGTCGCAGCCCCTTAAAATGCCATCTCGCACCCTTAACCCCTAGGGGGCGCGGGCATCCAAGGTTGGGAACCCTTAGCCTACAATAAAGTACAGTAGGAGGACAGTAAGTATACATTGAAACGCAGTATAGTACAGTACACAATAAAATACAATCGAATAAAATACAATGCAATACAACAAAGGAACAAAAAATACACTCCAATACACAACAAATTACAGAACTTCACTTCTTATGTTCAACGTCGCTCACACAAAAGACTACATTAGATCGATTTGAAAAGATAAAACTCCTCTTTATGCTTTGATTTTTTACGGACAAATCATTCTGTCGTTAAGCGAAGAATAAAGCAATTATGTAGTGCATTTTCTGGCATGCACACCGCACATGCCCATACATTAAACGCTTCTGGCATTCACAAGGTAGGACCGGTTGCATCGAAAGCATAAAGAAGACGGATTGAACCTGGGAGCGAAGTCTCTTTGTAGTCGAGAAAAATGACTTATGTTTTGTGGAGATCTAAACAATGCCAGACCGATAACGTGGTAACTCATCGTTTTATGACTGTCGCGTTTACCGACAAATAAACGCGACGACTCAGTGGGGGCTCTGTCCCCGTAGCCCCGTCCCGGCGACACCCCCTGTGGAGCCGAACCAATTAATTAACTCTCTCTGTCTCAACCTCCATTCATCTCCGCAGCCGATGATACGATTCTAAGCGTCCCGTCGGTTATGTCACTTTTTTGCAGCCCAGTATGAAAGAGCGCTACGTAAACACGACGGTGTACAGGACAATGAAACTACACACAACCCCACGCACCTCCACATCTATCAAATTTATATTGCGCCTGCAATCGATCGCCCTCAGTATTAGTTTATACTGTAATAATCCATAACAACATGTGAGTTAGTAGAGTGAGGAAAACTTCAATCACTCAATCTCTATGCTCATGTGTCATCGTCAACGAATTGTCGTTGTAATTGTCGTCGTTATCATCATCATAATCATCATCGTTATCGTCATAATCATCATCGTTGTCATCATAATCATCATCGTTGTCATCATAATCATCATCGTTATCATCATAATTATTATCTTCGTTATTATCGTTATTATCGTTATTATCGTTATCATCATCATTATTATCATTATTATTATTATTATTATTATTATTATTATTATTATTATTATTATTATTATTATTATTATTATTATTATTATTATTATTATTATTATTATTATTATTATTATTATTATTATTATTATTATTATTATTATTATTCTTGTGTATTTCAGGCTGTCTGTTCTGTCAGTAGTTAAGATTTATCGCATAACATGTACTGATTTGTAATAATACTGCGTTGTTGTCAGTTTGAAGATATTAAACGAAGATTATTATTATTATTATTATTATTATTATATTTATTATCATCATCATCATTATCACTATCACTATCATCATCATTATCATCGTCATCATCATCATCATCGTTGTTATCATCACCATCACCACCACCACCATCATCATCATCGTTATCATCATCATCTTCATTATCATCATCTTAATCATGATCAGCATCATCGTCATTGTCGTTTCATCATCATTATCGTCGTCGTCTTTGTCGTCGTCATCATTATCAGATCCTGCATGATGCTAGCCAATAATTATTGCGATGGATTCGAGTGAAGGATGTCCATTATTTTCAGTCAGTCTAATGCGTACAGACTCGTCACGTGTAAGACAGCTATCCATCACTGCAGGCTTGCTTGCTTTTGCTTTCTTGCCTTCAAATTTTACATACACGAAGAGGAGGTGGAGGAGGAGAGCAGGAAAAGAAGCAGGAATACGAGGAGGAGGAGTAGGAGAGGAGGAGGAGGAGGAGAAGGAGAAGGAGAAGGAAGAGGAAGAAGCGAAAGAGAGGGACTGTGAGGAGGAAGAATAGGGGAAGAGAAGATGAAGGCGTAAGAGGACTGATCTTCTGGACATTGACCTGATTACGGCTTGGTTTTGGTGTGCCATCGGTTGATGCCTTGTGCATTAGACACCGGTGCAATTGAAGTTACTAATTACAATTACAATTACAGTGAGGAAGAGGAGGAAGGAATAGGGTCATAAGAAAAATGAAGAGTAGGAAGATAAGAAAAAGCAGGAAGGAATAGGGTCAAAAGGAAAATGAGGAAAAAGAAGAGTTGGAGTTGATCGAGAACCAAAAGGAAATGGAGGAGGAAGAGGAGTGTGGAGAAGGAGGAAAGACGAGAAGGAGGAGGAAGAAAAGGAGGAAGGTGACAATATGGAGGAAGAAGACTTTAAGGCGAAGGAGAAAGAGGAAGAGTCCGAAGAGAAGGGGGTGGATAAACAGGAGGAGATGGAGCAGGAAGAAAAGGAAAAGATTGAGGAGCAGAAGGAGGAAGAACGACGAGAAACAGGGGAGAATGAAGTGTGAAGATGGAAAGCAGGATATGATGATGATGATGCTGATGATGATGCTGAGGACGATGACGGTAACCACCACGATAATGATGACGATGATGATGAGGAGGATGAGGAGGAGAAAGAGGAGGAGAAGGAGGAGGAGGAAGATGGGATGAGATGCGAAGTCATGTCCAACATCGGTTTAATGGAGGAAGAGTCTGAGTTCCGGATGAACACCCATGCAAGAGATCTCGCCTCTGGCATCTCGATTATACGCTCCACTGCACCCGCTCTGCATAACATATAGGCCGTTCAACAGAAACAGACATTTGTACAGACATGTCCGGACCGAATCAAATATACAAATGACACGACTGCATAGACTTAGAGATCCAAATGCATCGATGTGTATACATATATGCGCTGTGGGAGCGTGATCTGATTAGACCCAATTGAATGCCGTTCCGGTCAGTCAACCATGACGCCAGCAACCAGCGAAAGCCAACAAGCCATTGAAGCATGAAACTGCGGATAACAGATGGATCGACAGAACATCCGCATCAATTCTCTCTAATTCTCTCTCTCACTTTATCTCATTCTCTCTCTCTTTCTCCTTCTGCCCTCCCTCTAACTCCCACGCTCTCTCGCCTTTGCTGTCCTATCTCTTATCTCTTCTCGTCTCACGGTTTCTCTCTTTGCTCTGCTCTACTCTACAACTGCTTTGATTGTCCAACTGTCCATCTATCTTAGTGTCTGTCTGTCTGTCTGTCTGTCCATCTATCTTTGTGTCTGCCTGTCTGTCTGTCCATCTATCTTTGTGTCTGTCTGTCTGTCCATCTATCTTTGTGTCTGTGTGTCTATCTGTCTGTCCATCTGTCTTTGTGTTTGTGTGTCTGTCTGTCCATCTATCCTTGTGTCTGTGTGTGCGTCTGTCTGTCTGTCCATCTATCTTTGTGTCTGTGTGTCTGTCTGTCTGTCCATCTATCTTTGTGTGTGTGTGTGTCTGTCCATCTATCTTTGTGTCTGTGTGTCTGTCTGTCCATCTATCTTTGTGTTTGTGTGTTTGTCTGTCATCTTTCTTTGTGTCTGTGTGTCTGTCCATCTATCTTTGTGTCTGTGCGTCTGTCTGTCCATCTATCTTTGTGTCTGTGTGTCTGTCTGTCTGTCTGTCCATCTTTCTTTGTGTCTATATGTCTGTCTGTCCATCTATCTTTGTGTTTGTGTGTCTGTCTGTCATATTTCTTTGTGTCTGTGTGTCTGTCTGTCTGTCCATCTATCTTTGTGTCTGTGCGTCTGTCTGTCTGTTCATTACCTTTTTCACACAAACATTTTCCATCCGTCCCTTTTTCTATCTTCTTCCCTGGCTCTTATTATAGTCTGCTTGTCAATCACCTGTCTATTTGTCTGTGTTTCTGATTGTTGTCCTTTTCCTTGTCTATGTTTGTGTCTGACTTTCTGTCTGTCTGCTTCCTGATTCAGATGCACGTTCTTCTGCTTTCCTACTCTTCTGTTTCTCTCTATTGTTTCCGTCAATAACACAAAAAGTGGGAAAAACTCGATTTTTTTTCATTTTTTTCGATTGGCAGGCACTATATCAGATTTTGATCAGAATTTCATTCTGAACACAAAAATGACTTTTTTTGCTTGTAGCACCAAAAATGCAAAATGTTACGCTAGTACCTCTGACTACTACGCCCGTCTATGCTTCGTTAACAACAGACAGACAGACAGACAGACAGACAGGATAGGCAGGCAGGGAGAGATTTGACAGAAGTGAGAAAAGAGAAATATTGGACGAAAAAGAGAAAGTTATGGGAGAGATAGAGAGAAAGAGAGAGAGAGAGAGAGAGAGAGAGAGAGAGAGAGAGAGAGAGAGAGAGAGAGAGAGAGAGAGAGAGAGAGAGAGAGAGAGAGAGAGAGAGAGAGAGAGAGAGAGAGAGAGAGAGAGAGAGGGAGAGAGGGAGGGAGGGAGGGAGAGAGAGGGAGAGAGAGCCCGAGAGAGACAGAGACAGAAGAGAGAGGGGAGAGAGAGATTCTGAGGGGGAGCAAAAGGAAGGAAACAAATGTCCAGTGGGGGATCGAGGACGGGAAGGAAAACTGAGAGAGAGGAGAGAGACAGAGACAGAGACAGAAAGAGACAGACAGACAGATAGACAGAGAGACAGACAGAGTGAGAGACAGACAGAGACAGAGACAGACAGACAGACAGACAGACAGAGACAGACACAGAGTGGGTGGAGCGCTGGAGAGAAAGTAGGCGAGGGAGGGTCTAGAGAAGAGGGAGGACTGGAAAAGCGACTACTCCGACGACACCGGGGGTCAATGGGATGAGTCGCCGTCGTTGGCGTCTGTCTACAACATGCGTGTAGAATGCAATGCGTGCATTTCCATCAATCTTATTCAGACGACGACTCCGCTGTCGGTGGCAGTCGCAGCTGAGCGATGCAGCGGCGGCGGCGGCGGCAGTGGAGGCGGCGGCGGCCGTGTTAAAGCGATTAACTTTTTCGGCTGAAATGTAACGGAAACCCAAATTAGACGCCCCATGAATCATCGCCCCCCAAAATAAACGCTGACAAAACGCAATTCTTATCCTCGCAAATCATTTCTACCGGATAACCGCTGATATATATACACGTACAGTTTACGAAACTGCACATTTAAATATCTATCTATATATGCGTGTGTGTATATATACCGATTATACATATGCAGTTTTGTAAACTTATGCATGCATATACATGTATACAGGTAGGTAAGTGTAATACAAATAATGATAAACAGTTTTGATCAGTGGCGGTTCTAGAGTTTTTGGACGGGGGGAGGGTGGGGGGGCTAAAAAATCAGTTGATCTAATGAGAATTAAGCATTAGGAGATTAGGAGGCTGTACTACCAACAAACATTGTAGGCAATGTATGGCTAATTAAACGTTAAACTGGAGGGGAGCTAAAATGTGTATAGGGCTAAGAAAAACTAGGGGTTAACTTTCCTAATGGGGGCTACAGCCCCATAGCCCCACCGATAAAACCGCCACTGGTTTTGATTTGAAGAATAGGCATACTCTGTTTGAAAAGCTGTTACTATTTCAGTTGTGAGCAAATCTGTTTTGGGATGGGCACAAACTGAATGGGGATGAGTGGAGATGGGGACAGACAGGATGGGAATGGGTTTAAGATGGGGATGGATCATGGAGTGGGGGATTGGATCAGACCGGATGGGATGGGGTGCGGATGGAGGTAATTTTTGTCCCGTGTCAGACTGTCAGTCTCTAATTGTATGTACATAAATATACACATGTGTGTATGTATACAGTATGCATAAATATATGTATATATGTATATATGTATACACAGATATACGTAGTTTGTACATATAGGCGTGTGTGTGTGTGTGCCTGAGAAGCTAGTCTGGTCTATCAATCATTCAATTAACAATCAGTCAGCCACCAATGCCGTTAGCTTTTATTCGCGTGCTTGGCTTACTACCAGAAACTGCGCATGCGTCGTAGGAGTTGTAGGAGCCCCGCTACGCACCGCATGTAGGGCCACACATGCAGACCGTGCTGTTCCAGCGCGCGCATTAGCATACGCGTGCACACTCATAGATATATACATATAATATATATATATATACATATATATATACATACACACATATACATAAATGTATATATATATGTGTGTGGTTGCGCTGTTATGTGGTTGGATGGATGCCTCTATACATCTGCCTTCCTTTCTCTTTTAGTACGTTCTCGATGGTAATTTTCGACATGGTCTGTTTGTCTCGGAAGCCTCTGCATGGCGCCATATAAATCAGTAAATCGCAACGTGCTACAGCATCGGACTCGGAAAGCGATATTCTATATATATATATATATATATATATATATATATATATATATATATATATATATATATATATATATTACAAATAGGCCTTTATATAGTGAAGTATAAAGGGTATATTTTTCTTCGCTGAGGGTGGCTGCGTCCATATATCCGGTAGGACGTCTGTAGGTGGAGGGTTGAGTCTCAATGAGGGATAATAGTTGTTAGCGTTGTTGTTGCAATTATTCAAATTTAAATTGAAGCCGAGAGGTCAAAGTATAGCAGAGATGGATCGAACGACATCGTGGATTTAATTTCCGTTCTGCAGGACTTCTATATACCAACTGAAAAAGTGATTGATAGAATCATTGAATATGTGCGAGAGGAGGATATATTGCCAGGCGGCAAATGATGAGGTGTTTCGTTGAATATGTAGCGACTGCATGATTAATAGAACTGCTTGATTGATTCTTTCGCGATGGCTGGTCGACTGATATACAGGAGCACAATAAATTACGAACACATGAATCATCGCATTAGCGACCAACTACTCGTGTAACACTTGCTGTGGGATTATTAGTTAGGCACACAGAGAGAAAGACAGAGAGGTAAGAGGGCAGGAAGGGAGGAAGCGGAGAGGCATGAAAGGGGAGAGGGAGTAGGAGATGTGGAAGGGAAGGAGGCAGAGAGGGTAGCAGACTGGAAGGGAGGCAGGAAAGGAAGAAGAGGAACGGACGCAGAGATAAAGGGGAAGTAAAGAGGAAGACAGGAGTAGGATTAGAGGAGGAGAGCGCATAGAGGGAAGCAGGAAGGAAGGGACATATGCGGGATGGGAGACAGCGAAGTAAGCGAAAAAAAGTGACTCGTTCTTAGGAAAGAAGTGATGCGTGACTTCTGTAAATAATCGGACACTTGCTAGTAGATGAACCGGTTGACTCCTAACACTTCCTTCACTTCGTCCTGCACCCCGTATGAACCCCCTCCCCACAGACCAATCGCCCTTTCGGAATCCATGGCCCAGCACGCGTCACCCATTTACCACAGACTCCATAGAGTCTTTGTCTATGCGTAATATGCGTAATATGCGTAGGGTGTTGTGTTCATACTGCGTAATCGTAATCGTCATATTTTTAGCAGCGTCTACAGAAAGCTAAGTCAAGGGAACCAGTTTACTTACAAACGCTCAGTCAAAAACGAAATTGTTAGACAGGTCAGGTCAAATTCGGCTGCAGGTCGAGATCCAAGTGCGTGCGGCCATGGGTTTAAAACATTTAGTGTAAACAATTATAAAATGATGAAAATATTGTCGCTATGACAACCAAACTCATATAGGCTACCTGACATTAGCTTATCTTGATCTTATACATGTAGGTTAGCTAACATAAGCTATAGCCTTAGCTTACCCGACCTTAGCTTATTTGACACAAGCTTACCCGACTTTAGCTTACCTGACATAAGCTTACCTGACATTACATGTAGCTTACCTTACATGTAGCTTACCTGACAGAAGCTTACCTGACCTTAGCTTATTTGACAGAAGCTTACCCGACTTTAGCTTACCTGACATAAGCTTACCTGACATAAGCTTACCTGACATAAGCTTACCTGACATTAGCTTACCTGACATAAGCTTACCTGACATAAGCTTACCTGACATAAGCTTACCTGACATTAGCTTACCTGACATAAACTTACCTGACATAAGCTTACCTGACATAAGCTTACCTGACATAAGCTTACCTGACATTAGCTTACCTGACATAAACTTACCTGACATAAGCTTACCTGACATAAGCTTACCTGACATAAGCTTACCTGACATTAGCTTACCTGACATAAACTTACCTGACCTTACTTCGTTGCCTCAATTTAAATTACCCTACCTCGGTACGTTTACCTGCGCTTAAATGAGATCAATGGCGCATAGCTTAACTTACCGTACGTACCAGGTTCTACCCTATAACTTACCTCATCTCAATTAATACCAGACAATCCCGCAACTCAGACATTTTTGAGGAATGTGTTCTGCACATTATTCCGTCCAAATTCCGTCTTCGTTAGTTCACTAACAATTTTCCACGCAGAAGGAGGGATGGTAGGAGGAGGAAAAGGAGGAGGAGGACGATGGAGGAAGAGGAGGAGCGGGACGGAGGAGGAGGATAAGCGGGAAGAAGGAGGAGCAGAAAGGAGGAGGAGGAGCGGGAAAGATGAGGGGATGGAGGAGGAGACAGGAGAGAGGATTGAAGAATGAAGCAAGCGAGGAAACGAGCACTGGAAAATAAGAGGATTGGAAGAAGGATGAACAGAAGGAAACAGAGGGCGGAGGATTCGAAAACGGAGAAAGAAAGGTCGGAGGAGGAAGGTGGAATTGCACCGATTTCGGTTGGCAGGTTCTGTCGGGTTTAATCGCCTGTTGCCGTCCATCCTTATCCATGGCAGATCGACGGTGGAGGTCATGCCGTCGACTCCAACCATGGGAAGAGGAAGAACTCTGATCCCTTCGAAGACCTCCTTCTTTTTTACGTATAGGGCGTCGGAATTCGAAAGACGTAACAAAGTCTTCTTAAACCCACATGAAGTTTAAACCCATTGCAACAACTACTGAATATTTCATCATCGTCATCATCATCGTCAATAACAACAACGACGACGACGACGACGACGACAACGACAAAAACAGCTGCTACTACTGCTGCTGCTGCTGCTAATGGTACCAGATCGTTATCATCATCGCCGACTACGTCATCGTCGTCGTCATCATCATCCTCAGTTTCTTACAAACATTTTAAATTTCTCTACACTTCGGCATTTTTTTTTCTCCATCACAATGTAGTCAATCTTGTCACCGCTACAGTGATTAACACTGTCTCCCACAGAGGCGGATCCATGGGGGGGGGGGCAATCCGTCTATGGCCCCACCCCCATCTGATATTTACACAGGACGTGGCCCCAAAATTACACAAATTAGCACATGACCCTTACTAAATGCAAAAAAAATATTTGTGCCCCCCTCATAAACCTCCTGGATCCGAAATGGAATACAGCCTGTTGCATCGTAACACTTTAACGAACATGGAACCAGAACAGAATGGCATGATTGGTTTCAATTTAAAAATATTTGTGTTATTTTAATTTTGTTAATTAACTTAATTTTTAGTTTCATTGATTTTAAACTGCAGAAAAGTTATTAGGCTTATGTTGATATGTTGATTATTGTGTTACTGGGGTACGCCTGTGCTATCAAGTACACAATACATGAATATCAAATGTATAGGCCCCTGCTCGTTGATTCGATTCGAGAATCGATTCGAATTCGAACTTTTACCCCGCGATTCGATTCGAGATTCGATTCGACTGAAAATTTGTGATTCGCAGGTCCCTAGCACGTTTACATGTATGTATGTGCAATGTGTGTCTTTATGTGTATGCATTGTATGAATGCATGAATGTATGTGTGTGTATGTGTGTATGTACATGTATATGTTTGTATGTGTATGTATGCATTGCATATATGTATGTATGCTTGTACGTATGTATGTATATGTGTATGTATGTACATGTATGTATGTGCATGTATGTATTTATTTATGTATGCATGCATGTATGTATGCATGTATCTGAACACTTTCTATAGCGCCTTTAAAGAACCTCACAAAAGCGCTGCCTTCGCAAATCTATTAGAAGAAGAGTTGTCCCTTAAGCTAGCCCTGAGGCAGCCATGGGTAGGCCTATTCAGTGTTAGCGACTTCATTTTCTTAGCTTCTGCGTACGAGGGCGGGTGGCCAGTCCTCTCCCTCAGTGTAGGCCTACTCATCATAGCCGAGTTTGCTAGATATAATGTTAAATGTCATTATGTTAAGAACAGAAATGTGATAATGCAGTTGTTTGAAGAGTTAGACGCTTCGTACTCACAGCCATTTGATGCCAGATGACGTGACGAGGAATTCCTGCAGAATCAGAACAACCATGAAACCGGACACAGTGGTCTGCATTGTATCGAACGCTGCTCTGTCGTCATAAACAGTCACTTCAGTTTACGACTCAGATCTCTGTTTCGTCTCCTCGCCTCACAGACAAAGATCTCCTTCTCCTTCTCCTTCAACTCAACGCAACATCCGAAGCTGATCTGTCGTAGACACGCTTCAACTGCTATCGCGATGCTGTTCTGAATCAAAGCGCGCGTCGATGCGATACGAACAACTAGACGACGTTTGAGAAACAATCAAAGACTTTGAAACAACAGTGGAACGTTTGAAACAATGAGCGAATCACTGCAGCTACTTTTTTGACAGACTGTAGCCGAAACAAGGCAATTACGGCGGCGACAAAAATCTTGTCGGCAATCGACTCTCTTTCGCAACCGGCTAAGTCGACTATCTTGTCTTCACAATCCCCGACTACTTATATACTCGGATATGCGCGAATTCCTGACCAGCAGAATCAAAGGCAACGTGGATCGTCGATCGCTCTGTAGGGTTCGTCGGCGTTTAAAGTCGAAACGAGAGAGTCTTATCGAAGAAGATTTTATCCGGCAGCACTTGACTTTATCTCGTTCTATACACGCGTTCCGTAGAACTCCATGCCTCCTTCTCCGCCGTTGTCCGCTACTCCGCCGCTGCTGCCGCCGCCGTATAACACTTGCAACGAAACCACCGCCGCCGCCGCCGCCGCTTGGGCCGCTTAGCGATCGCGGCAGCTCTGCCTGGCGGCCAATTAGTAAAGTCGAAACACCTCTCGAGCTCACGTGGGCCCCGCAGTTGCAGGCGAAGCGCGTTTCGGGTGTGAGCGCCGCCGCGGCTTTCGTCTAAAAAGACAAGACAACAAGTCACTGTTGCCAAGTGTCTTTTGCCGTTACTTGCTTCCGAGGTATATATGTGTGCGATTGACGGACTGGCAGAGCCGACAGCGGATACCTACACGAAGCTCCTCGGCTACCGAGTTCATCAATCATTCCCTCAATTGGCCGATTCTGTGCCACCCAAACCCCTCCTCCTCCCCTCTCCCTTCCGTCGACCGTCCGCCGCACCGTACGCCCTGGGGTCAGTCTCTCGCCCACTCGATCTGGTCGTTCGCAGCCAATGATCCAATTGTGCGAACTGGGGGAGAAACGGACATTAACTGCTCGACGATTTCGAAGATTAAATTCAACGGAGTCATCTTTCCTGTAGCAACAATGGTGACTGGTACGCATTCTGTTCGACAGACAGACAGACAGACAGACAGACAGACAGACAGACAGACAGACAGACAGACAGACAGACAGACAGACAGACAGACAGACAGACAGACAGACAGACAGACAGACAGACAGACAGACAGACAGACAGACAGACAGACAGACAGACAGACAGACAGACAGACAGACGGGATATCTTTACGGCGTTAAAGGTTGTTCTTTTAACCGCTTAATCGAGAACTGCTCTGCCCCTTAACCCGTCTCCGGCGATCCCGTACCCGTCTGTACTGCTCGCCAGAGCGCAGACGACAACGACCTTTAACCCCGACAGCCTTAAAGAAAGCGCCACCTTTCGACGATTACTATCGCTGCGTCACTGGGACATATAGCTTCTTCTGGCACTAAAAGCGTTTGTTGCTCCACGTATAGATCAAAGAAATGCTGCCTTGTAATGATCTCGAGAGGCGCAATTGGACAATTAGCCAGATGCATAGGCCTACGTGCTTGATATCCCAATTTCTACAAATCCACTTAAAAGCACTAGAGTGAAAGCACAGGCCCCTAGCTTTTCATTCATTCATACACACATACGTGCATAAATACATGCATTCATAAATACATACATACATAGAGGGATTGAATTGTCGGGGTTGGGAGGGTTAAACCCTCATTCATATTTCAACTCCTCCAGTTAATTCCCAAAAATTACCTTGGGGCTAAGTTAAACCCCCAGCACAGCTTCAGTGGTTCAATGCATCTGTTGGCTTAATTAATGTTTTTTCTCAGTATTAAGTGTTTGTTAAGTGTTTGTTAAGTCATAATATTTTCCTAGAAATCTTCTGGAAAAAGTCAAGAGTTTTCCAGTAAGTAGGCCCAATTCATTGTTCGACTTTCAGACACAGCTAAGGCTCGAGTACACCCACAGTGCCCCATACCCACTACAAATTTAGCACGTAGGCCCTATATACGGGCTTTAGGTATACGTAAGAAATTCCGGTCGAGATACCGAGACATATGAAAGAATTTTTCAACCCCCCTCTCCGTTCAAATGTGACAATTAAACCCTGCATACACAGGCTACATACATAAACACACATACATAGAAAGAAATTGTGGTATGCGTCCAGGGAGCGAAGAACAGCGCAACGAAGGCATCGGGTTAAAGTTCAACCGTTAAACGTTTATTAAAAGCGTTGCAACATTTTTCATCTATAAAGGAAAAGATATATATGTGTCGCTGGCTAAGGTTTGTAGTTCAGTCCAGGGGCGGAGACTGGGGGGAGGAGACGGTCCCCCGAAATTTGAGGTGGAGAGATGCAGTTGCTTATATTCCCCTAATATTTTACCAAAGTTCACCCTTCACTAGGGATGTCATTTGGGGGCCGGGGAGCATTTCCCTCTGATTTTTGAAAGATATGTAAAAAGGAAAGGAGGAAGAAGAAAGGAGTAAAACCGAAAAAAAGAGATTCATTTGCAACATTGGCTTACAGTTTTGAACATGTAGACTAAATACAAAGCATTTTAAAGAAACACCAAAAAGTGAAAAAATTCTTCCCCTCTTCCCCCCCTCCAAATGCTGAAATGACGTCCCTACCCTTCACACCTCTGGGTGGAGTCATTCACTCTATAAAGTTCCTAAATGATTTTCCGTGAAGGTCGTGGGTCACTCGCAGGCCCGGATTAAGGGCTACTGGCACAGGCGTAATTTGTGGGAGGTACGAGGGGTACCCGTACCCCCCACTTTTTGAACTGGGGGTACCTACCCCCCACTTTTGGAACAATGCCAATCAATATTTTATTATTGTGCCTTCTCAGAGATCGCAGTCTCCCCTTGCTTCGTGTATGTAATAAATTGGTAACCCCCACTTTTTAGACGAAAGTTACGCCCCTGGCTACTGGGCCCCGTATAGGGAGAAGGAAACGTCAGTGTCGCGGTGTCAAATTAAAAGGTCAACTCTCAATAACTGGTGACAAATAAATTGCGTAAAAATAGTAGGTGCCGTCAGAAGCAGCAGAATCCTAGCCAGAAGCCTCGTTTGCCTAATGGGTATAAATCTGGAAGAGCTGGAAGGGTTAGCGGTTGAAACGGTTCAACCCCGCCCCGAAACCTCTTCACTGAAACTAGAAAAGATTTTCTGAGTCTGCAGTTGTTGGTTTCGTCTCTGCTCTTAAGCCAAATATCCTACACAGGATACGGCTGTAGGACCGCCATTGATCTAGTGTACATTGCACGAACGCGTAAAGATTATCGGTTGGAGCAGCGATCTGCAGAACTGAGAAAATTCGGGGAAGGCCAAGTAGGCTATCCGAGAAACCATCAAACACGGCCTGATCCGGTTCAGTACCGAAAACATGTATACAAGCATTCGGCAAATCGCTTTGTTGTGTAACTCTGTATTCGACAACTACTCCGGACTGCCGCCGGTGTGAGGCCAAATCGCGACCGAACGAAACCAGTTCCGACAGCGCTGCGATTGGTTCACGTGACCAGGACGTGGACGTTAGTTCTTAAAATAGAACTGTTCCGTTCATCCCGTTTCTGAATAGAACTGTTCTGTTCATCCCGTTTTGATGACGCTTGTTCTATTCGTCAAAATCACGTTTATCCCTAATTACAATGGCCCAAGTAGGCTACAGACTGTTTGGGCTACTATTTTTCCTTGAATAATATAATTTTCCAATCAAATTTTGTTGTCAAGGCAAAAGCGTACTGTAAAGTTCGCCTCCTTACGTTGTCAAAATAAATATAGAAAGGAAAGCGGAACCCACTTCACCCCGGAATCGATTTGGCACAACGTTATTCTGTTGCGCTGCCTAAAATAGATCCCAGATGAAAGACGTTTCACTCGCTAGGCGGCGCTCTGGCTTATCGGTCGGTACCCGGCTCGTTTCTACAACGCAACCACCTGTGTGCGATTGCGGAATCTCTCATCAACGCCAATCTTGTTTCTGCCAAGTTTGCTGTTCGTGTGTTAGTCGTGACTGTTCCACGTTTGAGATGATTGAATTTGACGTCTGAATAAATTCCACAACTGACTTCGATACAATTCTATTTCTACATTTAGACTCCCCTTGACTTATATGTCTGCCAATAGGGCCTATACGAAACAATAGTCAACGACTGGTCCTGTGGCTGACAGCCAGACAGTTTGATCTTAGTGCCACAGCCAAAGCAGAAGCCGAGATGAAAAAGACATAGGCATTTATGAAAGGAGAGAATATGTTTGTCTTAAGTCAGTGTCAGACAACCCATCGTTGTTAGTCACCATGCTATATGTCATGGACCTGTACAAAGGTCTTCCAGTCTTGCCAAGCAGATAGCTTGCTTTCTTTCATCACTCCTTGATGCTGTGCTGGGCATCAATGCTATATCACTTCCATAGCATTCCATGTTGCTGCCCCTAATGAATGGAACCGACTAACAATGTTTCTCTCATGTTCCAACCCTTTTTCTTTCTTGACGAGATGCCTCAAAAAGGACTATTTCTCATTGGCTTTCAAACATCTGGATATCTAACAGCTCTTCACTTGGCAACTGACAAATGTGCCTCACATTTACATATCTGTAACCTTGCACATGTTAAAAATAATAATAATAATAATAATAATAATAATAATACACAAGCTGCTAATTTACTGTCGAAGGCCAAAAGAAAGTATTCCTCCAATGTGAATACAATAACTTGCCTCAATCTCTTTACAGAGGCACGTAAAACTAAAATACCATCTTCAAGGCAGAGGAAATTAGCAGTCTTGAGAGCTCACACTGTACACATCAAATGATTGATCATATGAAATTACAGAATGCAGAATATCTTTTGCATCTGAGAAAGGCAATCTATTAACGGGTACAAAGCGCCTCGAATTAGTGAACACTGTAAGAGGCATTTTATAAACGTGTAGATACAGAAAATACAATACAATGATTCACTGCAGTCAGAATTTAGGACAAGGCACACGTGAAAAGAAATGCATTAATGTTGTTGTCAACCTGGTGTTGAACTAATTTTAAACCACCCATATAATTGAAATCTATCATTAGAACCAAGAATATTTGGTGATATGGCTCACAACAAACTTGAAATCTTGTGGGTTCTTTAACTTTGTACTCTCATTGAATGTTATCTTGGAAACAGAAAGGCAAGAAACACTCTTGAGACCCATTTATATTGCCTACATCTGATGTACATGTATACAGTAAATGCTCTTTATATCTTGTGCCAATCAACTGCTGCCTGAGACAACATGAGAAACAAGCAATTCTGTAAAAACAGAGCTGCCAAGAAGTAGTCTTGCTCTGCTACACAATCCATTTCTAGTTTTAAAAGGTGGAAAAATTATTCCAGCAATCAAAAACAGGTTTAGGAAGTCTCTGATTCCTAAGGCAGCAGAACAAGTGGACTGATCAGTCAGTGGAGCAGAATCAGACATGAGCGATCACTCTGATTTGTCACTTTCATCCTCTTCTCCTTCCTCATCTTCCTCTTCTGCATTTTCCTCTTCATCCTCATTTTCCTCTTCATCTTCATTTTCCTCCTCTTCTTCATTCTCCCCTTCTTCTTCATCATCTTCATCTTCCTGAACTTCATCTTTTGCTAAAAAGAATCACACATTGGTCAAAGCAACCACTGAAAAGCAACAGAAGCGAAGCAACAAAAGCTACCACGCAAGTGATGTGATAACCACACACAATGGGAAAGGTAAGGTTGTGTGGAGCATGCAGAAACACAAAATACAATCACATTTATTGCATGCCAATTCAGCCTCTACTTGTGCTTCAAGTCAAACACAAAATTACTATCAAAGATTTTTACAGTTATTGACATAAAGGCCAGAGAAGGCTAACAAGCTTTTGTATTTGAGGTAACTGAAGAAGCCTAGCTCAGAGTTCTTATGCTGAAAGGCAGGAGTTAAAATGGATGGAGGAATGAGGTCATTCAGAGTGGCCATAAGTGCATGTGCGAGTTTGGTGTTACATAACCTCTTACGTATCTCAACCAAATGAAAGCTTTAGTTTCACATAAGTATGTTTATGGTAGTTATTATCAATGTAGTTTGCACTGGAATAATCAGATCAAAACAAAACCATGTATGTATTGAAAAATCAAGTAAAGCGCAACAGTTACACTTTTCCATCACTCGAAATGGAGGCCATGTCAAAGGTCATATCATACGTACTGATGGACATTCAAGTGGTTAGGATGCGAGCCCATTACATTGACAGCTGTGATTCAACTTCTGTCATGTGGATAGTTTACAGATACCCAAAAAGAGCTATATAAATGTGCCCTTTATGTATGAAACTGGCTAAGAAAAAATCTCTATTTTAAAAATATGAAACTGCCAGTGTAAACATACGTGGTGTAGGTATTTTGTTGGAGAACTTCTTCAGCTTGCAGACGAAGAAACCATCCATGTCGTCTTTATGTGGATAGTATCTCCGTGCCAGGTTCATTGACGGATGGAAACGATGTTCACGAAAGCTGTTGCAAATCAAAATGTTGGTAACTGTAACTATCTGTCCTGCTGTGCCCCAATCTATCTGAGGAGCCAGCACTTCCAGCTTATTATGTTGGCAGCTTAGCAGCTTGCTTCAGTGTTATTCTTACCTGGCGACAGACCTCTTAACTGCCCAACACAAATTGATCTGGCTGTTTCACTGCCCTACACCGCTACAATGCAACGTTAAAGCTGTGCTGTGGTTGGCCCCTCATTCTGGAACATACTTCCAAACAATCTGCAACTTATCCTTTCTATACCTCTGTTTCACTTGCAATAAAGTTGTTGTCAACCTGGTGTCAGATCCTTTTGAACCATGCATCAGCTATAAGTGAAATCTATCATTTGAACCAAGAATATTTGGTCAATGGCTGCGAGTTGAAAACCATTCTATTCGATTGTTGTCGTGCAC
The DNA here is from genome assembly GCA_963556255.1 of Allolobophora icterica. NCBI lineage: Eukaryota > Metazoa > Annelida > Clitellata > Crassiclitellata > Lumbricidae > Allolobophora > Allolobophora icterica. The sequence continues at coordinate 36,849,097 of OY744612.1, forward strand.
TGACAGGTCAGGAGCTCATCTGATGAGTTTTCTTTAAGAGGCACTTATGTAAACATGCCCATTTTACTCTTAAAAGTACACATACTGCAAACTAAATTTTATGATGTAATCGGTAACTTACTGGACGAACCCATCTGCACCAAATGACAACCCAGCTGGAACAATTTTCACATTTCTTTTCTTCAACGCATATTGTACGACACATTCATTCTCCTCAACCTACAACAGAAATAACATCAATTTAAACTAAATTTCATCAAAAAATTTAGACTGAATTCTAAATGAACCCACTGAAATGCAGTTTGAAATCCTCTTGTAGTTAATGAAGCTATCAATCAATATTTCAGTGACAAACTGTTCTATCAGAGAACACATATCACATTAAGTAAAAAAAATTCAATAACTTCCTAAGCAACTTAACTTCACAAAAATTATTCTTGAGATTTCTTAATTGAAGTTTAAATAAGTAAAAAACAAATACCCGACTTAAGTTGAAAATCAAATTATTTAGAACTTACAAGTACAGAACAAGTGGAATAGACAACATATCCGCCAGTTGCTGAATTCGCCGTGCAGCAGTCGATTGCTGCGAGTAGAAGCTCTCTCTGTATGTGACTACAACGCTGAATGTCTTTCTCATCCTGCATGGAAAACAATGAATTATTTTCAGTGAGTAAAACTGACAAACACTATATATTTATATATGTACATGGTCACTTGAACAGTAATTCTTTCCTTTTTCCATTCCACAGCATATCAAAGTAGGTAATTCATTCAAAGCATTCATATAGCGCCTCTCGAGATAACTATTCCCAGCACAACTTTGGAGGAAAAGTATTTGTAGACAGTGTAAGCAGAATCCCTAGCTAACACAACATGGAGATCCAGAGGAAGGTTGTTACAGGTGGATGGCATAACCACCGAAAAAGCATGATGGTACATCATCAAAGTGCATGCAAAAGGAGCAACTCAATCATCCTGAGCAGTGGAACGAAGAATTCTATGGCCAGCCAGACCTGAAATGGGGCCACACTGTTCTGTTACCAATTCAACATAAAAATGTTACTGAGTATGCAACAATTCACTGCAATACCTAAGTAATAATAATAATAAAATGATAATAATAACAAACACGTGACAACTCAAGGGAGTGTTGCAGTGTAAGTCATGTTCCATGAGGAAATAAAGAACACAACGAAAGCAGCCTGTCAGATGACCGAGGCCAATTTGAGAAAATCTAATCACAGTAAACATTATTTACATAATTTTCTATTTCCTTTTAAATTCTACTGGTTAAATGATTTCTTCATATAATTTAATTGCATTGTTTTGTTATTTTAATTGCCAATACTACGAGTAATTATCATTACTTTGCATTTAGTGCCATTATCTAACGACCAAGCGTCCATCGATGGCACCGAGAATGAAGGACTTGCTCAAGGACCCTACACAGAAACTGTTTCAGGGGAGGTTCGAACTCATACTTGGCATTACAAAGTGAGTGCTATTGCCAATTGGCTACCATGTCCCATAAGTCATTAATCGTGGGTGCTGCTATGATAGTGCATGTTAAGGATTTGCTGAGGTCTCTTCTGTATGTTGTTTGCAGTGAAGGCTTCAACCTCTAAAAGTGTAGCTCACATTGAGAGAAACAAAACCGAACCTTTGATGTTTTGACTTCATTATGCTTTGAAATAACACCAGTTCCACTGCAAGGCGCATCAAGTAAAACCCTATCAAAGCCCTGAAGAGTCTAAAACAAACGAGAAAAATCGATCTATAACTTCATATCCAACATAGACGATGCATTGACAGCATTGACACTTCATTAATTCTATGACTAAAATATTGAACGTTCAAACTGCTTGAAAGAATAAGAGTAATTATAGTGCAAACAATGGTGACAAACACTGCAGTTTACATACCACTTTAATTGTTAAAATAAATAATTTATAACAAGAGATTCTTCGAAACTGAAATCCAAAATTGAACAATAAGTAATGTTTTATTGCCACTGCAACGAGTTCGTTTATGTCTGTTTGGAGCTATATGATTACACTCTGGATCAAGTATTTCTTTGATCCACCCTGCCTGATTAGACTGACATGTGAACTAACCGCAGGTAACTTTCGGCCATCGACTGTGGTGACGATGCAGTTAGTAACACCCATTCGATGTATGTTTCCAACAACGGCCCTCGCTCGATTGCGGTTCACATCATTTGCTACCAGACACCCTGTGTTCTTCATCAACTGACCTACATATCAGCAGAGAAAATCATTAATGAAAGAATGTTAGGCAGACAAGTCTTATGGATGATAAATGTTGCCAAGCAGTAGTACTACAGCAATATGTAATTGCTTTACTAAAGAGTTTAGCAATAATTAATACTTTACCGAACTTAATTCCTAATATGTTCGTAACAGTCAATGAACAATAAAAAACTGAAACTACCGATATAGGTCGTCTTTCCTCCAGGAGCAGCACACATGTCAAGTATCTTCTCCGATTCCTGAGGAGCAAGTGACATCACGGGTAGGAAACTGGAGGCACCCTGCAGCATGTAATGCCCAGCCAGGTATTCTGGCGTTGCACCTGAAAGACACCAACGACTAAGTAAAGAACAACGGTGTGGCTTCCAAAGAAAACAGGTAATAGTTTCAAGCTGTGTTTGTAAATCAAATAAATTAGTTGAACATAATCAGTGAGTAAATATGCTAAATACTTCTGTGTACCAGAAAACAAGGCTTGTAAAATAATTAGTTTGTGCAACTCATAATGCAATTCAGTAGAAACTCAGTCACTATGACCACATAACAACTTATGCAACATCAGAACCTCCTGAGGTTCTTTACACTGTCATTATAAAGCACTGAACAGGGAAAAACTGAAAACTAGATAAATCTGAAAATTTACAGTATCTGAGAAAATTTCTAATAAAAAATACTATGAAAATGCACCTAACATTAAACAATCAAATCTGAAACTAATATCATATTTAGGGACCTGCGAATCACAAATTTTCAGTCGAATCGAATCTCGAATCGAATCGGGGGTAAAGGTTCGAATTCGAATCTCGAATCGGTGGGTACCAGTTTGATATTCATGAAGGTTGATAGCACAGGCTATCACAGTATCAATATATCAATAACTTTTCTGCAGTTTAAAATTAATTAAACTAAACATTAAACTAATTAATAGAATTAAAATAGCACAAATAATTTATGAGTTAAGTAAGTAAGTATATTCTTTATTGTACCAATTGCATAACCGCACTTTGGTGTACATACATCTAAGCAGAGCATAACTTTCTAATTATAAACCCTTTTCTTGCAGAGGGTTTGCTGTCGTCTAATTAACGGCGATTAGCAACCCTAATTTTTAAACTAGTTTACAACAAAGTCGTTATCATTTTTTAGAAAAACAATTCGAAAATGTTTCGAATCATGATTTAATTTTCGAATCGAATCGAATACCGCCGTCCGATTCGTTTTTGAATCGAATATCGAAGCTTCGCAGGTCCCTAGTCATAATCTACAAGTCAATTGTACGAAAATATCCTAAACTGAATGACGTCATGGGAGAGGCAAGCAATTCAAAAGCCTTGTACCAACAACCTTAACAGCATGGAAACCCATTAGAGTCATGGTTCAGAGTTTTTGGACTCCGGTTGCACGGCCAATACTGGCCCTACGAGGCATGTCAGTGTTTGTTTATCTTATAGAAGTGCTACATAAACCCACTGAATAAATGAATGAAAAAAAGTAAAACTGAGTCAATGACCTTGGATTAAGAAAACAGTTTAATACTGCAATGTGTCTGATAAAGTTAGTAAGTAACTTAATGTGGTAAAGCAGCATAAAAATACTGAGCAGCAGCAGCACCTACCAATAGGAATGTCACGACTATCCGTAACGAGAAGACCGACTTTTGACCAGGAGAGTGGTTCAAGGTTGACACCACGACCAATCAGGGCCTACAGACAACGGAAGGAATGAAATTCAGTTAAAAACAGAAAAATCATTTATTTCAAATTTCACACACAAAGAAATTGGTCAAAAAGGAAGTAGTCAGGTTCGGCACCAGGCAGGCCACTTATTAACGGATAATCAAGTGTCAAACAACTCACTTATTTATAAGTTTACTTTTCACGTTTTTTGAACTTCATACTTTTCTCAGCACATTCGTCCAAAGTCTTAAGAACCTGCTGAAGACTTGGTCAAGGTCCCCCTACAAGATGGCTTTCTCAAGACAAGCTATAATCTGCAAAATCTGTATTAAAGGTAACCCCCCAGTACACCAGAAAACACTTATGCCACATTTTAAAAATAATAATATAGAAAGGTAACAACAACAGTTAAGGCAATCCAGAGGAAGAAACAGCCTGGTAAGTAGCCTCATTTAACTTGAGCTAGAAATCCAACTAATCACATACCTATAGTTCAATCACTTTTGCTCAAATTAACATAGTTCAAACCAGTTTGACAGAAAACAGTTGTAACTTACAGCAACGAGAATTTTTGATGTTAAATAACAATATGCTTATCTGATATACAAAATGTAGAACTTAGAATTCTCCGCAATATATATCAATCATACCTGAGCAAGATCACGTCGCCTCGTCTTCAGTGTATTTGTTCGAATTGTAACAGGTCGATTCTGCTCATTGGCTTCTAGAAATTCCATTATGTTTACAGCGAACAAGTCGAACAGCTTCTGCACGAGGTACTCGTTGTAATCGTACAAGAAGCAGAGGTCTTTTCGAAGTAATTCGATGTACTGTTTGCGCTTTTTTCCTGGTTCTCTGCGCTCCTTGAAGTTTCCTAAGACCTGGAGGATATCGTTCACCCGCTGACGACTCATCACGAGGTCTGGTTGGTCCTTTTTCAGTTCCTCGTCTGTCGGCAAATGCATCGGCTCTGTGCACGTGATGTTCATCTGCATTTCCTCCTCGGCAAGACGCCTAGCGACAGTAAATTAAGTCAGGTTGAGTGTGTAACAAAACTTGGCAAGTAATGTAAACCAAGAATAACACTACTAAATTATGAAAGTAATTAAGAAAACAACTCTCTGCATCAAATTGAGAACATCTGCTTTTCCAGAATCATACACATCTTTCCAGCCCAATATAGAATTCCAACTGACCTAAAATCACTCAGTTAAATGTGCTATATAAATGACCAATTACTTGTCCTACTTTCGAGCAATCAGTTCATTAATTAATTCATGGATGCACAAATGAATGCAACATTAGCTACTTAGCGTCTTAAACATTTGTAATATTTAGCAATAAATTATAAGCTTTGAAAAGCTTTGTGCATATAATAATATTGTGTAAAGTAAGGAAAACATTACGTAACTGAAAAACAGTACAGTAAACTACTAATATACATGTTATTTTCCCTTATTCATTCTGAAAACTTCATTCTGAACTTGCTCTTTCAGTAACTGTTTATCAAACAAAGTATAGCTTTCAATTAGCAAATTTATTTAACTAAATCGCAGTTAAGCTACATACTCGATCTTTGCCTTCTTCTTTTCCAGCTTCTTTGATGCTTCCTCAATAGGCAGAAGCTAAAAAGAGAAAAAAGTCACATATTCACAAGTTCGAATAACTATGACTGTCATGGCAACTTCAACAGAGTCTCAAAAACAGAATAAAATCGGAGGTAATAAGTTCCAGGTTTTCCAATATCCTTCAGTAATACATTTAAATTAATCCAGCCCCTCATATATAAGTACAATGAAATAGAATAAAGTTATACACGGTTTTGACTTACATCATCGTCTTCACTGTCAAGATCATCGCTGTCATCTTCTTTATCTTCACCATTATTATTGTCGTCAGCTTCTTCGTTTTCAGACAGCGAGTCTCCCTCAAACTGATCATCAACCTTTAAAATCAACAATTTATGTCCAATTCTTCATTTTAAATTCTTCTGAAGTTAGCAAGTACCAGTCATGGAGTGTAATCGAGTGCTGTGGTCACTCTCATTCTCCTTCAGTGCAATGTCGGCCATGATCTCTGCATATGGCGTCAACCATTAACTCTGAATGGAACTCAACTGGCTGGGTTTTAAATGAATGCAAGAATCCAGCACCATTTTTCGATTTCCACTTTTATTTGAGCATTATACTGTTTACAGATCAACATTTGCTTATGAATAAGTGTTGTCCTTAATGAACTCTTAACATTGCTCAGGCTAGTAAGAAGGAGAAGAAGACTTATAGAATACTACAACAATGTAGTTACATACAAACACATGTTAGTTACATAATTTAGAAAATTAATATATATAACATTTTTAAAATTAATATATATATATATATACCCATATATAAATGTAGTTACATTATAAATACGTTATATATATAAACACATATATAATGTACAGTTACATAATACATACATTCAGTTACATATGATTCTACCTAATTCTAGTTGCAAACTAAAGCCCACTCAATACTGTAATAATGTGCTCACCATAAATATAAAATTTTACATATTTTTTGTTTTTGGACATTATGGTTGTATAATTTAAATTTATTGACATACTCATGTAGCTTTGCTGAAACAGAATAATCATTGAATATTCTTAGCTCTCTGATCATCAGAATATGACTACGTCATTAATTTAAAATGTAATACAACTTACAACATCAGAATCTGAGTCAATGTCAGAGTCGATCTCAAGTTTGCTCTTCTTTCCTCCTGTCTTCAACTGCTTCTTTCCTTCAGTGTCTGATTCAGAGTCTGGTAAAAAAAAGACATTTTCATCCTAAATTACAAAATTACCAAAACAAAATTTGCAGTTGGGAATAGTTAGCACGGGTAGCAATTGATCCACTGAATCCATCAGAATAATTCCTTCTGCTTGGCACACCTCAGTGGTCAAAAGAAATTCAGTAATCCAGTAATGCTGATAATCCAGGTTTAACATATTTTTACTTTCTGTTGAAGTCTTTCACTGATGTTACCTGCAGATCCTTCAACTTCCATGTTCTTGTGACTAGGCTAATTTCCTGCAAAAGCATTGCTGCAGCAAGCTGCCTACTGGCTGAACATGAAGCAATTTCCAAACTCAACTTAACATCAGCTTGACTATTCTTATTTTGGCTGCTTCCGTCCTCATCGATCTTTGCTGTTCCTTCAGGCTTGATCTTGATCAACGTCTTTCTGCAAGCTTTTTATTGTTTGACTGCCTCTCCGTCTCAGTTGACTTAATGCCAGGAATTGAACAAATTTATGGACATATTATGCATCACCCATTGGTTCATGGTCCACTATTACAACAGATGTTCACAGACTGTTTCTAGCAAATATCTGTCATAAATGTATTATCATCATTCATCACTATAATGCATTAAACAGCAACAGTCGACAAAATATAGCAACAGCCTAACAGAATTTCAGCCAAGCTGAGATATCAGTTGTAGTAAAATGTATACAAATTCTGTAAAGAAATTATGTAGGCAAGATGCTTAGCCAGTTACCACTGCAAAATCCTTGAAGTTTTAGTTTCTTCGGTTTACTTTCTATGGGTACTTGTTTTCCACGCCTGAATAAACACAAAAGAACCTGTTAACACTGCATAAAGTTTAGATGACTATATACATAATTAAAATAAGATGCTAAAATACCACTAAGTATAACAATTGCTCGGGCTTTGTATAGCAAACTCAAGTTATGTTAGTATGCAAGATGGAACCACTTCATACAATTACCTAACAAAAATCTGTGGTTGGCTCTAACAAAATGAGTCTTAAGTTTGATTTATCACGTACTCAGGGTTTGTCCTAAGAAATAGTGCATTCAATTCCATCTAAAACAATGCAGCATTTATATAAATATTCCATGTACTTCCAGAGGAAGCTGAACATATTGTCTAAAATGTCAAATATGTAATTAAGAGAAATATGTGATTATTGGTGGGATGTATCAGTAACCCATACATAAATCCTTCTCATTCACTGGTACCACTGGAGAAAACTTGTCAGTTGAATACTTAAAATGAGCATACAACGATCTTTCAGTTATAGTATGTTTCTGTTATTTGGCAGCTGATTGCCAAAATTTGACAAAACCACAAAATTCTTCATCTCTGCTTGTCACAAATAATATTTGGGTTAAAAATAATAATAATCTAAAACCTGTATGCAGAAAACTGTAGTTTGGCATTTGTGCTGCTCCTGAAATCAGAAACGACCTCTTCAAGATTCAGAGTAGATTGTTCCGATAAAATGGTCAGTTGAGTTAGAACAGAGGTGAAAAATAGTGTGTTGGTCAGCATGCTGGACTGTCAATCAAGAGGTCGGGGGCTCAAATCCCCACCAGGGCAGACATCTGGCTCGAGATTCTGCTCCACCTCCACCTTCTATCCAACTCAGCTATGATGAGCACACTGACCGTACACTGTCGGTGGAAAGATGAGATGGCATGGGAGAGGACAGGTCACCCACCCTGGCGCCCTCATACGACGAGGCTAAGAAAATGAAGTTGCTAACACTTCATACCCATGGCTGTCTCAGGGCTTAAGGGACTGCTCTTCTTCTTCTTTGTTAAAACAGCTCCAGCCAACAAAAACTCTGGTTCAAGTGCACAAACCTGAATCTGATGTCGGCAGGTAGGCAATGTAATAATAATAACAATGAGACGATTTGCATAGCGCTGTAGCACAGCCGAGGTCGAGGGCGCTGTACATGAGTTACAAAAATCAATGGCAAAAAGTTTTAAAATATGTCTCGAGCTGTAATTTAAATGTCTCCAGAGATGGCGCATTCTCCACATGGTCGGGAAGCTTGTTCAACGTAGTGGGTCCAGCGACAGAGAAGGAACAGTCGCCAAACCTCGTAGAAGACCGCGCAGAGTACAACATTCGCTGATTAACAACAATCGTCATTTATAGATACAAAATGATGTGAGAATAAAATAAACACCGCTCCATGTACCGTTCATTTCGGTCACTCCCGTTTTGGTAATCCTGGGTTTTAGCGTCGGAAATTATTTCATTGAAAAGTTCTAATACAATAATACAATAAATAATCATCGTTCATCCAACTTCTAGTTTCAGTTATATTTTAATCGATTATCCAGCTTCTAGTTTCGTGAACATTTTCATCAATCTTCCAACTTCTAGTTCGAATTTTACTATGAAATGTTTTCATCGCTCATACACGGGAATAATATCGGCACTAAAACGATATATTTTCGTCGTAATTCCAACTTCTAGTTTGACTTTTATTATGTAATATTTTCATCGCTCATCCGGCTTCTAGTTTCATTGATATTTTCATCAATCTTCCAACTTCTTGTTTGAGTTTAACTGTGAAATGTTTTCATCGCTCATGCAATGTAAATAGTTTCCGACGCTAAAACCCAGGATTACCCCCGTTTTAGTATATACAGGAGCACATGGTAAATCACCTTTTCTTCGGTTTTTCAACCTTCTGTTTTAAATTTCGCGGAATCTCAGGTGGTTGCTGTTTCTTCGCTTTCCTGCCTGGACCTCTTTTTTGCTTTTCCTCAAAATTTCCCTTTCGACCCATTTTACAATTAATATTTTCTAGAAATATTCTAATTAACTCGTTTAACAACACAACACGAGGTACCTTAACGGAAGTTCGGATGCAAATAGCGAAAGATGAGCTTCATGTACTACGTGATAGAACTCGTTCGAAGTCATAATTATTTAGCGCTATACCTTATTAAGAGCATCTGAAACGTTAATCCCATCAACTGGATTATTTTTCGACCGTAATAAGCGAACTGACTTTAAAACTACATTAAGTCCAGACAGCAGAATCGTCTTCTGTTAATTAGTTTGTTTTATTTTTTTGATCGAAGCAAATTGAGGAGGGGGTCCATAGAGTAGTGGTAACATCACTGGCATGAAGTGCAGTAGGTAGCGGATCGCCTCCCGTGACCCTCTCAAGGTCCACTCAGCCTATCATTCGCGAGATGGCGCGTATGTGAAAATGAGATGTAGGACGTGATGGGCGCCTTGCAAGGCTGCCGTATACAGTTCAAATTCGACTCCTGTAATAACTTGTGATCATCCGTTCATACTGATTTGTAGTCATACTGCGTAATTGTCAGTTTGAAGATATTAAACGAAGGTTATTATAATGGTAACACTCATGGCCAGGAGAGCAACAGGAGAGCAGCAGTACGCGGTTCGATTCCCGCAACCCCTCAGGAGGCGCTTTGCATGGCTGCCATAACGTGTGTTTAGTTAAGATATTGATAATTGTACCAAAGATCTAATTAGAGTCGTAGACTGATTGTACTGTCATGTCTCAATGTAATCTACTGCGTTTTTCAGTTTGAATTAATAAAGAAAAAGATTATTATTATTATTATTATTATTATTATTATTATTATTATTATTATTATTATTATTATTATTATTATTATTATTATTATTATTATTATTAAATTGAATAGTCTCCGTAATTTATATTTTTTGGACCTGCGTCAATTTTAAACCACAGTAATGCTATATTAAACTGATTCTTCTGTATAAATAAATAAATTAATGTAATAATTATATACAGCATATCTTTCACTTAAAACTGAAAACACTGCTCTTTCACAAATCTTATCCCGAGTCCTCCTCCTCTCCGCCTTAGGCCTACCTCCCTCGTCTCTTCAATTCTAAACATTATAAAAATTATAAAAATTCAGACAGTAGCCGTATGACTATATCTGGCTGCCTGACCCCTTTGCACCTTGACCGAGAATCGATTTAGACCCAATCTTCATAGACCCCCTATCGATTTTGTCTTGGCTAAGCAACTGTGAATAAGCAGGTTCTCTTTTTGGGCGCTGTAGAAATCTCAAGATTATGATTACAATATAATGCTCCGACAGGCTGGATCATCACAACACGTGTAACAGCTGTATAGGGAGCGAATTTGCTTTTATTGGTAAACTTGTACATTTCGCAGGTCCCAAGCAGCTATTCGATTTCTGTAGAAAATCTATTAACGTCAACCACAATTCAACACATTACCGAGCAACTTGACTCTTAAACTTTAAGGTTACTTGTTATTCGCAATACATTCAACTTCCCAGTTTTAATAAAATAACAACCTTGGTTCCGCTGGGTTTCGAACCCAGGACCTCTCGCGTGTGAGGCGAGCGTGATAACCACTACACTACGGAACCTCACCGTTTAAGACGAATAAAGGAATGATTTTGTCGGACCTCTGATGTCGAGTATATGTGCGCGTTCGAATGCGAAATTTATAACTAATCGAGAAATTAAGACTAGCACAAAGCTCTATTATGCGCTTTCAATTTCTCAACATGTGGAGCAGTTTTAGCGACACCTGGCGAATAGAAAATAATCCTTCTCTATCATCATCATCATCATCATCATCATCATCATCATCATCATCATCATCATCATCATCATCATCATCATCATCATCATCATCATCATCATCATCATCATCACCACCACCACCACCACCACCACCACCACCACCACCACCACCACCACCACCACCAACACCACCACCACCACCACCACCACCGTCATGCTCATGATGTCAGTCAGGCATCGGTAGTGAAGGATCGAACCCGATCAATAATTCACGGACAAATAAGGAGGATCGGTGTCCGTAGGGCCTACACGGGGACCTTAAAAGGCGTGTCGCCTATTCAAATGAGTTGCGGTGTTAAAGGATCTCAGTCAATTCATTGACAAAATGAGCAGGGTCGAGGCATACGGTCGCTGCATGAAAATATGTAGGGCCTAGGCCTACATTTACATTTATAGGGTCTACGGTCGCTACAGAAAGACGTGTATATTTAAATTTACGTAGTTTCTCATTGTGCAAAATACTGAGTCATCGATCTCTGTGCTTGAAAGTTTCAATAATCGAAACGAAACGAATTTTGAAAGTTTCGATATGGACCAGGCCTCAAATTTGTTATGGCGCTAAATAAAACTTTGTTTTGAAGTTTAATGGCGCGAAATTGAATGATAACATGGATTCCAGTAAACGTGTGAAATTAAGCTTGCGAGTTATTAAAGAAAAGAAAACGCTTGACTCAAATACAAATGTTTCGGATTGTATTGAAAATGAGACAACGAAGCACGAGTTTGAAGGACTTGAGCGAAGTTTAAAAACAATAAATGATAAACTAAAGTAAGCTATTGGCTTCGAGCGATAATCGATGCTATATTTCTAGATTCTGAACTGGGAATTTTATTTATTTATTTATTTTAGGTTTTCTTTTGGCATATAAAATGTTACGTCGACGTTAGTGGGCTTGGTAGTCGATAGATGCCGTTAAACACTGGCAACTGCCTACTCGTCAAGAGAAATTGATGAGCAGTCCTCGATACTTCCAATTGGCTGTCCACCGTTGTATTGCTCCAGAGGTTCCAGTAGCAAAGCGGGAGAGAACACCCTGGATGGATTGGAGATGCTTGATTTGGACGGAAATGTACGGGTGATGTGCCCTCGACAGATTGAGTGTGAATGTAAATTGCCAACATTTCTTAATGCCACATATGCCATGACGTGGTACTGGGTAATAGCATATACATCAGTGCTTAATTAACTCAAACCTATAAGAGTCTGATTTAGAGGTCTGTTTTGGTGCTAATTTCAAGACAGAATCTGTCTATGCATTTTGGGATTTGTAGATATTGGGAGGATGACAGATGGAGGAAGACCAATTTTGATGGTATTTAGAGGTTTCATGAGAGTTTGAGCGTACTGGATAGAATGGAATTTAGGTGTATTTAAGAAAATAAGAAAGGCGTGTTTATGGTATTCGAAGTTGTATATGATTGATTGAGGTGGCTTTAATTACACTTGCAGTTTCATATGTGTTTGTGTGCTTGCTTGTGTGTGTGCCATACATACGTGTGCGTTAGATGCACACGCATGCACACAGGGATATAGAGTGAGAGAGACGAGGAGAGTGAGAGACGAGCAGAAGGGTAAAATATATAAGTTAGAATGAATGTCCTTTTGGGCTTTTATTTTAGTCGCTGTTGTTTTCAGTCAGAGTTCATCATCTGATAACCAGCACAACTCGGAAATAATTTCATGTCCATCCAGAAATATCGGCCAGCGTTTGACAACATGGACCACATGGACTCCTCTTCCTGACTTACAGTGGAATGAATCACACAACCCCGTACAGATGGTCAAGGTGAGTAAACCTTGAACCCATGAGCAGAATTATGTCATAGCACGGTTATGGGTTTGTTCATAAGGAAAAGAAGAGGAGGAAGGAGTCACTTAAATGTGAACGTATGAAGACAAGTGCAATGGTTTTTGCCCAATGTGGGAGCCTTTCACATCTAAGGCTGTGTATTCAACACGAACTTCAGTCAGACAGATTAGATCTAATCATTGTCCCTTTGCTGGAACAGTATCAGAGTACCCCATCCTGTAGTGCAATTAGCCCTGCAAGATTAACAGGGTTGCCAAATCTAGGTCCTAGTATGTATGTACGTTGGCTTTAATAAAGCAAGTACTTTGCTGTAGTACGGACATCTGCAATAGAGAGGGGAAGGATTATGCTATTTGCAGACAAATGGAGGTAGAGTAAACTTAGGTCATTGTTGTGGATGTCCTTTATAGTCGGCTCCTGTGGTCACTGGTACATTATATGAACAACATAAGTTTTTTACTTACTGTTGTTGTTGGCTGTGGAGCTCATGTTAAAAGATTCTGAAGGGTCAAAGTATGTTGTACTGAAATTTAAGGAATATTTATAGGTATCACAGATCTCTTAACTGTAACCATGGTTAAATTTTACAGCATTTAAAAAATTTTACTAAATGGTTTAAATCATGTTTCTGTGGAAATATTTGCTGAAAGTACTTGCTGTCCTTAATGGACTCAATAGTGCAATAGATTATGCTGGGTCCACAAGAGTCCGCCTCATTGTCTCTTTGGAGTTATGCATAGATATATCTTCCACTCTGATTTCACAGGCCACAGATAACTGAACATTATTGAGCTCCAGATGGTTAATGCTGCAATCTGCTTAATATAATAATTAATATGCTTCTTTGGCCAGGTTTTTTGGGTATATGATTTCAGTTACCAGTGACAGGTCTAAGTTAGACCGTCTAACCACAAGATAAGCAAATATTTGGGGGTCTGTTTGATAGAAATCCAGCATATCATATTAGAGAAGGAGATTAATATTGTATGATTACTTAATCTACTATAAAATTCACATTTTTTTTATTTCATTGTGTTAGGCAAATGGGTCATTCCACGTCAAATCAACCAGTAAAATAACAATTTGCCATCACACCCCTTTGGATTTTTCTGAAAATTTTTATACATAAACTACATGCAAAATTAGGAATAATAGTGAAAATTATAGCAGAATATCTCAATATTTGACCAAGATATTAATTTTTGAAGTTAATAAGCAAAAACCGGATCGCGAGAAAATGGCATGATTCACCGACTTTGGACAGTCATATCTCGGCTAGGAAATGAGCTAGATGGCTGAATATTTTTTTATGTATTCAGTTTGTTGTGCTCTTTCCACCTATGCAAGAATTTGGGTGGTGTTACTTGTAGTTTTTAATCTATAAATTTGTAAATATTGCACAGAGGCCAATTTTCGCTCAAGTTCCAGACATCATATCAGCAGGCAGGAATGATGTATAGTAATACTTATACTGGTTTTATATTGAGGTACATGGGTGCTCATCAGACATATAGTTAGTACCTGATTAGTTTCATTATGTCTGTACTTTCCAAGGACATTTTCCTTGGCATGATCGTCAAAATGGGGTTTACACCTTGCCCAAAAAGTGAAAGTGAGTGTCTAATGAAGTTCATGAAAATTTGCACATATGTTGAGGACACCTAGAACTGTCATTGGTGAAAAATTCAGGATGGTGTTCTGCTCCTTTCCTTGTAAATAATTTTTTGAAGTTGACCAATTTTCCAGTGTCGCGAGTTGCTGTTAATATGCCTCGTACTGCATTATGGTAACTTTTTTATAACTTGTCAGCTACTTTTAAGCACTTGATTACTAGCATAACTGATTTTATCATTACTATTCTGGCAATCAAGTTTACTCAGTATGCAGTGTAATCATGCTATTCATACATGCAAAGGGAAATAAAGCTATATTACAAGTTTACGCATACCTTGTGCTTTAATAATGGTCAATAAACAACAATATGCAGCAGACATGCACAGTTACTTCCTTCACCAGGTAGTTACTGATACAAAATTCTTCTGATACTTTCTCCTGTGAGCAGCTTGCAGGTGCTAGCATTAGTAATTTAATTTTTGCTGTCTGGTTGCCAACACACATTTCAATTTTAGCTCTGCAGTTCATGTGGATAAGTCTCTACATCCATCACATTCTGCTTGTTTCTGCCGTCCTCTTAAGCTGAACATGCACAACTTTTGAAACTTTCTTTTGTATTGCTGCTTTTGCCTGATCAACCTTTCTTTTGGCATGCACTGTTCATTCTTGTACATGAACACTGTGAAATTTGACTGGAGTGCAGCCAATGCTTGTTATGCTTTCATTTAGTTGTCCTAATTCCACATCAGAATATATAGGTAGAATCATTGCTGCCTTTAAGCGCTACTGATGAACTGGCAGCACACGATTTTTGGTCTGGTGATGTTTCTCTCTTTTTTTTCAAAAACCATTTTTTTACGCAACTGATGCACAACTGATCACCAGCATTGACAAGCTTGCTAGTCATTTGTCTAAGATCTTTTGGATTTTGAACAGAGCACTATATAAGTGACTTTTTTACTTTTTGCAACGGTTTGCTCCTATGCAGACATTCATACTGGTGAAGCAAAACTTGACTGTGATAGCGACAAATGGTTGCTGAAGCAATGTCAATGTCGAACTTTGTCTTACTAGTCACTCACTACCAGCAATCAATGTCTTCGTCAAAAAATTCTGATACACTGCAAAAGCCTGTGCTTTTTGTGTATACTGATTGGTGACACTCTTCTTGTCATAATTCACCAAACGTGCATGTTGGAAGTTGGCTAGACATTGTGACTAATGAATGCAAGAAAAATTGTTTTAAATATTTCTATGGAAATTGGTGTTAAGATGTTAAAATCTACTTTAAGGTTGAAACTGCCAAACTAACAGTAATAAAATTTTAAATTAAAATTGTGACCTGTTACCAGAAATTGGACACACATAAAATATGTTAAATTGTAAAAACAATGAGCTCTTGAACATAAATCTTTGATCCCATGAGTTGCTTAACTTAGAAGAAAATGATCATGAAGAAATTAAGTATCATGAAATTAAGCAAATGATAAATCACCTCTTAATGCCCACTGTGTCTCTGCTGTTTAATTTCAATAGACACGAAATCTTACCTTTTGAGCTCAGTAAAACAAAATGAAAGACCTTTATATTAAAGTAATACTAATTTATACCAATTTGCAGTCATAAAAACACTTTTGCCATACTTTCAACTAGATGACACACACAAATATTTTACAAAGCACAGCCACACACAAGTAGCCCAAAAGTATCACAAACTCTACAGCATTGACACAACCTATCAATTACATAAAGTAAGCTTGTAATATTATTACAAATAATTACACTTGCTGTGGATCAGTAGCCTATGCATGGCTTAAAATGTTCAGCTGACATTACAAGGCACATAGATGATTGTAAAGACATACATGCCAGCAAACTAGCTGTGAATCAAGTCACACAAGCTCTAAACAATTAACTCGCGACACTGTAAAATTGGTCAACTTCAAAAAATTATTTACAAGGAAAGGAGCAGAACACCATCCTGAATTTTTCACCAATGACAGTTCTAGGTGTCCTCAACATATGTGCAAATTTTCATGAACTTCATTAGACACTCACTTTCACTTTTTGGGCAAGGTGTAAACCCCATTTTGACAATCATGCTAAGGAAAATGTCCTTGGAAAGTACAGACATAATGAAACTAATCAGGTACTAACTATATGTCTGATGAGCACCCATGTACCTCAATATAAAACCAGTATAAGTATTACTATACATCATTCCTGCCTGCTGATATGATGTCTGGAACTTGAGCGAAAATTGGCCTCCGTGCAATATTTACAAATTTATAGATTAAAAACTACAAGTAACACCACCCAAATTCTTGCATAGGTGGAAAGAGCACAACAAACTGAATACATAAAAAAATATTCAGCCCTCTAGCTCATTTCCTAGCCGAGATATGACTGTCCAAAGTCGGTGGATCATGCCGTTTTCTCGCGATCCGGTTTTTGCTTATTAACTTCAAAAATTAATATCTTGGTCAAATATTGAGATATTCTGCTAAAATTTTCACTATTATTCCTAATTTTGCACGTAGTTTATGTATAAAAATTTTCACAAAAATCCAAAGGGGTGTGATGTACACCCCTGGTTGATTTGACGTGGAATGACCCAAATACTGAAAGTCAAACAAGAAACACAGACAACAGTTTCAGCAGCCAGGTTCCAAAAAGTGAATGGATCCCATTGCCAATGCCATGCCTGCGCTGCTTATGCAGTCATTCACTGAATTCAAAGTTCACACAGAGAGCAGCAGGTCAGAATGATTCCACACTAATAAAGACCTCTAAGCTGGTGCACGATTCAAAAAATGACACAAGGAAAGTTGATAGTACTCTGCCAGATGTGCTATCTAATCCTGAAACTTTATTGTCTGTGAACACAAAATCTGTTGCTGTGAGCACTTCTAGTGTTAGCTGCAACACAAAAAGTCAAGCAAATATTTTACAGATCTTTGAAAGTCATTTGCCAGTCAAGAGAGAGTCTGAGGTTGACTCAAGACAAGGGCCTGGCACTGAACATTCAAAAAAGTTTGCATTTCATGGTGCTGACCAACGACCACAACCAAATGACTCGAGAATTCTACAGAAAGCACATTCCCTGGTATCCACTAGACCAGTATTTATTCCAAAAACAAAAAGTAGTTTAACGATGTGTGAAACTTCAACAACAAATATACAAATATCCATATCCACGCCAAGCGGAAAACTGCGTATGACCACCAACAAAGTCTCGTCACACAGTGTGCCAAAGCCATCGATAAGCATACCAAACCCGCCTGATTGGTACAGCAAAAATGATGGAAGCTCTTCACGTGAACATCAAGGTCTTGGCTCTGATGTCTCGACATCCAATACTCACAAGACCCTTTGTGCCAAGGGTCAAGAATCAAACAGTACCTTGTCTCTGCAACAGTGCCCACTCTGTGCTGTCCAGTTTGAAAACAGGTAAGCACTAATTATTTCCCTCAATATAATATCTTGTCCTGCTGCACTGTCATTTAAATGGTAGGTTTTACCATCAATCTCTGGTAACATTGGTTAGAAATGCTGCTTTAGCAAGTTATTCCGTCTTTATGGTTCCCATGTTTATTATTCATTATTTATCTACTAGATGTTTGCCCTTCCTAAGACAGTTAAGACAGAATTTTAAACTGTATTTTTGTTTGTTTTTCAGTAAATTAACATCCTTCCAGTGTGTATGGCACCATTATGGTGAAAAGTGCAACTTCTGGTATTATTTATCGGAGCTATGTTCAATTCGTCACTTCGTTATATTTCTGGCCCATGTAAACCCGATTTGCCAATTGTTCAGGCGGTATTACTTATCGCGCCAGTTCGTCACTTTATTGTATTTCTGGTCTGTTTAAATCTGTTAAGCTGTTTCTTTTCAGCGCTTTTTGCAAACTATGTAAATTAGTTTAATCCGAGAATCCTTTAGTTTAAAAGAGCAGTCCTTTACTGTTTATTTAAATTTAGTTTTAACTAAGTTGTAAAGGATCGTCCGTTTGATCGTCCATTTGGTAAACCCTGACATCACTGGTCATTAATATTCATTAGTTGGAAATGACCAATGAGAGGAGTGTTACATGCAAATGTGGACTTCGCCTCATTTCTGTTCGTTTATATTATTTATTTATGTTTGTTCTGTGTCTTTTACAGCCTAGGTCAAGTAGAACGAGACTCACACATTGCAGCTTGCCTTTCAGCAGCTGAAGAGGATGTCGTGTGGTAACGGATGACAATATATTTATGAGAAAGAACTGAAGCTGCTAGCTACAAGAAAATAGACTTGGATACCGGAGTTAAAGTATATCTGTGAGAAAAGAACTGAAGCTGCTCACTGCAAGAAAATAGACTTGTTGAATACAAGACTTAAGGCATCCAGCTGTTATTTTTTTTCAGTTAACCTTTCATATGCAATTTTCTTTTGTTTTTAACAAATTGGCAGTTTTTGGTGTTTAGTAAACAGATTGATTGAATGCGTAGCCATGTGCAGGCAGCAGTGCTTTGTTACCGCAGTAGTACAACTGTCGTAAGATCAATGCACTAAAATGCAGGAAAGTGCATCATAAAGAGTAGTATTGAGAGAACACAACCATTGTTCTGCTCAGAACATGGGCGGCGATCCCGGGTGGGGGTCGAGGGGACAGACCTCCCACCTTTAAGAGTCACCTGTCGAATGATCTACCTAAATAATGAAAATTTTCCTTCTCTATACCTCTCCTTTCTTTTTAAGTCCCAGGAAAGCTTACCCTATCCCATCCAGTCTGCCTTCCCACTTCTCTTCGAACACAATATCTGTGAGAAAAGAACTGAAGCTGCTCACTGCAAGAAAATAGACTTGTTGAATACAAGACTTAAGGCATCCAGCTGTTATTTTTTTTCAGTTAACCTTTCATATGCAATTTTCTTTTGTTTTTAACAAATTGGCAGTTTTTGGTGTTTAGTAAACAGATTGATTGAATGCGTAGCCATGTGCAGGCAGCAGTGCTTTGTTACCGCAGTAGTACAACTGTCGTAAGATCAATGCACTAAAATGCAGGAAAGTGCATCATAAAGAGTAGTATTGAGAGAACACAACCATTGTTCTGCTCAGAACATGGGCGGCGATCCCGGGTGGGGGTCGAGGGGACAGACCTCCCACCTTTAAGAGTCACCTGTCGAATGATCTACCTAAATAATGAAAATTTTCCTTCTCTATACCTCTCCTTTCTTTTTAAGTCCCAGGAAAGCTTACCCTATCCCATCCAGTCTGCCTTCCCACTTCTCTTCGAACACAATCCACCAAGATAGCTTCTCAGTTTTCCTTCTCCGGTGTCCTGCCGTGGCAACCGGATCTTGTTTCCATAGTACATGTATCTCTGGACAACTCCTCTGACTTGACGCAGCACTCGTGATAAGGCTGGTGCCGTGTACATGTAATTGCTTATTTATGTAGCACCTATCGGAGAAAACTCGTCACTCATGCTGCCGATCTAACTACACAAGACCGCGATCGAGTAGAATGGTCTGCAACCACTTGTGAGAAAGAGTGTTTATATGTCTGTTGATCCAACCACTGAGTTACCCCTTTGACTTGACGTAGCACTCAGAACTGGCGCTAAAATTGAAGCGTAGTTTTAACTCCGGGTCCTGTGGTTGTTTACCGTTGAAGCATGTTTCTAAGGTGGTTTAAGTCTGTGAGGAAGCTATATTTTCGCTAAGTATGCTTCCTCAGGGCTGACCGATATCTTTATATTTATGTACAAGGATTTGTTCAGTACTTAGAAAGAATAACAGTCCATTGAAAACGTTTAACCAGTTTTTTTAAAACATTATTTGCATAAACTGTATTTAGCCTCAGCAAGTAGGCTATACAACGTATAGTTTGGGAGAAAATTGGACAAATGCGAACAGAATAATGCGGACGTCCGCACCTAAACTTGGTCTTGTCTTCAAAAGTCTACTATCCGAGGATTGGCTGGACCACGGACAATACAACTCCATCAAGTGCTGAACTCCAGTCAAGGAGCACCCTTTTAATGAAATTGTCAATTACAAAGCAAACCACTGAGAAGTGCTCACGGCATTCATGAGCGCTCTCGAGATATATTATAGGCCCTACATGTCTTCAGCTGTGTAGTGCACGCTTGTTCATCAAGCCTACTCTTGACGATAGCTAATATCTACTGAGTCTGAGAGCCTAACGCATATGTGGAGGAGATACATAAATTCGCCGAATGCATGAATTAGTAAAAGACTGGATTGATGAATGAATGACTGAGTAACTGAATTGACTGACTGAATGAATTAAATGAGTTTAAGAAACGGACGCACATAAAGAATTGACAGTTGAACGAATAAGCCTAACTCCTATGCATTCATTTGGAGAATTTATATAGCGCCTCTTCTGGGTTATCTACTCACAAGCACTAATTGAACAAACGTAGTGAAGGGATGGATGGATGGATGAATGACTGGCAGGATAGAGGTACGTATTATAGCTGGATAAATAAATAAATAACGTTTTTCGTTCCCGGTTTTTTGGCACCAAAGAATGAAAACATTTCCTAGAAGAATCTTTGTCAGAAGGACGCCAGTCAGTTTGTTTTCGCCTGCACTAAAGCCTGCATCGGCGTTTCGAACTTTCGACAGAGAAGTAGAATTGAGTCTGCCTTCCCATACTGTTAACTGATTACTTCTAAGTATGAAAACTGCTTCACAGACATAAAGAAGAACTGTTTGTTCAGCTTTTGCGTCTTGTTTAGTTTCTGAGTAGCGGCTGTGCTCTTGCGGCTGTCTTTTCATTGACCTCTTGTGATTTGACCCCGCATCAATCTTCTTCCTTCTGATCTAGTGCTCCGTCATCCTCCTTATCCCTTGGCTCTCTCTCTGTCTCTCTCCGTCTCACACACCACACATGCACCACACACACGCACACACACACACTCATACACACACTCATACACACACACCCACCACACACGCACACACACCGCACACACACCACACACACACACACACACCAAACACACACCACACACACACCACACACACCACACACACCAAACACACACCACACACACACCACACACACACACACACACATGAGACAGCGTAAGGGCTTACGGGGTTTTACGCCACGCCAGGGGCCCACCTGCCAACAAGGGCTTACGGGGTTTTACGCCACGCCAGAGGCCCAGCAGGCCGCTGACTCACACACACACACACACACACACACACACACACACACACACACACACACACACAAACACACACACACAAACACCCACACACCACACACACCTACACACACACACCTACCCACACACACGCACACTCACCTACACACACCACACACACACCTACCCCCACACACGCGCGCACACCCCACCACACCGACAACACAGAGCCAAGTGCAGCCGGAACCTGCATCCGGATCCATCCCATCTCCCATCAGGCGGACAACTCGCCGTCAGCAAATCCACTGGCACCTCTAGAAACACAGTAAAACAACGAAGGTTATTTATTAAACATTACGACAGATAAATAGTATACTGAAAGGCAAGAATAAAATACAATTCTCTTTCTGGGAGGGGGCCTATTGGTCGGCATCACACTGACATATACATCAGGAAGCAGTATGTCCCACTGTCCCAGTCTAGAGTCAACCAGGTGAGCTATCGTTGCGCTATTTCTACTTGTGGAGACATGCAGGTGCCGCACCTCCATATT
Source organism: Allolobophora icterica (assembly GCA_963556255.1). NCBI lineage: Eukaryota > Metazoa > Annelida > Clitellata > Crassiclitellata > Lumbricidae > Allolobophora > Allolobophora icterica. Next base: position 36,871,628 of record OY744612.1, read on the forward strand.
TCAACTCAAGCCCATTGTATCTAGGATCAGCCTTCAGCTTACATAGATGCTGGTGCATTTAGCTTCGTCCAGGAAACATTTTCAAAATGTCTTAAAATGCATTTTGAATATCTCGACGAGTTAGATAGTCATGCGTGAGGTAGCCGACTGAAAAGGCGCTATATTAAGTGGCTTATACAAACAAAGAAACAACAATACACACAAACATACATAAATAGACGCACTTCTTGGCCGACTGTGTAAGCAATCATGTCCTACCTTCTTGCTGAACCTTTCCAGAGGTATCAGTGAGCTGATGCGACGGACCGAACGGAGAATATCCAGACGTTATCGTACATCAACAGAACGTTTCTTAGATGACCATCAGCTGCAAATATCAACGCGGAATGTTGAAGTTAGAAGGAGAAGGTGGAGGTGGACAAGGAGGAAGAGAAGGACCAGGACGTGAAAGAGGAGGAAGAGTAGGAAGGAGAAGGAGGAAGAGGAGGATCAGGAGAAGGATGAGAGGGGCAAGATGAGGACGAGTACGAGTTGAAGAAGGAGGAAGAGTAAGGAGGAGGAGGGTGAGGAGGCGAAGAAGAAGAAGAGTAGAAGGAGGAATAGGAGGAGAAAGAAGGAGAGGAATCAGGCGCGTAACTAGCATTACGCAATTACGCAATTACGCAACTGCGTAAAGATTTTTACGGTTTTTTGTTTTTTGGACATTGTAAATTGAGGGCTCCATAGGTTTTTTGTGTTTTCGCACTATTGCTTTTCGTTTTGCGATATTTTGTAATCTTCGTGTTTCTGCTTTGAGCGAAATAAAGTATATATATATATATTATATGTAAAAAACCTCTATATATAGAACTTATGTAAAATTTTATTACTTTTAACCAAAAAGATGGTCTCCAAAATGCACCATTACAAACCTCTAAATAAAAAATTTTCTTACCCTGGGCCAAAGAACTTATGTAAAATGTTATTACTTTTAACCAAAAAGATGGTCTCCAAAATGCACCATTACAAACCTCTAAATAAAAAATTTTCTTACCCTGGGCCAAAGAACTTATGTAAAATGTTATTACTTTTAACCAAAAAGATGGTCTCCAAAATGCACCATTACAAACCTCTAAATAAAAAATTTTCTTACCCTGGGCCAAAGAACTTATGTAAAATGTTATTACTTTTAACCAAAAAGATGGTCTCCAAAATGCACCCTTACAAACCTCTAAATAAAAAATTTTCTTACCCTGGGCCAAAGAACTTATGTAAAATGTTATTACTTTTAACCAAAAAGATGGTCTCCAAAATGCACCATTACAAACCTCTAAATAAAAATTTTTCTTACCCTGGGGAAGGGGATCAGCCCCCTCCCCAGACCCCTCCCCTCAGTGTTACAAGCTGCGTAATTATTTTTGAAGCCCTGGTTACGCCGCTGAGAGGAATAGATGAGGAAAAGGAGGAGAGAAAGGAGGAGGAGACGAAGAAGAGCAGCCTCTTAAGCTAGCTTGAGAGGCAGCTAAGAATATGAAGCGTTAGCGACTTCATTTTCTTAGCCTCAGCATATGAGGGCGACGGCCAGTGCTCTCCCTCGCCGTCTGATTATCAGCACAGACAGCGTAGGTTATAATTGCATCTGGTGTAGAGATTGTTTTGTTAAGGCCGTTGTAGGAGGCTGAATAGACTCCCTGTATAAAAAGACTCCCAGAGTGTGTATATCCTAGTATAAAATGACTTGGGAGTTAATTGATACTAGGACAAAAACAATTCACCCTGCGAATACACACTCCCGGAGTATCTTCGTTTGAGATCGGACCAAATGACTGGTGGAGTTGATTCTTCCTAGGACAAATTGAATGAGGGAGTTGATTCTTCCTAGGACCAAATGACTTGTGGAGTTAATTCTTCCTAGTACAAATTAAATGGGGAGTTGATTCCTCCTAGGACAAAATGACTTGTGGGGAGTTAACTGGAGTGTCAAATCACCAGCAGGAGTGTTTTTGCCCTAGTAACAATATACTCCACTGGTGAATTGGTCCTAGTAAGAATTAACTCCCCAGTCAATATATCCTAGGATAAATAGACTCCGGGAGTGTTAAAAAGGGGGTCTATTCAGCCTACTACACCGGCTGACACAACTAAAAGCTTGAGCGGGTCTTCATATTCAGGAAGACTAACAGTTTAAGTCTCACCTTAAAGTGTGCGGTTTTCGTTCTCAGAAGTAGTACGTTTTCGTTTTCAGGACGAGTAGCGGTTTTGTTATCATCATGGTAGTTAGGTCGAATGATGAAGGGATGGAGGACTGGAAGAAAGCAGTACGTTCACGTGTCAACTCAAGCAGGATTTCGACCGTTAGTTCGCAAAGGTTGCATGGTTCGGCTAAATCGGCTTTCGCACCGTGGGTAGGAATAAGTTTTCTTCTTTCAGCGGAGTAGGAACTTTCTTCTTACCTTCGGTAAGTTTTCCCTTTCATCGGAGTAGGCATTTTCTTCTTACACATATGGTTCTTTCTTTAAAAGAGCATTTTCTTCAAATATTTTTGGTAAAGGTTCATCGGCCAGAATGTCAGTATAATTGTGGAAAATTTGCAGTGTGGAGCTGCTTTGAACCTTTGCCGGTTACTGTGGCAACGGATTTGACGTCATCACATATGTTTGTTTCTGTCACTAGCCAATCATGTTGTTTGATTTTTATCACGTGCAACATACATCCAATCAACGCTCTCTTTTATATAGCACATCCAATCATGTTATAGGCTGCGTTCGATCAACTGGTTCACTGCTTTCCGCTCATTTGTGCATGACGCTACTGTACCTAATTACATCAGCACTACGAAGAATTTAACTACTGCGATTAGAGCAAATAAGAACTATGCAAATAGAAGAAATAATTTACCAATATGAGCACAAATTACTTCTCTCCCCTCGTTCGTGGACTACATTATCTTAAGTTCTCAGGTTCACAGAACTTCATACTCACAACAGATGAAACGCTGACTCCTACCGACCAGACCGCGCAAGAACCAATTTAATGGATTTCTCCATTAAGTCATCGGGCCTGAGGTTATGGAATTCAATTCCCCTTGAGATTCACCTATCGGCCAACCACTATTCTTTTAAAAGGAAGCTTAGAAGTTTTCTAGTTAATGCCTAGGCCCTAATCGTTCCAATCGACCTTCGAACCTTGTAGAGTCTAACTAGGCCTAAATTTTGTGGTTCCTAGTGCCTAATGGACTTGCAGCTCCTTTCACCTATCCTTTTCCCTCCCGCGGAGGGAGGTGGTTGTGGCACGGAGGACCCCTTCGGTCCGATTTGGACCGTTTATTAGCTCCTGGATTTACCTAGGGGTCTAGTTAAGATCAGTCTTGTTGTCAAGACCTTAAACCTCAAGACCAAGACCAAGACCAAGACCTTGAACACCAAGACCAAGACCAAGACCTTGAACCTCGAGACCAAGACCAAGACCAAGACTTTGAACCTCGAGACCAAGACCAAGACCAAGACCTTGAACCTCAAGACCAAGACCAAGACCAAGACCCAAAAAATCGAAATCAGGTCAAGACTTCTAAAAATTGTCAAGTCGGAATATTCGCTATTTTAATGAAAACATGAGTCTTTTATTTTATTCAAGCAAATTAACTTTAAATGCAAACTGCAGAGAAATCCGAATTTTATTCAAAAGTCCCTCATGTAAACTCTTATACCAAATGCCTGTAGTGTTTTATTAAAACCAATTCGCTCAGAATTTTCTGACCAAGACGTGCCTGGTGGGCCTTATAAAAATTCCGCCATGTGAAAAAATACGTTCTACAGGTGCTGAAGTCGCTGACATACACAGAGTAGCTTTTCAAGCACTGGATGTAAATGTACAGATAGTGAGTCCTTTTGAAATCTTCCAATGGTTTGTCATACGGTCTGATACAGAATAACTGTTGCTGCTGCCAATAGGTTTTCCTGACCAACATGACTTGTATCCATCCATAGATATTGGTCGTATGATGCAAGCAGGCTTGATACAGAATTCTTGAGTTCCGTTAAATGACTGTTCATATTAACAGCCGGTCTTGGTCTTGGTCTTGCGAGACCAAGACCAAGACTTTGAACCTCAAGACCAAGACCAAGACCAAGACCTTGAACCTCAAGACCAAGACCAAGACCAAGACCTAGAACTTCAAGACCAAGACCAAGACCAAGACTTTTAAAAACGAACTCGAGCGCACTCGAGACCAAGACCTTGGTCTCGAGGACAACAAGACTGGTTAAGATTAGTTAAATTTCGTTAAGATGAATTAATGCTTCACCACTTTAACAACAAAAACAAATTTTGTGGTTTTCTTCTTTTGTTTTTCTATCAAACCAACCCCCCCCCAAAAAACAACGTTTTTCACCTCTTGTTTGGACACAGTGGACAGTCGGCAGAGGCTTCCGGTGTTACATTAATGCGTATGAAATGGGGCGTTTTGCTTAAATGTAAATTTGTTTCATATTGAAGATACTGAAGATAAAATAAATCTTTGTTTTCATTATGAATTTCTGATAGTATTTCAGTTCTGTGTCTCTGGTTTTCTGTTTCTGAAGAAATTTGTCTATATTGAAACGTAATCTTATAATATTTGAAGAATTTTTCCTCCCAATTCTACTCCATCCACTTCTGTGCTTCTCTCTTTCAATAAATTTTGTGTATTATAAGTCCTACGGTTATTTCAGAACAGCGTCTTTGCATCAAACGCCAACAGCAGACAGACCTTAAATTCCTGGCACAGGAGCGACCGTGATCGAGTAGGCGGGTGTGGCACGGCCCCCGATAGGTTAGAGCGCTCGGCCTGTAACGCAGAGAGTAGGGGTTCGAGCCTCGCCCGAGACAGTTACTGTGTAGGGACATTGAGCAAGTCCTTCACTCATGCTCTGCGCCATCGACTAAGGCTTAGTCATTAGATAGTGGTGCTTAATGAAAGCTTAATAATAATAAAATAATAATAACGCTGTTGATCGATGACCGGGATGTTTGAAGTGCTTAAGTTCCTGCTTTTTTATAGATACAGGTGGAGCTTGTCCAATGCATTGTTCCTAAATTTTCCGATTAGATACTGCTCTCCAGTTTCTTCTAGTCTAAGAGCCATAAAGGTCGCTTGTGGCTCCTGCGTTGCTACGGGTAAATTGGCCATTTATTGCTGAGGTCCTCGGTTACGATTGAAGCTAAACTTGAAACGTGATTTTTATTGGTCACAATGGACTTAGCCTTATCCAGTTGAATCATATCACTGTGCTGGAAATGCTCTTTGGTTTCGAAGTAGGCATAGGTCACGATAGGTGTAATTTGTGGGGGGTTCGAGGGGTACCCGTACCTCCCACTTTTGGACTGGGGGTACCGTACCCATACTATTTTAACGATGCCAATGAATATTTTATTATTGTGCCTTCCCAGATATCGCAATCTCCGCCTTGCTTCGTGTATGTAAGAAATTGGTACCCCCACTTTTTACACCAAAGGTATACGCTCCTGGGCCTAGGCTTTCCGTAGGGCCTACAGAGTTCCGCTCCACGTACACTCCTCTTGGTCAGCAGCTAGATGGGTCAGTGTTCACCCCATCTACTGAAATACCGCCTTACATATGAACATCCCCGGTAGCAAGGGCACTTAAGTCCAGTCAAGGAACACCCTCTTAATGAAATTGTCAATAACAAAGCAAACCACTGAAAAGGGCTCACGGCACTCATGAGCACTGTCGAGATATATAGGCCCTACGTGTCTTCAACTGTGACTTCGTAGTGCGCGCTTGTTCATCAAGCCTACTATTGACGATAGCTAATCATATCTACTGAGAGCTAAACGCATATGTAGACTAGATACATAAACTCGCCGAATGCATGAATTAGTAAAAGAATGACTGAGTAACTGAATTGACGAATGAATGAATGAAATGACTTAAAGAAACACGGAAGGACGGAACGAATTGACAGTTGAACGAATGATTGAACGAATGTTGTGAAGGTATGAATGGATAGATGAATTGAAGAATGACTGGTTGGATAGAGGTATAACGGGATAAATAAATGAATAACTGTTTATCGTTTCCATATTTTTTGAACCAATGAATGAAAACATTTGCTAGAAGAATCTTTGTCAGAAGGACGCCAGTCGTTTTATTTCCGCCAGCACCATCAGCGTCTCGAAAGAGAAAAGTAGAACTCAGTCTGCTTTACCATAACTGTTAATTGATTACTTCTAAGTATGAAAACTTTGCTTCACAGACATAAAGAAGAACTGTTTGTTCAGCGTGTGCATCTCGATTAGTTTCTGAGTAGCTGTTGTGCTCTTGCGGCTGTCTTTTCACCGTTTCCTTGTGATTTGACACCACATATATCTTCTTCCTTCTGATCCACTCTTCCGTCATCCTCCTTATCCCTCGGCTCTCTCTCTCTCTCTCACACACACACACCCACACCCACCCACACACACAAGCACACACAAACACACACTCACACACCCACACGCACCCACACACCCACACATACACACCCACACACACACACACACACACACACACACACATCCACACACACAAACACCCACATCCACACTCACACACACACATACATACACACACACACACACACACACTCACACACACACACACATGAGACAGCGTAAGGGCTTACGGGGTTTTACGCCACGCCAGGGGCCCACCTGCCAACAAGGGCTTACGGGGTTTTACGCCACGCCAGGGGCCCAGCAGGCCGCTGACTCACACACACACACACACACACACACCAAACACACACACCAAACACACACACACACCCATACACGCACACACACACCCACACACACTCACATACCCACACACACACAGCACACACACACGCACACACACTCACCTACGCACACACCACACACACTCACACTCACACCCATACACCTACACACACACACACACACACACTCACCTACCTACACACACACACACACACACACACACGCACACACACACACACATGAGACAGCGTAAGGGCTTACGGGGTTTTACGCCACGCCAGTGGCCCACCTGCCAACAAGGGCTTACGGGGTTTTACGCCACGCCAGAGGCCCAGCAGGCCGCTGACTCACACACACACACACACACACACACACACACACACACACACACACACACACACACACACACACACACACACACACACACACACACACACACACACACACACACACACACACACACACACCAAACACACACACACCCATGCACGCACACACACACCCACACACACTCACATACCCACACACACACAGCACACACACGCGCACACACACACACACACGCACCCACGCACACACACTCACCTACGCACACACCACACACACTCACACTCACACCCATACACCTACACACACACACACACACTCACCTACCTACACACACACACACACACACACACACGCACACACCCCCCCCACCACACCGACAACACAGAGCCAAGTGCAGCCGGAACCTGCATCAGAATCCATCCCATCTCCCATCAGACGGACAACTCGCCGCCAGCAAATCCACTGGCACCTGTAGAAACACAGTAAAACAACGAAGGTTATTTATTAAACGTTACGACAGATAAATAGTATAATGAAAGGCAAGAATAAAATACAATTCTCTTTCTGGGAGGGGGGCCTATTGGTCGGCATCGCACTGACATATATCAGGAAGCAGTATGTCCCACTTTACCAGTCTAGAATCACCCAGGTCAGCTATCGTTGCGCTATTTCTACTCGTAGAGACATGCAGGTTCCGCGCTTCCGTATTTCAACTGAAGCCCATTGTATCTAGGAACAGTCTTCAGCTTACATACATGCTGGTGCATTTAGCTTCGTCCAGGAAATATTTTCAAAAGGAGGAGGAGTAGAAGAGAAGGAGGAGGAGGAGGAGGAGGAGGAGAGAAAGAAGGAGGTGGAAAACGGCGAGAGGGATTAGTTTTCCATGCATTTTAATACACGCTCGTTTTAAAGGATTAAGCTAGCTTGAGAAGGTGCAATATAGGCCCGCATTAAGGGGGGGGTGGGTGCTAAGGGTGCTTTACAGGCCCGCATTTTCGGAAGTACAGTAACATTTTTATTGTACTTGTAATTAGGCCCCACGCTGATGGCTATATACTCACAGCACCCAAGCCTTAATGCTGTCCTATTCAGGGGCGTAACTTTGATCTAAAAAGTGGGGGGTGGGGGGGGTACCAATTTCTTGCATACACGAAGCAAGGTGGAAACTGCGATCTCTGGGAAGACATAACAGTAAAATATTGATTGGCACTGTTCAAAAAGTGGGGGGTACCGTACCCCCAGTCCAAAAAGTGGGGGTAGGTACGAGTATCCCTCGTACCCCTCACAAATTACGCCTATGGTCCTATTACTATATATATATCCTATTGCTCTATATATATATATAGGACCATAGGCGTTATATATATATAATTATATAAAGCCTTTGCGACTTCATTTTCTTAGCCTCAGCGTATGAGGGCTACGGCCAATGCTCTCCCTCGCCGTCTGATGATCAGCACAACCAGCGTATAGGTCATAACTGCATCTGGTGTAGAGATTATTTTGTTAAGGCTCTGACACAACTAACATTCAAATCACAGCTTAAAACCCATCTCTTCAAACAATCACATGACTGCCATTGAACTCATGTACAGCGCCCTTTCCTTCGGCCTCGGATGTTCTACGGCCCTATACAAATCGTCTTATTATTATTATTATTATTATTATTATTATTATTATTATTATTATTATTATTATTATTATTATTATTATTATTATTATTATTATTATTATTATTATTATTATTATTATTATTATAATCCGAGAAATCGTGTCTAGGTTCTGTTCACTCTCAAAACGAGTTTCCCGCCGCTACCTCCGTTATTAGGCTATTATTATTATTATTATTATTATTATTATTTTTTTTTTTTTTTTTGCCCTGAGGTACTTCATTCCCTCAGGGACTTAGAAATTATTACTGTAATTATTCTGGAACGGCTACCCCTATATCAGCTGTTTATTATTATTATTATTATTATTATTATTATTATTATTATTATTATTATTATTATTATTATTATTATTATTATTATTATTATTATTATTATTATTATTATTATTGACTAAACGCTCCCGCTTGAGCAAGGTCCTCATATTCAGGAAAACTAACAGTGTAAGTCTCACCATAAGGTGTGCGGTTTTCGTTTTCAGAAGTAGTAGGTTTTCGTTTTCAGGACGAGTAGAGGTCTTGTTATCATCATGATAGATAGATCGAACAATGGAGGACTGGAGGGATGGAGGACTGGAGGAATGGAGGACAGGAGCGATGAAGGACTGGAGCGATGGAGGAAAGGAGTGCTTTCAATTGTCACCTCAAGCAGGATTTCGACCTTTAGTTCACATCTATAGGCTGCGTGCCTTGGCTAAATCGCTTTATCGCACCATGGGTAAATTTTCTTTCTCCAGCGGAGTAGGAATTTCTTCTTACCATTGGTAAGTTTTCCCTTTCATCGGAGTAGGCATTTTCTTCTTACACATATGGTTTTTTCTTTAAAAGAGCATTTTATTCTAATTTTTTGGTAAATGTTCATCGGCCGAATGTCAGTATATCAGCTTAGCACTGGACGTGCAAATAGAAGAATGAAAAGGCGACTGTGCCTGTAGGCCTACACAGCTAGGATCATCTTCACATCGCCTCCATTTACAGGTTGAGCACAGAATTGATCTGTTCACGATGAACAGAACTTTCCTTTTCAGGCTGAGTTCTCTTCCTTTTCCCTGAGTGTCTTCTTCTTCTTCTTCTTACCCTCTATACGAGAAGAATAGTAGTTCTTATTTTCTGGTTGTGTATTTCCATATTTTTGTCGATTAGGGGTTCGTTTTGCAGCTATTAAACTGACTCCCTTTAATGCAATTCCGGATGGAAGGTTCCAGATTGTCATGGGAAAACGAGATCCCTGTCTTTTCCCACAGTGCTGATCCATGCTAAGGCGAGTTCCGAAGATTTTCTGTAGTGTTCAAGAAAAGATTCCATTCACACAGTGGCTTCGGATGAAACCCTGATATCAAATCAGTTTATAGGCCTACCATGAAAAACACAAGTCTTCGCAAAATAATACAAAGTTATCTAAGATCATTATTAAAGTTTATTATCAGGCAACTAGATAAGAAAATATTAGAGAAAGTGAGGTTATCTTGGAGAAGCGCTATATAAGTGCTTTGAATCAGCGAATGATCGAATGATAACCGTATGTAAACTTACATTACCTAAATTCCATTATCTTAGCTTACGTTACCCAAACATACCCCAACTTAATTACCGCTCATAAACGTACATTACCTGAACTTAGGGCCTGTACCTGACTTACCTTACCGACTTGGAAACTACTGTTCTCGAAGTAGCGCCCGGTTACCTTAGACAGGCGTTTAAAAGGCGTTATAGAATTTTAGTTACAATACGTTAGAGATTACATTCGTTACAGTAGGCCTATACTATATTCCTAAAGGTGGAGCTTGAGCATTGAACGACAATTTCTCACACAGCGTATATGAGAGTTGATGCGATTTAGTTTCTCTCCCGTCGATAACATAAAATTATGTTTAAGTTACATCGATTGAGGGGATCGAACTAAACTAAGGTAAGACAAGCATTGTTACCCATGTTCAATTACAAAGGCAAGGTATAGGTGAGATGACTATAGCAGGGTAAGGTAGGTAAAACTGAGGAAAGTTACAGTAAGGTAAGCTAAGCTAAGTGAGGTAAGGTAAGGTGACATAAGGTAAAGTAAGGTAAGGTGATATAGGTTAAGGCAAGGTAAAGTAAACCAGTGCAAGGTAAGTCAAGGTATGATTATTATTATTAACGCTTCTCACCTCTTCTCTGTCGCCTCATTGCAGTTTGTTGCAGTAGACGATTCGTTGTTTGATTTTGGTAGAGAGCAGTTTTCAACGGATCACAGTGCATGTTCAACAGAGATTCCTATGAAGCGTTAACCGATTCAGTTTCAACTGAGTCGGTTTTCTGTTTCAGTTCATTTTCAACGTTTGGTTGAGTTTAATTTCAGCGTCTCGTTGAGTTCATTTTCAGTTGGACTCTTCTTTCAACAGACGATGGATGATGACGTCATATGCAAGATGGAAGTAGATAAACTGGAAATGACGTTACCTTAATTGTTACTTCTGAGAAATCTATGACTCTAAGTATAGACTAAGATCTTTGTTTAAACGGTGTGATTGACTTGTCATGGACCCGCCTACCATCTGCCCCAGCGCTATATCAGTTGCCCTTCAGATAGGAAACTTTGTCTGTTAATTTTAGATCCTTCTGTTTGAAACTATCAGGAAATAGATGGCAACCCAAGACTGAATGATCGAAGGATTGACGGTTTATAGGTGGGGCCTAGTGGCCTACACTTTGCTATAGTCAATTTAATTAATCTATCTATCTATATAATAATTATAATAATAATAATAATAATAATATTATTAATTAAAATAAAATTTTAAATCATCATGATTTTAATTTTAAAATTAAAATTCGCCAAACTGTATTTAAATGGCCTACGACGTCACCATTACCATGACAACGCATTATCCTTTGCACGCTAAGCGTAACTGGTCATCTTAGTTCCGTTTGAATAATAACAATAAATACGAATGTACACCTCGTCACCCCCTCGACCGTCGCAGAAAGCACGTGGAGTTTGTAGTGTATGTAAGGTGGAAAGACAACTGCATAACCGGGATGGGAAAGTCCATCTACATGGTCCTAGAAGCCAGCCATGCCCCGGCTCACACAAACCACCGCTTGGCACCACGCCGTCCGAATCCGGACTCAACCCCGGAATAACCCGGGAAGCAGAAGTCCCTCGTCAGTCGCAATCTGACCCACTTACACCTACGGAGGATGGAACCAAAGCCCCAGAACCGGACGGAGAAGCGAGGATGGAAGGAACCCCCCAAGATGGGATAACCCATCCGTCGCTGCCACATAAAATTTTGAAGCATATCCCAAAAGCTGCTAGATCAAGCGTCGGCAGACTTCTGACCTCGATCATCAATAAAATTCTCTCGGACTCAGTCAATCCAACTCCATGGAAGATGTTGCTCACTTTCGGAGCAGGAATTCTCGAGCAACCAATAAGAGGAGGTAAACGTCACAACCTAACATCAACCATAAAAAAGCGGGTTGAAAAATTCCCCACGGACTGGCCACTCAAATGGGCGGAAATTTCATCAAACAGCCTCACTGACAACAACCGCGGAAGAAGAACAAAATTGAGTGACGAGCAGGCGGTGGCTGCGACGGTGGCGTCCAAGTTGGAAGACGGTAACATAAGAGCGGCAGTCAGAATCCTATGCTCAAGCGACAAGCCGGCGCAGGCAGACCTCGAGACCCTGGAAGAACTGAGAACAAAACATCCGGAGGCTCCGCCCAAACGACATGTGATCTCCCCGACAACCCATATACCGCCCTTCCAAACTACCGAGGATCAGGTTAGAGCTCAAATACGCTCTTTTCCGGCGGGTTCTTCGGGGGGGGGCCGGACGGCGTACGGCCACAGCACCTGTCAGATTTGATGAACTGCGCCGATATCGGAACGGAACTTATCTCAGCCATCACCGGCTTAGTTAACCTCCTCCTGACAGGAACCTGCCCGGAACAGATTACACCGTTCCTGTTCGGAGGCACACTCCTGGCACTGAGAAAGAAAACTGGAGGCCTGCGCCCCATTGTAATAGGCTACTACTGGCGCAGACTCACATCCAAATGTGCAAACACCCGTGTAGTTCCAAAAGCAGTGACCTATCTCGCGCCGAGGCAGGTGGGAGTAGGTGTACCTGGAGGGACGGAAGCCGCGGTTCACGCGGCTATGCGATTTCTGGAAGAAATGCCTACAGATTCGGTCCTGATCAAGCTAGACTTCAGCAATGCTTTCAACAGCCTACACAGAGACCGCATGCTCACCTCGATGGATGAGATCGCGCCAGAACTGACATCATATATCCGTCTTGCTTATGCTGAAGCTTCGATACTACAATTCGGACAATATACTATTCTCTCACAAGTCGGTCCCCAACAAGGCGACCCGTTGGGACCGCTACTGTTTTGCCTGCCGTTGCAACCAATCCTTGAGAAATTATCGTCATCGCTTGTGCTTGGATATCTGGACGAGTTGTCTCTGGGAGGTAGGGCCTCTATTGTGGCGGAGGACGTGAAAACACTGGAATACGAGAGCGGATTGCTAGGTCTGCAACTCAACTACGCAAAATGCGAAGTAATATCGCGCATGGAGAGGGGGAAAGTTCCTTCAAACCTTCAACACTTTCCCGCTATCGCACCGGAAGCGGCCTGTTTGCTTGGCGCACCGCTGTCGTCCGAGGAGGCCCTAACTGCAAGCCTGGAGTTTCGCTGCTCGGAACTGACGCTGGCGCTTTCAAGACTGGAAAATATTGCAAAACATGATGCCTTAGTCCTCCTCAGAAGCTCACTGTGTTCACAAAAGCTACTACACACCCTAAGATCCCACCCCTGCAGCGGACATGCTCTACTAGACAAATATGACGAAATACAGAGGGAAGGTTTGTGCTCAATCCTCAACCTTAACCTTACCGATATGCAATGGCTTCAAGCGTCCTTACCGGTCAAGACGGGAGGACTGGGCATACGTCGGGTCGCTTCGCTTGCGCTTCCTGCCTTCTTGGCTTCCGCTGCAGGCACCCACGTCCTTCAGTCTTCCATGTTAGGTTACGACCAATCCATCACCGACGCGCGCGTTGAAACGTTGTTACAGCGATGGAACGCCGAAAGTCAAATCACACATTCAGATAATTACGCAGCATACAGACAATCGTATTGGGATGGTCCTCTCGTGAAGAGAGTGGTGGACTCATTATTTGGACGCCTCTCTGGTCGACGCTTACCACCAAGCAAGATTCAAAGCAGCCTCAGCACCACACGCCAGCGACTGGCTGTTCGCACTACCGATGTCATCATGCGGGCTGCGATTGGATGACGAGGCGGTAAGAATTGCAGTAGGCCTCAGACTGGGGACGAATATATGCGAACCGCACGCATGTCCCTGTGGAGCAATGGTGACGGCGGACGGGTCACACGGGATGTCGTGCAACCTAGGACCTGGCAGAATCGCCAGACATGCGGCTTTGAATGATTTGATAAGCCGAGGCCTATCTCGAGCGGGCGTCCCTAATATCAAGGAACCACCTGGGCTGTCGAGGACGGACGGGAGACGACCGGACGGACTTACGCTGATACCATGGCGCAGAGGACGAAGTCTTGTATGGGACGTCACCGTAACTGACACTGTGGCGCCCTCTTACCTTCATGCAACGTCCGCGACATCAGGAGCAGCAGCGGAACTAGCGGCCACGAGAAAGAACAAGTACAGCCAGATCCGCGCAGACCACCTTTTTGTCCCTCTAGCTTTCGAGACCTTAGGCCCTATCAATGACGACGGAATGGCCCTTATAAAAGACTTGGGGAGATACTTAGCTTTAACCACCGGATACCCTAGGGAGACTTGTTATCTACTCCAGCGGTTGTCAATCACCATACAACGCTTCAATGCTGTTGCCTTCATAGGAACTTTCATGCGGCCAGAACTTGTCGAATGATGTTTTAAAAAAAATATATATAAAAAAAAAATAAAAAAAAATAAAAATAATAATAATAATAATAAATAATAATAATAATAATAATAATAATATATAATAATAATAATAATAACGATAACGATAATAATAATAATAATAATAATAATAATAATAATGATAACAATGGGCCTAATAATAATAATAATAATAATAATAATAATAATAATAACAACAATAATAATAATAATAATAACAATAATAATAATAATAAAACTAATGATAGCATAATGATAAAAATAATAATATTGATAATTGGAATAAATACAATAATAAAACAACTGTAAGCCCTATAGTGATAGGCCTAATAGTGATGTTAAAAGTTAAACTAGGCCTATAAAATTAATTCAGGTAAAATTGGTAAATGATATTTGCACTAGCTGTTTCTGCGGGACCATATCTGAAGTTTCTCTCATTTGTATGTTCGTTCGTTCATTCATTCGTTCATTTGTTCTTTTCTTTCATTCGTTCGTTCTTTCGTTCTCATTTGTTTGTTCGTTCATTCATTCGTTCATTCATTTGTTCTTTTCTTTCATTCGTCCGTTCTTTCGTTCTCATTTGTTTGTTCGTTCGTTCATTCGTTCATTCATTTGTTCTTTTCGTTCATTCGTCCTTTCGTCCATTCTTTCGTTCTCTTTTGTTCATTCATTCATTTGTTCTTTTCGTTCATTCGTTCGTTCTTTCATCCTCTCATTTGTATGTTCGTTCGTTAATTTATCCTTTTGCTTATTCATTCTTTCTTTCGTTCATTCATTCAGTCGTTCGTTTCGTTCATGTTTGGCATCTCTTGGAGAGATCTCCTGAGATGTGATCCCAGCTCAGTCTTGGCGAAAGAGAAAAAATAATTTCAGGTGCAACTGGCCAATAAGAATTCCAATAGACAGGCCCAGGGCCGGATTTAGTGGTCACTATAGTTATTATATGGAACGTCCTTGCAAGTGAAAATTCCAACTCCAAGCAGGAGCTTCCTTCCTTCTGAAGTTCTGAGCTTATAATGCAGGGCAAGCTCTGAATGAAACATCACTGACAATTATTAATTAGTAACTTCTATTGCGCCGGTGTCTAATGCACAAGGCATCAACCGATAGTAGAACGGTTCTTCTTGTGTCTGTCATTAAACCTCGCTGCTCGTTTAGCTCTGTATTCCTTTCTCTCTGTCCCTCTCCCATTTGAAAGCAAGCTCTATTATGTGTTTGCCTAGTTTATTTCTGCGGGTTATTCTGAGTTTGAGTGCGCCTTTATTTCTGATAATCATATTTCTCTAAATTTTAATGTTCAAACTCATTTATTGTCTAACCAATAAAACAAAACTAGGCCTACATGATTAAAATATTGTAATCTTACTGTTGCCTAATCCCAAACCATTTAGAAGACCTACTGTTGTTAAAGCAAATCGACAACCAATTAACCAATTAGCAACAACCTGAAGGCCATGTTTATAGCGCCTTTGTTACCTTGTTAAAGGGCATCATGCAACTAGTCAGATACATACTTACATACATAGTACCTACGCACATACATAGCAAAATCAGACTTTACATAGAATTGTCAAGTGACAAGGACAGGCTTAAAATCGAGTTGTCAATTAAGTGAAAATAACAGGCTTTACTTATACAGAAAAAAGTAATACTGAACTTCACAAGACATTTATAATTACGTTGACAGGCTAACAAAAATAAATTAGGACTACACAAATTAGGACTACACAAAATCTACACAAAACAAATTTTGAAAATTGCTCCCAAAACAAGGAATTGCAACATCATGTTCATGTACTAAAACTAGTATGAAAATTTACGGCAACTATCAATAAAAGCAATTTCTTTAATAATAAATCATCTGTCTGTATCAAAAGAATTACAGAAGGAATCTTGCAATCTGCTTAAAATATAAAAACTGAAAATACAATGGTATTTAATAACGACACCAAGTTCCTAGCCAGCAGAAAATTCCAGGCACTTTGGTTCAACTATGTGTGTGAGCTATGAAACTGTGTGGTATCACATAAACATTCCTCCTAAAAGAGAAATATAATTTCATTAACAAAATACTAATTTATACTAAAGCAATTAATGATTACTAAAAAACAAGAACAGACTAATTAACAAGCTTACAAACACTCATGGAAATTGTTCTTTAAGCATCATTTATAGCGTTGTTTCATTTATTAGTAATTCATACTGTAATTTAAGCCTCATGGGGAAGTTAATTTATTAGCAAGTCATATTGTAATTTAAGAGGCCTTGTCCAACATTTGATTTTGAAATGCAGATTTCTTCGATGTGACTATCAACTGATGCCTTGTGCCCGGGGGACGCGTTGGTGTAGCGTTAAGTTCTGTGCCTTGTAACCAGAGGGCCACATGTTCGAATCTACCTCAAGCCACTGCGTAGCGACCCAGTGCCATCAATGTTCTGTCATATGGTCACTTAAGTCTTTCTTTTTTACCCGTGGCTGGACTGGGAGCGCACCTGAGTAGGTATCTTGAAGGAGCGCTATATAAATTTTCAGAATGAATGAATGAATGAATGAGTGCACTTTGGAACTTTAGAGGAAGCACAATATCAAAATACAGTTGTATTCACAGGCGGCGATCCTGGGGGGAGGGGGCGAGGGGAAGACCCCACCTTAAGAGTGGGGGACACGCCATACATTTGTCCCCCCCAAATCTTGAAGAAACACCAGAAAAGGTGAGCGCGAAAAATTTCTGACCTCTTTGTTGACCAGATCAGTTCAAAAGTGTCCCTCCCCACCTGTCAAACAAGATCGCCGCCAGTGTTTGTATTGTATTGTATTTTTTTATCTAAAGTGCACCACTGAAGTTTTCAGATTAGTTTAGTAAGTATCGTGATACTTCACCTGTAACTTCTAAGCATGCACCAGTTATGTAGCTGCTTTTATCTGATGCGAGGAAGAGACACGCCTCTGCAATCTCTGTAAAATCAATACAATGTAAATTATATATTCACAGCTACTTTAGGCAACAAACTTAACAGCACCTAGTGAGTGATTTTAATAACTTTGCCTGAAAACACAGTGCCTTTTAAGCAGTCAAGTGAATCTTGAGAGACTTTAAATGTGCAGTATAAATATTCTGTTATGCTACCGCAAAGGTTCACCAGTCACTCTAGTACAGAGTAAAACGGGGAGGCGACCTGACCGACGTCTCTGTTGAGCGTAGACTCGGATCCGACCTGGGCTGGTGAACCAAAGTCCTCCGTGCCCACCTTCTCGTGGTGCGGACCGTTGGTACCCTTCCTAGGAAGGGGAACGAACGGGCACGGCAGGCAAAACCAGGGGAAGGCAATGGCAAACCACCCCTGTTAACTTGCCAAGAAAATCGTCATGAAACACACTAAGCCAAAAACGGTGATAGTTGCGAATGGTGGGACTCCCAGGCCGGAGCGTGACTTAGAAGCTACTGGGGAAGAGCAAGACGGAGAGTCAAGGGCCCCTCGATCTAATGAAGCAACAGGACTAAAGCCGAAAGGACGTCTAGAGGTGGATCGATTCGGAGGGGAAAGACTCAACCTGAGCTGTAAGCAGAAGATGAAGTTGGGCACATGGAACGTGCGAAGTATGCAGAGCGGAAAGATGGACGTGATACAGGGAGAGATGAAGAAATTAGACATAGCAATTCTAGGATTAAGTGAGACAAGGTGGAAGGGACAAGGACATTTCAGTTGGAATGGATACAGGATAATAATGTCAGGACAAAAAGAGAGAGGAAAAAATGGAGTTGCAATCATGTGTGACAAGTCAAGCGCAAATGCGATAATGGGATATGATACAGTGAGTGATAGAATTTTGAGTGTAAGATTCAGAGGAAGAAAGGTCAACATAACCATTATACAGGTATATGCTCCAACATCGATATCGTTAGAAGAGGAACACGAGGGTTTTTACACCAGCCTGCAAAGTACAGTGGACAGAACTCCGAAGGGCGACGTACTAGTGATCATAGGTGACTTCAATGCGAAGGTGGGTCAATGCACCGGAGGCGATGGAGACACATTAGGTAGTCATGGCCTGGGTGAACAGAATGAAGCAGGAGAAAGACTTGTTGAGTTTTGCAAAGGGAATGGCTTAGGAATTATGAACACATGGTTCGAACAGCCTAAGAGAAGACTGTACACATGGACGTCACCGAATGGGAAGCATAGAAACCAGATTGACTACATACTGATAAACAAAAGATGGAAAAGCACAATAAGAGATGTGAGAACAAGGCCAGGAGCGGACTGTGGAACTGACCATGAGCTATTGGTAGCAACACTGAGAACGAAATTGAAAAAGATAAAGAAAGGAGATCGATTGATCAGATACGACTGCAAGGGTATCACACTGGAATACAGGATGGAAATAAAGAATCGGTTTGAAGTACTAGAGAGAGATGAGATAGAAGAGGAAGAGGATTCGAACAACCTATGGGAGAGGATGAAGAAAACAATAGTCGAAGTCGCAGATAAGCACATTCCAAAGAAGAATAAAATCACAACAACGACATGGCTATCGAGAGAAGCCATATGCATGGCGGTTGATAGGAAGGCTGCAAAGAAGGCAGGAGAAAAGGATAAGGTAAGGGCACTGAACAGTGCCTTCCAAAAACAAGCACGGAAAGATAAAGAAATACATCTAAACGAATTATGCAGAGAAATGGAAGACGAGGGAAGGAAGGGACGAACCAAGGAAATGTTCTCAAAAGTAAAGACAATCACGGGAAAATTTGCACCTAGAATGGGCTCAATGAAGGCAGGAGATGGAAATGTAATCTGCGATGAAGAAGGGATAAAGCATAGATGGAGAGAATACACGGAGGAGTTGTATAGGGAAGACAAACGAGTCAAAAAAGAACAAATTGACGTAACAGAGTATGAAAAGGAACCGGAGGTCATGGAAGCGGAGGTAGAATGGGCAATCAGACAACTCAAGGACAATAAGGCACCCGGTCAAGATGGGATACCTATAGAACTGATAAAAGCAGGGGATGATGCGATGATAAAAACAATAACAAAATTGTGCAATCAAATATGGGCAACTGGAGAATGGCCGGAGGACTGGAAGAAGTCGATCTTTATACCTATATTCAAGAAAGGAGATGCGAGGGAGTGTGAAAATTATAGGACGATAGCAATGATATCACACACTAGTAAAATATTACTGAAAATAATTCACAAAAGAATGGAAGGCACAATTGAAAGAGAACTTCCGGTGAACCAGGCAGGGTTTAGGAAATCTCGTGGAACTCGAGACCATATAGCCAACATGAGGTGGATAATGGAGAGACAAAGGGAGTATGGACAGGAGGTTCACATCTGTTTCATTGACTATAGCAAGGCATTCGACTGCATTAACCATGATTTAATGTGGAAAACCCTGCTTGAAATGGGAATTCCGAAACACCTGATAATGTTACTAAAGGGTTTATATGAAGACCAGATAGCGGTGATAAGAACAGAATACGGAGACACTGACAATTTCAGAATCAAGAAAGGAGTGAGGCAGGGATGCATCTTGTCTCCATTCCTGTTTAATCTATATGCTGAAAGAATAATGAGAAAGGCAGAACTGGAGGGGGCAATTGAGGGAGTAAAAATTGCTGGAAAGACACTGAATAACCTTAGATACGCGGATGACACAACATTAATGGCAAAAAGAAAAGAGGATCTGGCAGAACTGATAAGAAGGGTCAGGAGAGAAAGTGAAAAAGCTGGTTTATACTTCAACATAAAGAAGACAAAGGTCATGACAACAGCAGATTGGGATAGTTTTGAGATAGACGGAGAGGAAATAGAGGTGGTAGAAAGCTTCACATTCCTAGGATCACTGGTTGGAAAGGAGGGAAAGTGTGATCCAGAAATAAAACGAAGGATTGCTATAGGGAAAGCTGCAATGACCGGACTGGAAAAGATATGGAAAGACAAACATGTGAGCATAGAAACCAAAAAAAGGCTCGTGAGAGCACTAATCTTTCCTACGGTACTGTACGGTTGCGAGACGTGGACAATGACAAAGAACATGGAAAATAAGGTTAACGCTTGTGAAATGTGGATATGGAGGAAGATGCTGAGAATATCTTGGACTGAGAAAAGAACGAACGAATCAATACGAGAGGAGATTGGAGTTGAGAATGAAGAGTCGTTAAAACAAACTGCGACAAGAATGAAGCTAAGGTTCTTTGGACATGTTATGCGATCTGATGGTCTGGAGAAGGAAATGATGCTGGCGTGCGGTGAGGGGAGGAGAAGACTGGGTCGCCCAAGGAGGAGATGGATGGATGAGATACAAGATGTAACTGGCATGAATTTGGCGGAATTGAGAGACTTGTCATCGAATAGGAGACGGTGGAGTGTGTTCACCAGGACGATCGCTAGAGCTCCACGAGCTGACAGCACAAGGTGAAAGGTGACCGTATTTACATATCGGAGAAACTTCTTGTCAGTTAGAAATTTCAACCTCATGTGGAAGTTCACTTTTAGAGCGATGAATTGATCATTTACCAATGACTAAATGAATGAAACAAGAAGATCTAAACTAAATATCTGAAAACTTAAAACTAGATTAAACTTTTTGACTATTTCTTTCATTGAGAAGGATACGATTGTGGTATTTATCTAAAACGTTAATGTAGACTGCACATTGAATAGACTAGTAACAAGAACAGAATCGTGCCTGAAGGCTTTCCTATCCTTCCCATCGGTATCTGAGTGATTACGATGTCTGTGACCTTGTCTGGAATGCTCTCTACCATTGGCGTATCAATGAAACCTGGAAGAATGACGTTACAGCGGATGCCATATCTGGCCAACTCCTTTGCAGCAGTCTTCGTGAAGCCAATAACACCGGCTTTAGATGCTGCATAGTTGCACTGGCCCATATTTCCGACCTGATAGGAGGACAAATAGATTTATTATTAGTGTTTCTGTATCAACCACGCACATTAACCCCCTCACCTCGAGAAACCAATTTATCGGTTTGTGTCCATTACTTATCCCCGAGAAACCGATACATCGATTTTACCACATACATAATAATAATAATAATAATAATAATCTTTTCTTTATTTAAGCGCCTGCTAACTGCACTGCGCTGTACAGTGAACATAGATATAGTAGAAACGGCAGCCACACAGGGCGCCTTACATACATGCATACAATAGAAACACATGACAACAGTTTTACAGGAGTCGAACACAACTGTTTATACGGCAGCCACAGGGCGCCATCACGGCCTACTATTCATTTAACAACCGCCGCCACCTAGCGAGTGGAAGGCTGAATAAACCTTACACGTCTACAGGGTTCGATCTTGGTACCTACTGCTCTTCACGCCAGTGTGTTATCCATTACTCTACGGGCCTCCATGACAAATCACAGGTAACAAATCCAAGCTACATGCGAAATAGACTGCATTGTAAAATTAAGTTACATCTAAAATTGACTGCATTGTTTCTGTGTAATAATAAGTAGTGATATTCAGTACAACAGAAGAAACAGACGGTAATCATCAGTACATCTACTAATAAACTTAGGACAGAAGCCATGCTGGTTAAGCTTACCCAAGTGAAGCACACCTCCCTTGTCAACTAACACTTGTGGAATTGAGACTGGTCAATGTGTGCTAAGTATTCACTTTGGCAAGGTCAACTGCAAATGGCTGTCATCAAGCAGTAGGAATATGTTGTTGCAAGAGTTGCAATATAATTCTAAATGTTGCAGTGCTCTCGCCACATAACCAGGGATTAGGCCCATGATGGCTCAATACTTGGAAACATAAATGTTTCCCTAGCAGAGTGATAAGACACAAATTTACTTTTAGAAATGTACTGCACCTTGGAAACAATACTGGAAATGTTCACAATTGTACCAGATTTGACTTGCTTTTCAATCATATACTGGCTAAACGCTTGTGTTGTTAAAAACGTTCCCTGAAATAATGATAAAACCACATTTCGTTAATATCATTTGTATTACTTATTTTTAGGAAAGTTAATCATTGAAATATTAAATCTTTATTTTCATAGTTTGATGCCAGACTTCTGATCCAAGTTCTTTTAAAATTTATCCTGCAGTTGCTAATGTTCTAAGTACTGTTGAAAAAGGTACCTATAATAACAGCAATACTAACAATTAAGCATAATAACAGCAATAGTAGTAATAGTTGTCACTGACATTCATTATCACCATAATAAAATGTTCAGTTACTTGTTAACAGAAGGCCATTTATTATGAGAATAATTGCTGGAACGGCCTTCCACCTGAGGTCCGTTCTGCACCATCAGTCGAGGCATTCAAGTCCCGGCTCAAGCGTCACCTCTTCTCCAAGGCTTATCCTTCTGATGAATAGGACCGGATGTTGTTAGGCTGTGGGTTGTGTCTGTACAGCGCCCTTGTAGCGGCATGGTCGCGTTAGGGCGCTATAGAAATTGTTCGTGTAATTATTATTATTATTAGTACATGTTTTAGGCCTGCATTACCTGATTCATGGAACGTTCAAGAAATCAGTTACAGTGTGATTGTAACTACACTCGAACCTTGTTGTAGCATGCATTAACAATTTCTGATACAACATGGTCAAGTCCATGGATCCCATACTCAGCTTTGGAAAAAACCATCTTGCAAGGACTCCCAAAACAGCATAATACAGAAATGTCTGCATACACTTTTCCAGCCCACAGTGGGCCACAGCCTACCTACCTTTAAGTTGACATTTATAACTTCATCGAAATTTGATTCCTTCATCTTCAGCAAGAATCCATCACGAGTGATGCCAGCACAGTTGACAATGCACTGCGGAGCCTGGTTGAAGGCATCGCGGACATCCTTGACGAGTGCCTGGACGGAAGATGATGATGAAATGTCAGCAACGAATGACTGATGATTACCTGGAAAATGAATCCATTCACCAACTGATGGAACCATGGTTATTTCATTGGTATCAAAAGGATAGAAGCCTTCGAAATGTGGATATGGCGTAGAATGGAGAGAATCAGCTGGACAGAGCACAAGACAAATGATGAAGTACTGCAAATGGTGGGAGAGGAGAGATCCATGATGAGGACAATCAGAGAGTGCCAAAGAAGATGGATTGGCCATATAATGAGAGGGGATTCTCTGTTGAGAAATATCATCGAAGGTAGAATGGAGGGGAAAAAGATACGAGGAAGGCCAAGAATGATGTTCTTAGACTGGACAATAAAGAGGGACGGCTACAGACAGATGAAAGCAGAAGCTCAACATCGAGAGGAATGGCGCCGTTGGACATACGAACCTGCCTAAGGGCAGAGAACCAAAGAAGAGAAGTAAACAGCATGAACACAGTAACACCTATAACTATAAATATAACTATAAATAAAACTATTCTTAGGTGTGAAAAGGTAATAAATTCTTAGGAGTCCATGAGAATAACAAAGCACTGCTGTCAAATGAATTCTGCTGTTACAGAAAGTTATTAAGGAAGACGAGACACAGAGTTATTGAAATTTCATAGCAAGAAAATGCTGTTTGATTTATTACGTGACAGAAACCAACACACTAAACAGTCAGTTAGTCCATTCATCAATTAATCAACTGCTATCCTATCCTGATTCTATTCGTTCGCCACCACACAACCACCACCATCACCGATTGCCACCATAGCACCATGCGGTTTCCTTGGCTTGATCTCCCCAGACTCTTGACCTGGCACCAGAATAGACAAAACAACCTGGCTATTGCAGACTTGACTTGGTGTAGCACCGGTGAATAAGCTGGTCTCCCAGACACGGTTTTTGTGTGACGCTGAGAAATTTTGAAGATTTACATTTACATCTGGCATTACTACTCCTGAAACAAGAGCAGAGCTCTCATGCTGGGAGTACCATGTGCAGAATAAAATTATATGATCTAAATTCATCAATACAATCTCAATATAAATGGCTGATTGATCAGTAATCAATCATAAGATCATAGTAAATGACATTTGAGCATACAAGATACAAAGCAGTTTAGACAGGAAGCAGCAGCATTACTTCATAGCTTTCGCTGCCTGGAAGATTACCCAAAAATGAAATTTCTGTGCTATGTCAAGAAGTAGGTGGGTTCCTCTTTTCAAGCTTCGGCTTGGGTCTCAAAGCAGTTTCAAGATGAAGGAACTTTTAAGTTGAGAGAATGTAGAGAATAATTATTTGGGAGAACTTACCCGGAAGTGAAAGAATCGATTCTAATCCTTTCTTTTGGTTATCAACTGCTGCTAGTCTGGCACCCTCCCGAGCGAAGGCCTGACAAACAGCACGTCCGATTCCACTGCTGGCCCCTAACAATGTAAGCCATAGCATGCATGTGTGTATGTATCAAGACAATACGGTTTAAGTATCTAACAAAGATACAGGAATGTCTAGTTTTTTGTCTACCTAACTGATCTAAAACACTTTGAAAATGTTAGCTCAGCAGAGTTAGACCCAATGTCATCCATTTTCCATGGGGAAGACTGTTCCAAAAGGAAGGTCCAAGACATGAGAAAGTACGATAGGCTCGAGTTGATGTCCAGCAGCATGGCACCTGCATATCTCCACAGGCAGCAGAGCACAATGATCACCTAATACGTTGATATGAGACTGGGGCATAATGCTCTGTGATGTATGTCAGTGGAGAATCGTGAACTTCAATCTCTCCCCCACGAAGAGACAGTGGTGCGTGTCCCTCATGTAAACCAACATATGAGAGAAGTTCGGCAGATTGGTCAGTGGTTGGGCAGTGCAGTTGAGGGCCAACTGATGCTGATGCATTGTGAACTTCGACAGACCTGCAAGCATGGAATTGCAATAGTCAAAGCGCATCAGAACAAAAGGTACTAAGCAACAGATTGTGCCAAATAACCCGTAACTGACACAACGGATAATAGGATGACCTGCAGAGAGATTTCACATGGTCAGCCATGGATACTGGTAGTTCTCCACTCAGAAGCACACCCAGGTCACAGATGATGAGTTGCTGATTCTAGTCAGGAAATACAATGTTATTGCTTTCTTCATCAAGCTTTGAAGATGCCTTGTGCATGCCTCACCAGATTACTGCATCTTCATCAGGTTCAACCCATGGTGATTGGACTGCTTCTGCCACAATAACCTGCATAGATGATACGCAGATAAGTGCACTGGATGGGTAGCAAGCCACGTACAATAGAAAATCATTGGCGTACTGGTATACCGCCAGGGGCGGCGCGACACCAGGGCGTGCCAGGGCAAATGCCCTGGTAAAAAAGCCTTTGCCCTGGTCGATGCCCTGCCAGAATTTTTCCCCTGTCCAGAATTTGTTAGGGCATATTTTGTTTTATCCTGAGATATAAATTCACTTAATTCACTGAAATGTTAAAATTTGCTTTACAAAAATGTCAAAAAGCATTCAGCTTCCGGGGGGCTTCGCCCATCTGACCTTCTGACTATAGACAAATATAATACTACTGGGGGTGATTTATGGCAAGCGCGGTAGCGCGATCTTATATGGTCACCATTTAAGCTTGTGCTACCGCGCTCTCCATAAATCGCCCTCTGCACTGCTTACTTGTATGACTGCCCTAGCTATGCCCTGGTTAAAAAAAATGTCTGGCGCCGCCACTGTATACCGCACTCCAGATCAGTGATGACTTTGGTCAGGTCGTGCTATTTACAACTTGTACAGTAGCAGCACAAGTACAGATCCCTGTCCTACACCAAATGGAACGAGTGTCCAAGTTGTACAATCCGAGCCAAAGTCACCATCATCATTTGTTCATCCAAGAAGAACTTAAGCCAGTCCAGAGGTTGACCACCAACTTCATACGAGGTCCCAAGGCTTTGATATCTGTGAAAGTACATGTATGGAGGACGATTCTTACATAGCATACGACATTGAGGTGTCGAACTCCATATATTTATTATTTATCAGGTATATTTGGTCGAAATGAATTCTGCCCTAGAAACTGAACTTATTTCCGGACTCGTGGTCCATTGGCTGATTATTCTTTTTGATGTTTTCTCACTTCATCGTTGGTCTAGTTAAAACATTGCATACATTAACAAACTGCGTGACGGGACTTTTTAGGATATCTAGGCTCTCTCACAGGTCTAGAAAAACAATCAAAACATCGATATAATCATGAACTCGTCCATGTTTTGTACCGGGTGTATACATACATAAACACAAAAACTCCGCCAAAGCTAATAATGTTTTTAAAATAACAAGCTGATTAACCTGTAACAAGAGCAATTTTTCCACTCAGAAGTCCTACACCAGCTGCCATCGTAAAACTACTATCATACGTAAGTGTTTTCACCTCGGTGCTATGTTCATCTAGATTAGCCTACAACTCACAAAAAACCTTGACCCCATCAGAGTTGACAAAAGCGAGCGGCATTTTTGTAGCTCAATGGATTGGCCAATCCAGGGTTGACCTATATTACTACTATAGCGCAGTCACCAAGTCTAGAATGTCTGTGATTTTACTAATGTAAATGAAATTGTAGTAACTGAATGTTTATGTTTTATGCTTGACCTAATTATCATACGCTTGAATATCGTTTCATATGCAAATCAGCGGCGGAGAAAGTTCGTCCAACTACTAAGGGGCCGTCCATAAATGACGTCAGGTCTCGATTGGAGGGAGGGGTTAGACCTGTGTGACGCTATGTAACCATCATTATTATTATTATTGTAAGCTTTAATGCACAATTTTTGCTTCTGTGACGAGAGGGGTAGGGGTCAATTTTGTGCCAAAATAGTGTGACGTCTTTTATGGACGAGCCCTAAATTGCACATCAGCTTGTCTGCTTCCGCCATGGCCTTGCTGGAAAAGTCCCGCGTTATCAAACTACAATCACAGTATAAATAATTACACAGTACGTCGACTCTCATTGCTGGCTGTTGACAAGTTTTTCTGGTCACGTGATTACGTCACGTGATTACGACGCCACCTTGAAAAATAGCTTTTGAATTATAGATTTAAGCTGAAATTAACGTTAAAAATAATATTGTTAATTCTAATGAAGTCCTAAATGTTGTTGTAACGTTTAAAAATATTTTATTTGATGGATTGCGGTGTATCGGCGTGTAGTCCTCAATGTTGTTTTTAACGTTTAAAAAATATTTGATGTGATTGTTTCCGGTTTATCGGCATGGTAAACGGTCTCTTTCAAGATGGTGGACGACAGTGGGCGGGGCTTAGGTATTTATAATGTCGTTACAGTGGGCGGGGCTTAGTTATTTATAATGTCACACATTCTGACTGCAGCAGCGGCGACGATTCGATGTAGGCCTACTGTGTAATTATTTATACTGTGTTACAATATTTAATTTTGATATGTTGAGCATACAAACATCACCATTACACAACTACATAATAGGGCCTAGTCATAGAAGATGTTTTACCTATAAATCAGGATCATCTAGGAAGTTAGGAGCATTAGCAAGCCTAGTACTGTTGTCAACATTTCAAACTTGTATAATTTGCAAATTTATGCGTTCATTGGTTCGAAATCATTATACAAGTAGGAACTAAGGGGTCATTCATAAAGGATGTTCGCAATGAGGGGGGAGTTTAGGTATGCGGACAAATGCGGACAAGGGGGAGGGAGGGTCATGACCAGTGCGGACGTCCGCATCTAAACTTTTAAATTTGATAGTTTTTTAAACACCACATTGTTTCAACCTAGCCCAAAAGACGAAAGGTCAGTGAAGTGACTGCCTGAACCACTTGCATGGTATTTACTGAGACTTTAATGAGGCTTTTATCACAGCACATCCTGCGATATGAAACCCGAACTGCACTTAGACGTGCACAGGTACTGTGGAATAATTGTAAAAATAATATGACATTGAAAATTGGGTTAGACATGCGGACGTCCGCGAAGGGGGAGAGAGGGAGGGTAAGGTCAAATGCGGACAAATGCGGACAAGGGGGAGGGAGGGGTCCAAAGTAGATCATATTTTCGGACGTCCTTTATGGACGACCCCTAAGCCCTTTTCGCGAGGTACTTGAGAGCAACGACCTCTTATAAGGCGCAACAAATTTAATATTATGCCCATGTACATGCATACATAATCTTTTATATAATTATTGCTTTTTAATAGTATGTTACCAAGATTTGAAAGAAAGTGAAATACTAGCGTTATACAAGCAGAAAGGAGATGTGCTGGAATGCGGGAATTAAAGAGGAATCAAATTGTTGGAGGTCGTACTCAAGGTGTATGAAAAGATCATTGAGAGGCGTATCAGAGAGCGGGTTGAGCTACATGACAACCAGTTTGGCTTCAGGCCAGGGAGGGGTACAACAGATGCAGTGTTCATACTGAGACAGGTACAGGAAAAGGTTTTAGAAGGAAACAACAAAAGATACTGGACCTTCGTGGATATGGAAAAAGCTTTTGATAGAGTTCCAAGGGATGTCGTTTACTGGAGTTTGAGGAAGAAGGGAGTCTCGGAGGTAATTGTGCGCTTGGTAAAGTCAATGTATGAAGGTGCAAGAACAACAGTGAGGAGCAGTATAGGCAACACAGGAGAATTCGAGATACGAGTGGGTGTACATCAAGGATCGTGCCTGAGTCCTCTACTGTTTATTATTGTGATGGATGCAATATCAGAACATGTAAGGAGAGAGGTACCTTGGGACATGCTGTATGCGGATGATCTTATACTGGCGGACGATGCAGAGGCGAAGATGCAAGCACGTTTTACAGACTGGCAGATGGCAGTGGAGAGCAAGGGTCTTAAGATAAACATCAATAAAACAGAAACCATGGTCTGCTCAAAAACAACGGAAGCAATTGAGATCAGAGACATTGCAGGAAAGTCACTGAAACAGGTTGAAACATTTAAATATCTGGGATCGACCATGAATGCACAGGGTGGCTGCGAGCATGACATCAGGAACAGGATTAAGGTGGCTTGGCAGAAATGGAGAGAACTAACGGGAGTGTTGTGTGACGCCAAAATGCCAACTCAACTCAAGGGAAAGGTATACAAAACAATGGTAAGACCGGTGATGCTATATGGAGCAGAGGCCTGGGCGCTGACAAAAAGGGATGAAGGGTTACTGGAGAGAACAGAGATGAGAATGCTACGATGGATACTTGGGATCTCACTGAAGGACAGGAAAAGAAATGTGGACATCAGAAAGAAGCTCGGGGTGGCATGTATAACTGACAAAGTACGAGAGACCAGGCTGAGGTGGTATGGACATGTAATGAGAAAAGAGGATGATAGTTGTGTGAAAAGAATCATGAATGCAGAGGTATACGGACGCCGCAGCCGGGGACGACAGAGGAAGAGATGGGAAGACACGATACAACAAGACCTAAAACTCCTAAAACTGAAGAAAGAAGATGCTCAAGAAAGAAACAAGTGGAAGAGAAGGATCCGAGTGGCTGACCCCTCTCCAAAGAGGGATTAATTCGAGCCTGAAGGAAAAAGAATAGTATGTTACCAAGGAATCCACAGGTCCTTGGTATGTTACTATGGTGAATAAAGAAGTATCATAAGTGTAAATTAAAACTTGAATTTTTACTGTTATGTCAGATATGCAGACCATCGACCTATATTAGGTGGACATAGCGTAAGAGATTCAAATTGAGGCCTGGCCTGTTGCATGCAAAGATGCCTGTGACGTCATGGTTCTCTCGTGTGCGCATGCGCCGTAGGTCGGGTCACCTAACCGTAGATGGCAGATAGTAAGCTTTCGCCAACCATGACGTCAGGCAGAGGGGTAGGCAGAGCTCATTAAAATAATAAGCAGGCGTCAGAATCTGAAAAAGCAATGTACTGGTCTACGCTACGTCCACTAATATAGGTCGATGATGCAGACCATAGATATAATGAGATCTATGATGCAGACAAACAACCTCAATGTTTGTAACGGAAATGAATTTTGTTTACATAGATTTATAAGCAACAACAGATCACGTGACAGTGGTACAAGGCGCAATGGCGGAGACAAGCGAAAACGGTGGTGTGCCAGTGAAAGCGGATAAACCAGAAGCGGCTGTTATCGAAACCGGCGAAAGAAGTCCACAAAAGGATAAGGGATCCGAGGATGCGTTTGAGTTCGATAGTAGTGCAGCCTCGGTGCGTGGCAGTTCTCTGGACGACGTTGAGTTTCGAGGTGGATCTTCAAGCGTATTGCGCCGTGATAGGCCCTACAGCTCTTCCGTTATCAGTCGCAGAAGCACGAAAAGTACCCAGAGCCGTGCTTCCTTGAATCCGAGCCTTGTCACTTCAGATTATGCAGCCAAAACCTTGTTTGCATACAGGGTAAGAACAATATCTATATCTTTGTGTCATCAGTCTAAAAAATCATTCGGACCCTTTCTTTCAATTTTTAAAATAAGTGATTAAACCTCTTCTTCAGGTAATCTTAAACACTTTAAATGGTTTTCAAGAAAGAGTGACTCTTCCTCGCTTCACTGACTATCTTACCTCCAAAAACCTTTTGTGCAGGCAGACAAAATGAATCTGCCGACACAAAACACTGTGCTATCGAAATGGCAATTAATGCAGTGGAAAAACCAGACCCTCTCCATACAAGTTCTGTAGCCTGTCAAAAAATTGTCAAGTTCATGTGAACCCAGACATTTGAACTACACAGGCAACAGTATGTATCTGGGCTTTAATATTAAAGTGGTTAAGAATTTTTTAAAGCAGTAAAGCACCTTATCAGTTGGCTAGTAAACTGTATAATATTTGTTTTGCTGAAGAAATGTTTTTGTCGTGTCTTTCAGTCTGGTTTAATTGATGATGCAGTAAATGCATGTAAAGCTGCGTTACTAAACGACTTGGATGGTGAGGTCAAAGGATTCTGGCTTCTTACTGAGTAAGTAAGAAGTTACAAATTGTATGTGTAACTATATCTGTGTAGTGAATTATAAACTAAATTTATATAGCACCTTTTAAGAGTGTGTCAAAGGAGTGAAACATGAATATCTGACTTATCAAAGAAGTGTAACATGTATATGTGCAACAGAGCACATATACTCACCACTAACAGTATTTATGAAGTCACTCATTTCGGCAAGATGCTTCAGGCTGAAGCTACAGGTGGAAGTATGCATAAGTACTGCCTGTAATATTTCTGGACAGTTTCAGGCATTTCATTGCACCAGAAACTTGTAACACTGTGTTTGGGAGCTGTAGCAAAAACCACCTTATAACAAGACCAAATTATAATGAGGTTATTTCTCTAATTGAAATAACTTTGGGGTCCATGTCCTGTTATATCAGGATTCATGCTGTAGTGAAGCATGTTTATGACAAGTCTCCAGTGTGTGTTGTTGACTTGTTTTTGTTTGCTTGATTGCTCATACTTGTTTGCTCACATGAGCATTCATCATCTGCTGTTTATTCATTCATTGATTGATCCAGTTGTCTGTGATGTGAAAAATTTATTTAGGATTGATCACTAGAATTTGGAAAAGGAAATTTATTCGGTCATGTGGAGTCATTGTCCTCTGTTAGATTCATCCATTGGTTCGTGCAGTCGTCTGTAATGTGAAACATCTGTTTAGGATTGATCACTGGGACTTGGAAAAGGAGAAGCTGGTTCTGCTAACGACCAATTCAATTATAATCGTGAAGTATGACTTCATCGCTGTGGCCATTGGGAAGTTCAAACGAATATTTCTGAGAAGCATAAATAAACTGCAAGTTGGAGAACTGACGTATCCTCCATATTCGGTCATGCCGTAAGTAGTTATCACGACAGATAATGCCGTGCTATTATTTTACATTGATATTCATAAAAGTGTGATTTAGTGGATTTTTTTAATGCTTTCATACTTTTGTCTTTGTAAAATATTATGGCTTTAAGTAATTGTTATTATAATGTTATTATAATGACAGATTTGTATAGTGCTGCTTCAAGAAAACTTTGTCAGAGGCGCTTCCAGCCAAAGGGACCTTTTATATGGTCTTCTAAAGCTTTTTGGGCAAGTTTTCTGGAAGGAACTTTCTCAGCCCGTATGTTGCTGCTGTGCAGAATTTCTGTTGTCTGTCCGATTTCGCACTTTGTAAGGACCTGTCAGACTTACTTGTGAGCAGCGTCTGTGCTATTGAACACCATATATGCCGTCAAGTGACTGGGTTTAAACTGAGGTAGTAAATGTCTTTGTCTAGACCAAGGCAACATGGTGGCCTTCGTGTTCAGTGGGCGAAGACCGAGCCATCGCTGGTCCAGAAGTGGAACCCATTTTTTGAAGAACTTGGTTACGCGACCCTAACGCATCACCTCTTGATCTACAACGAGAAAGAGAAGGAGACGACCACCTTCAACGTCAGCGATTTTGCTGACTCGGTCATAGAGGCGGTGGATAAGATTCGGAAGCAGGATGGAGTCACAGACGCCCTGAGCGTCGAGGAGGGACCGATCATGATTGAGTCCTATGCCAGCCTTTCGTCTATGGTGTACAATCAGAGCCATATTGGGTTCAACATGGAAAGAGGTGGAATCAGCTTCTAATGAAAATTCAAAAATGAAATCGTGCTTGTAAGAAGTTGAAGAATTTATCCTTTACATGCCACTGTAGGGGACTTGGTTTAATCTGTTCTAAATCTCTTTCATTCAGTCGTGTTAGTGATAACTGCACTCTATTGCCTATTTCTTCCTTTATTTCATTAAGTTGGTGCCTCGTAACAGCAGAGAGCTTCGGTGTAGTCGCAGCACCCAGCAGACACTTGATGCATATATGTATTATATATGTATGTGTCTAGACACTTAATGTAGCACCTTTAAGTGCCTGACATACATATTGTGTGTGCTAGCCTAAGTGGGATTTAAGTTCGTTGATGAACTAGTAGTTAATTATTAATCAAACGATGCTCAGGTCACTGTAAAAGTCACCACACGCGCAAAGCCAAACCAATGGATTACCAAAGGGTCTGTGTATTCTAGCACTGCCAACAAAGAGATCTAGCATTACTAACTAACAGACAGACCAAGACCTGTCTTAAGTTTTATGTTTGTCTGTTTTGGGTGATGGCAAAAAGCAAATCCGCTATGACTATACTGCTATGTTTTGAGGTGCATTATTTTTCCAAACAGTATACATATGAGAATTGTGTTTACATTAGTACCAGGTATTTGCTGTTACAAGGCATTTAGTATTGTGCTTCATGTAAATAGACAATGCCTTTAAGAAACCTGTGTTACTGCTTTTATATGCTCCAGTTTCTGTGACTTCCACTTAATTCTGTGTTTACAAATGGAGTTTTGAAGATCTGCGCTCTTGCATTTTTTTTATCTGTTTTTGTATAGCTAATAAACATGCCAATTGTTCGCAACTTTTATCTTAAGTTGAACAGATTAAATTAATGATTGACTGTTATATAAGTTGTTAATGAATTTTAGATCTGTTTTTTGTGTTTGTTTAATTTTTTGTGGTAGTTTCATATAATTTAATTGTAAAAAAGTTGTCATGGCTTTCCAGTTGCAAATACAACGTAATTGAGAATTAGTTTGTTTTACTGACTTTAATCAAGAGATTTTATGCTTGACTGCTTGCTATCTTTTCCTCTTACAAAACTCTACTCATTTCTGCTTTGAAATGACTCTTGACAATCTAGATTTTGTTCATGTGTTATAGTATTAAAATTATAGTTATTCTTAGCAACTATTACTGGTGTTGTTGCTGTGTTGTATGCATTTATGTATTTATGTGGGCATTTATGTAGAGCCTTTCTATGATCCTTGAAAAGACACTGTTTGCAAAATGTTCCAAATGATCTGAGTGTTTAGTTAAGCTGTAATGTCCTTTCAGTCTTAATGTTCCAAACAATCTGGGTGTCTAATTAAGCTGGACTATCTCTTTCATTCTTAATGTTCCAAGCAACCTGAGTGTTTACTGGGAGTTAAGCTGGAATGTCCTTTTCCATCCAAATTTTGTGAGGCTAGTCCAGAAGGTTGGAAATGGCTATACCATAATGAACACATAAACATGCGATATCACTCTGATCTCACCTTTTTCACAGTAAGTGGTTAATATCACTGTCAGACATGCAGCATTGAATTGAAGGAAGAAGTTTTGCAGTTGCTCAAAGATTTATAAGGCTCAAGCCAACTACTGTGCACAGTCTTTTCTGATTGAGAGGATTTATACGTGTGGAGTACTCTGGAGTTTTGTTATAATGTGCATCAATATGATGGCTTTGTCAAGGACATAGATGGTAAATGTATTTGGTCTTGTTATTAAACAATCTCATTGCTTAACAAAAGTTAACATTACAGTGAGGATCCGGGGTTGTTTATTGAACCTGTAAGCAAAATTAAGTTACCAGTACAACAGGATTGGAGTATTCATAGCATTTACAAAATTTGGAAATACTGAATAGTGCTACAAAAGAGCACTGGTGATGGAGAGTAGCATATTGTATCACTGTTAAGTACATATATTGTGGTGATGTTGGTGTTATCTTCAGGGATGCTAAGGATGTGTGTTTTGGGGGAAGAATTCTATATATTGGTTCTTTGTTCAATAGCAGTTTCTTCACTTGTTCATGTTGTGAAAATGTTTTGCTGTCAGAGTATGACCTTCTTGTACTACATTGGCCAGCTTTAGTGTTATTCCTCTCTGGGGAGATTACTGAAATCATTTTTAGAGATCTGTGCACACTTGGATGGAATATTTGAAGAGTGTTATGCATTGTAGATAGCTTTACGTGCTGGTTCCTTGTCCTACGTTTAAATTATTGTACCTTGTTTGATGTTCTCAAGATCAAAAAATGACTGCTTAGTGCATAAGGAAAGGAAATTAACTACTGTGGCGAATCTCACTACAGGATCTGAGATACTTTAATGACGAGCTGCATTGGTTTTCCATTTACTTTTAGTACACTCTCATCGTTAAAGTTTTACATTAGCTGATTCAGTGTTGTATTACGAGGTGAACATTTCTTGGCATGATTTTACAATTGTTCAGCAGGTTGTTTGTTAGAGTGTCATTTAATTTATTTTTAAGTCTGGGTTCAGTGCTAATTTTCATTTAATTCATTTTTAAGTCTGAGTTCAGTGCTAATTTTCATTTAATTCATTTTTAAGTCTGGGTTCAGTGCTAATTTTCATTTAATTCATTTTAAAGTCTGGGTTCAGTGCTAATTTTCATTTAATTCATTTTTAAGTCTGGCTTCAGTGCTAATTTTCATTTAATTCATTTTAAAGTCTGGGTTCAGTGCTAATTTTGTTTTTGTTCCTCAGTTCCTAAAATTGGCCTTGTAGTTAACTTTGTGGGATCCCCTCTTCTGCCGAGTTTTGAACAGTGACTCCTGTGACTGTGAGCCCTTTGACCTAGTTTTACACTGCTGTTGATACTGGAGGAAATCATTTCAGACTCTCCTGCCAAATAATTATTACTCCAAGTTGACTGCAAGTGCTAGATCTGGTTACTGTACCAAGTCAAGATTATCTGTTCATGTAGTGGAATATGTTTTGTACTGTGAGGATATATTTCTGTAGCCCCAATGTGGTTAAATTGATTACTTGTTCTGCACCATTTAGTTTGTTTTTGTGTGATTATTTTGTGAAATTGTGCCAAGTTTGTTTCTGAAACAGCTTAATCATTGACGAAGCTGAATCATTGACACAGCTTAATCATTGACACAGCTTAATCATTGACACAGCTTAATCATTGACACAGTTTAATCATTGACACAGCTTAATCATTGACACAGCTGATAATAGTTGCTAATTCAGAACGTGGTAGCAACTGTGTTCTAACTGAAAATAACCATGACTTTGGGTTTGGTTCCTTTCTGGGTTTCTTTCCTGTTCAGAATATGGGATAAACTGTTCACTTTGTTCTTATGCTGCTATGTCTTGTGTTGTGTGTAAGTAAGATGGTCATTCGTTCGTGTGATTATACAAGTGCAATTGTCTTACAATTACTGCTAAATAACTTATGTAGTATTGTGTGTTTTTACGTGATTTAAGTATGAAGGGTTACTTAATCCCTCAGTTGTTAAGACATTCTAGTTTCTGTTTCCGATGAGTAACTAACATTTGTTGTTTGCTGTATTTTTCTAGTAAATACATCTGTTATTCTGATGAAGGTCTGGACTCAAAAAAATTTTGGGTTACAAGTTCATCACAGGTTGCTGCCACTAAGTCTTGCCATGCTGGTGCAGTCTAATGTTGACATTTATTGGAATAAGTTGTCTCAAAACAGATTTATGCCCTGGTGGGGATTTTAACCCAAGTGTGGTTAGTGAACTGGTTGACAGTCCAATACAAATAAGAAGAGCTGTACAGAGGAGCAGGGCCTCAAGTTTAGCCAGAGAAGCAGCTTTAGGCATGAAGTGTTAGCAAGTTCATTTTCTACCCTTGGCATATGAGGACTGGTGGTCAGTGACTGGTCACTGGTTAGTCCTCTCCCTTGCTGCCTCATCTTCTTGGTTGATCGTCCGTTATACAGAGCGCTAACCCCAATGTATGCAATGTATATATGAGTGGTCATGGAGAACACTGCTACACTGGAAATCATACGACTCTGAAGATGGACTGTCCATTCAGTATGTATGCATGCTTGCATCATACATATACATAATGCAGATGTATGCATACATATATATACTAACATACTTACATATGTACATACATGCAAAATGCGGACATACATGCATGTATAAACCTAAATATGCATGTCATGTACACATATGCAAAAATTTTTATGGAGATTACGGGTCACTGCCAACCTAAATATAAATCTCACGATGTTATGGCTAATTCCCATGAGGGGTCATCCATAAAGGACGTCCGCAATGAGGGGGAGGGAGGGGTCATCAAAATGCGGACAAATGCAGACAAGGGGAGGAAGGGTTATGACCTGTGCGGACGTCCGCATGTAAAATTTTAAATTTGATAGTTTTTTAAACACCACCTTGTTTCAACCTTCACTGAAAGACGAAAATGTCAGTGAAGTAATTGCCTGAAACCTCATGCATGGTATAACCTTTACTGCGACTTTAAAGAGGCTTTTATTACTGCACATCCTGCGATATGAAACCTGAACTGTCACTTAAACATGCACAGGAACTGTGGAATAATTGTAAAAATAATGATGATGACATTAAAAATTGGATTAGGTGTGCGGACGTCCGGAAGGGGAGGGAGGGAGGGTAAGGTTAAATGCGGACAAGGGGGAGGGAGGGGTCCAAAGTGGGTCTTATTTTGCGGACGTCCTGTATGGACGACCTCTGAGTATGGGTTATTTTTATTGCAAAGTTTCTATACATAAGACTTGCAAAATAATCTATATATAAGCTGGTATGCATGGATTTATCATGCATAGGCCTCTGTGTGTATAAATTAGGCCTATATAATATATACACTTGTGCAGTATGCATAGCCTATATTATGCTGGGCAAGATTTATATGGATGGGGACTGTGTTTAGTATACAGGCCGTAAATAGGCCATAAATAGGTCATGATATATAGGCCATAGATACACATGCAATAATTTGAGTAATAAATTTCATTATGTATTCTTCTAAGGACGCATTATTTAGACGGTTATACGACTGTACTGTTTGCATTATATCCATTGATTCTGTTTATAATATCCTTTCATCCGGTCTCTCGTTCTCTGTGTCTGTCTATAACACCCTGTCTATAACTGTCTCTCTTTTCTATGGCCTGGTCCTGTATAAACAGTCCTGTTTTGAAAGGCGTCTTGATCAGAGAGGCCGGCGTTTTCCACATGGAAGCATAAAATTGGCAAAGTTAGTGAGATATGCGTTTTTATGCAAGCAACGTACGTGATTAAATGGAGTTTTCCACGCTCTGACAGTAAATAACCAATAAATAACCTAACTGCAGGGCTACCTTCTTTGCCTTTGAAATTAAAATTATGAATGCGATAAATTAGACGTCCGAGGCATTTGATTTCCTCTTTCTCAGCATGACTTGTGTGGAGATGAAGCAGAATTTAGCTCACGTAGGGTCGTGTCACGAGTCGTGTAGCTACGTTTGAAGCAGAAGCGAGGACACCTGGCAGTGGAGGGCAGAACTGGCTTCACTGTTTGAAGACGCCAATAAATTAGGCCTACACGTTGATCTATCGCGACCGCATGGCCAGAACATTGCCTATTTTACAATGAGTTGATGGGGTGAGATCCTTCACCGCTACCCGTTTGATTAGCAGTCATTAGATTAAATTAGCAGTCATTAGATTAGATTAGAAGTCAATAGATAGTTTGATTAGCAGTCGTTAGATTAAATTAGCAGTCATTAGATTCAGTCTTGTTGTCAAGACCTTAAACCTCAAGACCAAGACCAAGACTTTGAACCTTAAGACCAAGACCAAGACTTTGAACCTCAAGACCAAGACCAAGACCTTGAACCTCAAGACCAAGACCAAGACTTTGAGCCTCAAGACCAAGACCAAGACTTTGAACCTCAAGACAAAGACCAAGACCTTGAACCTCAAGACCAAGACCAAGACTTTGAACCTCAAGACCTTGAACCTCAAGACCAAGACTTTGAAACTCAAGACCAAATCGAGAAAAATACCCAAAAAATCACAACCATATCCAGACTTCTATTCCTAACTAACAAAAATTGTCAAGTCGGACTACTCGCTATTTTAATTAAAACATAAATCTTTTATTTCATTCAAAGAAAACAACTCCAAATGCAGAGTGCAGAGAATTCCGAAATAGTATTTACAAAAGTCTTTCATGCGAAATGTTATTCCAAATGCCTGTTGCATTTTTTAAAAACCACTTCGCTCAGAATTTTCTGACCAAGACCGTGACCTGTGAGGCCTCATAAAAATTCTGCCATGTGAAAAATACGTTCTACAGTGCTGGATTCACTGGCACACAGAGCAGCTTTTCGAGTACCGGATGTAAATGTAGCCTACAGGTCTCGAGGACAACAAGACTGATTAGAGTAGATTAGAAGTCATTAGATTAGATTAGAAGTCATTAGATTAGATTAGAAGTCATTAGATTAGATTAGATGTCATTAGATTAGATTAGAAGTAGTTAGATAGAAGTCATTAGATTCGAATGCAGCGAACGCGCTAACTGACGAACATCATTGGAACGTAACGACATCTATCGAATGACCGTTTATACCATTTCAATTTAATTTAAGTATTAAAGCCTTCTTTACAAAGTGCAGAGGTGCACAGTAAATAGGAACATCGAAACGAAAACTGACGTGCATTTATGTAACGCCACGATAGGATTGGCGTTATTGTTACGGCGTCTCGTCAAGGTTTATCCGCAATGTCACTTTTCAAGCTATCCTCTCTTGCCTCCCCTCCTGCAACATCGCATGACCAGCGATTTCCACCGTTGCACCATGTTGTCTCTCGGCTTGACACCCCCTCCCCAGTGGATTCTGATCTGGCACTGTAACTGACCAACCCTGTCTTTAACGGGCTTGATATGACAAACCATAAGCTCCCTATATATGTCGACTCAGCCTTCCACTCCCTAGGGGCAGCTGTAAAATGAGCGGGCGCCTAACAGCAGGGCATTTTTAACTGTATAACTAGTGGGACAAATGTCCCAGTAGTCTTAGGATTTGTCCCAGCAGTCAGAGCGATTTGTCCCAAGCAATGTATGTATAGAGTACAACTAGTGGGACAAATGTTGCAAGAATTGAAAGATTTTTGAGAAAGGTATGACATTATTGGTGAATGACCCCCTTGTTATTGGTTGGGAGACCCGAGAAAAGTTGTAAAAGAAGGTGACGACTATAAAAAAAAGGTCATCAACTTTTTTCGGAGATGAATGTTGAAATTTTTTTTTAGAAAAAGTCTAAAAGTTGTAAGTTTGTGAAGATTAATTCCTTAAAAAAAGTCCTTCGACCAGATCATGGCCGACTTTCTCCGACCCACCTCTGAGAGACGAGTTCCAAAGAAAGATCATGAACTAGACCCATGGAAAGATTTTGTCCCAGTAGTCAAAATTCCTTAAAATATGCACTGCCTAACAGGCTACCAAGACGTGTGTTCTATAAGATCTTGAAAATTGTACTGTTATATGTTTCAATGTTACTTACTGCGGTTTGTCAGAATCAGTGAGCTTGTCAATAAACACGAATATACTATGGCCGATTCGAACCAAAGAGAAGAAAATATCATACACCGCTTGGGAATTCTTTGGGCGTTGAATTATTATAGAACAAAGGCCAGACGGTATAAGCTGGGGTAAGGCACGCCAGTAATTTATCCGATACTCCAGTCTCACCCGACTCAGGCATCTATTTGGGGTTGATATATTGAAAGTGCTGAGGTGGCCGCGCCCCGCGACCTTCGATAGATTCGACGTAGTCCCGATGCGATGAAGAAATAGGGTTGGGTAGGAATAGGGTTAACTGCATCAGACGTATAGATGTATGAGTTTGCGTTTGTTTCAGTAATGTAATGCAGTGCAACTGAAATTTGTTATAACGCCTTTAAAAGTACCTCTAGATGGCGCTCCCGCAGGTGTAAATGATGTTTGCAACAAGATTGCGTGTAATTATGTAGACTTACAGATGTGTTTCGTGAAACGGGCTGTCACTGAACATTTGACACGTGCATGCAGAGGAGTGCAAGTGAATTAGTTGAATCTGGTGCTATATTATATTTTATCAGTATCTAACGACGTCTTCTGGCTGCCCGGGCCGTGAACGTCGACCTCACCTTAAGTTATAATGTCCAATCGATGTTACAGTGACGGTAAACTGTTAAGCCAAGACTAAACCGTCAAACAACGAAGATTACATATCAAACACAGATTCTTAAGTTAGATTTTGATCCACTGAGATGAGTGCTATAGAAAACCAAACATTTTTTGTAACAAGGGCATAGGGCCTATGTAGCTAGGCAGTCATACAAGTAATTTGGAGAGGCAATTTATGGCGTGCGCAGCAGCGCGAGCTTACATGGCTACCACGCTCGCCATGAATCGGCCCCCTCTGCACTGTTATGGTTGTCTGATCAGAGGGTCAGAAGGGTGAAGCCCCTGTGAAGCTGAACGCTTTTTAAAATTTGTAAAGGAAATTTTAACATCCTCTTTTGGGTAGCATGCACAACAGTTTTCAAAAGCAAAACGTTTAACACATAGAGCCACTGAGTCAGGTATTGTTTACGCAAATGCTCAAGTAACTCGTGTCATATTAAATACAACCAGACAACAGTTTGGCCTAGCCTACTGTCAGCTCAACGACTCAGTTGTATTCAGCAATGTGGATACACAGCTACGAATTTGTCTACAAATTTGTCCAAATCCAGTGAACGGGTTTTAGCAGAATGCATCGACAAAACTGCTACATCTGACAATTTATCATCGAACATTGAAGATCTGCAGTGTGTCTTTATTAGCTTGAAGCAACTGAATGAGTCCTCTGATTGAGCAGGTGTAACTGGAATAGTGCATGCAATTACAGTTAGCCTGTTTAGTTAATAGAAGGCTTCATCAAACTGTGCAATAAAACGAGTGAATGCGATCAGTTTGTCACCTTCAATTGTTGGCATTGTCCCGTTTCGTTGTTTGCGTTCAATCAAATTCTGGACAGGGCAAAAATTCTGGCAGGGCAAAGACCAGGGCAAAGGCTTTTAAACGGGGCATTTGCCCAGGCTTGCTCTGGTGTGGTTCCGCCACTGCGAAAATTACAATTTGTATCGAGCTCTCTATGGCTTGAGCCATATATATATTGCTAGAACTAATACATCGTTTGTAATACAATACTGAGCAGTTGTAAGAAGAAATAATTACAGTAGAAAAACATCAAGCATGATCTTACTATGTAAGGTGGGGAAACAACATGAAATAACATAACATAACTTAACATAACATAACATGAGGTTTTGGTGCTTCAGAAGATATTTAATCTGTGTTAGAATCACGGCAAGAACTAACAGCAAAGCAGGATAATCATCAGCCTTGTTGTCAAGACCTTAAACCTCAAGACCAAGACCAAGACTTTAAACCTCGAGACCAAGACCCAGTCTTGTTGTCAAGACCTTAAACCTCAAGACCAAGACCAAGACCTTGAACCTCAAGACCAAGACCAAGACCTGGAACCTCGAGACCAAGACCAAGACCAAGACCTTGAACCTCAAGACCAAGACCAAGACCAAGACCAAGACTTTGAACCTCGAGACTAAGACCAAGACTTTGAACCTCGAGACCAAGACCAAGACCAAGACTTTGAACCTCAAGACCAAGACCGAGGCCAAGACCCAAAAATCACATTCAGCCAAAGACACCTTTTCCTCACAAAAAACTTGTCAAGTCATACTTCTCGCTATTTTAATAAAAACGTGAGTCTTTAATTTTATTCAGGCAAATTAACTTTAAATGCAGACTGCAGAGAATTCCGAATTTGTATTTACAAAAGTCCTTCATGCAAAATGTTATTCCAAATGCCTTTTGTATTTTATAAAAACCAATTCACTCAGAATGTTCTGACCAAACGGTGCCTTGTTGGGCCTCATAAAAATTCCGCCTTGTGAAAAAATACGTTCTACAGGCCTGGTGCTGAAGTCGCTAGCACACGGAGTAGCTTTTCAAGCAATGGATGTAAATGTACAAATCGTGATCCTTTTTGAAATCCTCCCATGGTTTATCAGTGCTTAAGAAAAAGTCTCGTCAGGGCTTCCAGACACAGCATAACTTAATTGTGCTGCCGATGGATTTTCCTGACCAATAAGACTTGCATCCGTCCGTAGGTATTTGTCGTAGGCTATGATGCAAACAGGCTTGATAAATTTTTTAATTCTTGAGTTTTGTTAAATGACTGTTCATATTGACAGCCGGTCTTGGTCTTGGTCTCGAAAGACCAAGACCAAGACTTTGAACCTCAAGACCAAGACCAAGACTTTGAACCTCAAGACCAAGACCAAGACTTTGAACCTCAAGACCAAGACCAAGACCAAGACTTTTAAAAACGAACTCGAGTGCACTCGAGACCAAGACCTTGGTCTCGAGGACAACAAGTCTGATAATCATTTCTTTCCCGATCAGCCACGAACAAAGACAGTAGATGACTGTTCGACCTGGAAGTCCACATAATTATGATGGCTGCGTTATGGCAAACATTGACTCTGAATGGTCTCGTTTCAAGGTAATTATGCTCTCACCCGATGCAGTTTGTCCGTTGATGACCTGCGTGAGCTTTACGGAGTACTGAGGGTAGGACACGATGCGACGTCGGCGAGCGAAAGAGGGCGCTAGTTGACGCCGAAGTAGCCGCAGAGCGACATCTTCCGGCGGGTTTTAGCAATAAGGAGACGAGTCAACGTTGGAGAGCGTTGCATGCGTGCGGTCCTATGTACATATTCTACGGCGATAGACAGGGAGCGCTTTATACGCATGAGAGACAAGTGCTTTAATAGGCCCTTAACATCTTCCGTGTCACAGCGGTATGTCTCTAAACCCGCTCATATTGGTCGTTAGCATCTTCCGTACATTAACGGTAAGCAGAATATATTTTTTGTTGTTGACGGTTTCAGTACTGTCAAAAGAGAAACTGTGACTTCATGAACACGCATAGATCGTTTACGAGTCGCCTACTTCTGAAGAATGTATTATTTATAGACCGTTAGCATCTTCCGTACTGCTGTACAACGGAGGTACGTGTCACGTGTACATAGACTATG
Organism: Allolobophora icterica; assembly: GCA_963556255.1. Classification (NCBI taxonomy): domain Eukaryota; kingdom Metazoa; phylum Annelida; class Clitellata; order Crassiclitellata; family Lumbricidae; genus Allolobophora; species Allolobophora icterica. Next base: position 36,915,896 of record OY744612.1, read on the forward strand.
CATATTTAAGCGCCTCAATGTGTTTCATAAATACATAAACATTCATATATATATATATATATGGAAATACATACTTATATACACGCATGTTTATGTGCATGTTTTGCAGCATGAACGTGGTCATCCAACGCGTGTGTTTAAATGCTGTAAGTAAGTTAAATGTTACTGCATGCATACTCATTTAAATATGCAGCGAAAGGCTTATGTGCGCAGTCGACAAGTCTTGTTGTCCATCCATACTCCATAGCAATACTATACAGCATATTCAGAGATCGACAGAGGCATATAGAGAGGCAGATTGGGATATACACTGGCATGGATAGATGAGTGGATGGACGGATGGATTGATGGACGTGTAGATGAATAGATGTATGGATAGATGGGTGAATGGACAGATGTACAGATGGGTGGATGTACGGATGGATGTGTAGATGAATGGACGAATAGATGTATGGATAGATGGGTGGATGGACAGATGTACAGATGGATGGATGTACGGATGGATGTGTAGATGAATGGACGAATAGATGTATGGATAGATGGGTGGGTGGACGGACGGACAGACAGACAAATGGATTGATTGATGGATGTGTAGATGAATGGATGTATAGATGGGTGGATGGACAGATAAACGGATGGATTGATAGATGTGTAGATGAATGGATGAATAGATGGACGGACGGACGGGCATACGGACGGGTAGAATCAGAGGCACGGTTACACAGAGACCAGCTGTCAAAGATAGAATACCAAAAAAGTATTTGCTACAGCAATCTGACAAATATGATATAATTATGGTTATACAACACAAAAGAAATATGACATGTTATATTAAGCAAGTGTAAAATTATAATAAGTAGTATACGTGTTTAAACATCAGCCTTCATTTCATAAATGAAGTAATTATATTGACATAAATCCATATTCAAGTCTTCAAATCAGTGGCATAAATGAATGGATGTATATATGCATGCATGCATGCATTGTATGTGTGTATGTATGTATGCATTTATATCATATGTATATATGTATGTATGTATGTATGTATGTATGTATGTATGTATGTATGTATGTATGTATGTGCGTTTGTATGTACAAAATACATGCATGTATGCATGTCTGTCTATATGTATGTATGTATGTGTGTATGTATGTATGTATGTATGTATGTATGTATGTATGTATGTATGTATGTATGTATGTATGTATGTATGTATGTATGTATGTATGTATATGTAGTATGTAATACATAGGATATGTGCATCGTGTGTGCTTGTATGCATTGTATTTATACATGTATGTATGTATGTATGCAATGTATGAATACATGAATGCATGTATGTATATATGTAGGCATGTATATATGTATATATATTCTGTGTGTTTGCATATACATATAGACATGCAGATGTGTGCTCTTGTGTAATGGCAGTGGTTACAGAGGCAGGCGGATAAGCCTGATGATGGATGGATGTTGGAGAGAAGGAGGGTTGCTTTGAATCAATGAATGGAGTGGATGCACTAAAGTTTGATGGAGAGATGGCGCTCGATGGATGGATGGGTGGGTGGAAGAACGAATGAAATGTCATGGAGAGCAGGACAAAACAAAGGAAGAACAATAGCAAAGACTCTGACTGCATCATTGTAGGATGTGCGTATGTATGTATGTATGTATGTATGTATGTATGTATGTATGTATGTATGTATGTATGTATGTATGTATGTATGTATGCATGTATGTATGTGTGTATGTATGTATGCATGTATGTAGTATATATGTATGTATGTGTGTATATATGTGTGAATGTGGGTATGTATGCATACGTGTATGTATGTATGTATGTATGTATGTGTGTATGTATGTATGCATGTATGTAGTATACATGTATGCATGTGTGTATAATTATTAGGGTGCATCGATTATAATGGGAGAAAAAAATTTTTTCTCAGTTTTATTTCTAATAGTGCAAAGTAGTTGCCATTTGATGTCAGCGATATTCTGGTGCAATTTCATCAATTTAGCACATGACCTTGAGGTGCCCCAATGACCTTGAAGTTTTGATATTAGACGCACAGTGTTTGCCCAAGTAATGCAAGGAGTGATGTCCAGAAAAAAATAGCTTCTACAGCTTGATTCTGATGAGAAGTAGAATGCAATATTGGTAAAACATATTAGGTATATTATGCCATCATTATATCCATTACACCAATGATGAAACTGTGAGTTGAGACTAAACTACAGTAACGGTAAACTACAGTAGTAGTCTTATCCCATTAATGCAAGTAAGCTTAGGCCTAAGTAGTCATGCTACGCGATATTCTTTCTTATTGTTAAAAGTCGGCATTATTCGCCCGAATTCCAGTCTTTTTCTTATTAAACCGTTCCTAGCTTTGATGCCGCAGACTGCAGCTGCAAGCCTCAGTCCCTACTTTAACATAACGCTCCACTGCTTATGATTGGCATGGCAATATAGGAAAGTCGAACTTTTGTGCTGGGTGCGTCGCTACAAATTGCATCATTTCTATATCAGATACCTCAATGTTAGTGGTGTTCTGCCACGCATATTTGCCAGAAAATGAGTTCAGAGGCATCAAACTTTAGCATAGGAACAAGAAATTTCGAATTCCAGACCGTACAGTTTCCTAGCTTTCAGGATATGACGCATTCCCAGCTTTTTGCTAATATTTTGGCCAAAAGTAAGAATTTTTATATCAAATTTTATGGGCTGAAAAGCAACCGAGCCATATTCAACACAGCACAACGCCGCTGGACCTCCCTCAAATTTTCTTACAGCCATCAATTAACATGGAGCAACAAGCGGTCCTCGTCCTTTCTCTGGACCAATTGGCAATGGTTTATTAACGTGGAAACAGTTACCAGTAGTGCTCTTTGATAAAATTGAATCGGATTTTCCACCTGCAACTTTAACTGACCTAAGTAGTGACCGGCAGTATTGTCGTTAGAGGCAAGTTTGTCAGATGCAAATAGAATATTGCAATTGTACATTGGCAGTTGCTAGCCCTCAGTAGAGCTTCAAATGCTGGCGATGTATGTAGTGAAAGTATATGCTCCGATGTGGTTAACAATTTTGCAAGGCTGATCTAGTCGTGGGTGATATGTCCGACGTAAGTCGATTCTGGTTCATTCATTCAGCAACGATAAGTTTTCCTCGGTAACAGCTCGCCGGTAGTATACTTATTTCCTTCCTTGACATTCTGTACTATAGTTTTACTTTTCGACCATCAAAAATAAACGAGTAAAATCACCTACGTTGTTCAAGTCTTCCAGCTCGTTGCGTTAATTTCATCGTTCACGTCTAATTTTATTTTGGTCGATAACATTTGACAAATCAGCATCACATTTAACACCGAAATCTGGTGTTATCTCAGCAGCTGCTCTGTCTGGGACACCAAAACGATCGTAGGCTTAAGTTAAATGTTGGTAGTCTACTTCGAAAGTCTCTTGACTATAACGTTCGATGCAGGTTCATCACAAGTTGATTACTACTAAATTGAACAGTACGATCTTTAGTTCAATCTTCTGGTCGATTGTTTGACCTGCTGGTATCGAAATTAGATTCAGAATCGTCTACTGAGTCATCACTAACATCCACGACCTTCCACCACATAATGACGCAATATATTTCGACCCGTCGAACCTGCTTAGCTTTTATTTTCTGCTTGTTACCAAGCTTATTTGGTGTAAGTTTGTCGACATTGCTGATACACATCAACCTTACTGTTCTCTGGTCAGTTAGACACTCCTTCTCATCTTTAGGAACTCGAATGTATTGCTACCTACCAGTGGCGGCGATCTTGTTTGACAGGTGGAGGACACTTTTGAAATGATCTAGTAAAAAAAGTTTTTAATTGATCTGGTTAAAAAAAGAAGTAAAAAATTGTCGCGCTCAGTCGCGATAACATTATTTTACCTTTTTTGGTGTTTCTTCCAAATTTTGGGGTAGGGGGCCAATGCATGGTGTGTCCCCCACTGTTAAAGGTGGGGTCTTGTCCCCCTCGACCCCCTGGATAGCCGCCCATGCTACCTACCTACTAAAAGATCAACAGAACTCTTTAAAGCTATGCACAAAATTAGTTTGCCCTACAACAAATTACGTTTTATGCAGTGCTCGGGAGCCTTCAAATCATGAACATTTGAGGGTCGTTGGGGCACCTCAAGGACTTATCCAAAAAATCCCAAAATGTGCATGCTAACTACGCAGTATAAAAGGTAACTATCGGTAACTATTAGAATATTGTTTCAAAAATTTTTTTTTCGATGCACCCTAGTGTATATATGTGTGAATGTGGGTATGTATGTATAAGTGTAGGCCTATGTATGTATGTATGTGACATGTATGCATGTGGTATGTGTGTATGTGTAGGTGGGTATGCATGTATCTTTGTGTGTATGTATGCATGTATGTATATATGAATGTATATATTTGTGCGTGTATGCATGGACGCATATGCATATATTTATGCATGTATATGTATGGAAGAACGGATTGGAGAATCAATGAATAGTTGGATATAAGGAAAGGAGGATGGATGGAATGAATGAATGAATGCAGTGACAGATGTCTGGTTCGATTGATGGATGACTCGAATGGACTTGCTATACAGACATCCGGCACCGAAGATGTCCATTGTGCGTCTTTTTTTCATTTTGAGATAATTTATTTGTACCCATCGCCGCCAAATGGCTGGCGTCAGGAACTGATGATGATGATGATGATGATGATGATGATGATGATGATGATGATGATGATGATGATGATGATGATGATGATGATAGATTACTCAGTGGCATACAGCGTGAAACATAAAAATCAGAACACGACACATTGTTCATGTATAATAAACAGTTTTAAACATGCAACAATAACAAAAGGATATTTGTAATAAAAAAGTGCACACACATAATATATTATATGCACGTGCATGCATAAATAATAAAATTAATATAAATTTTAATACAACATTATAAGTAAGTTGATGTTGACAAGCACCGGTTCTTACATATTTAATTACTTATAGATAATAAATCGATGGATAAATGGATGGTTTGGTGAATAGGTCGGTGGATTGATGGGTAAGTGAGGATTGGCAGAATGGGTGGGTGGGTGATGGATTGATGGGGAGTGGGTGGACAGATTGAAGGAAGGTGAAAGGTTAAATGATTGATTTAGAAGTCTGCATCGTTTTCCCCGGCGGCTGCATGCTGTCTCAGTCTTTTGCTTTTTGTCTCTCTGATCTTTCTTGCACTTCATCTCCCTTCATTAGCATCTTCCTGCTACTGCTCGTAATCCTCCTTCTCTTCTCTTCCTCCGATTTCCCGGTACGTCTGTCGTCCCTTCTTCTTTTCCTTCTGTTCTTCATCTTCCCATGACGACTCCCTTCCCTCTGTTCTGCAGTTTCTCCACTTCTTCCTCTGTCTCTTTTTCCATTTTAATCTCTATTTTCCATTTTTTCCATTCCCGATTCTCAGAACCTGCTCCTCTTCCTCTAATTCGTCTGTTCCTCACTTCATCGGAATTTTTCCGCTGCCTTCACACTGCTTTAAAGATCGACGCCCGTTACATATTATTCTTGACCACCAAATACATACACATATTTATGTATGTACATTTTATATACCGGTATTTATATGTATTTATGTATACACTTTATGCATTAAATGCCACTGTTGCGTGCTGGAATGCTCCTCGGGTAGGGCCTAATGTTACCCCGAATTCCCATCATCCTTTTCGGCTGAGCTGCATTTTAGCTACAGCTCATGCGCTTTATAGTTCTGTTGACCGCGTCCCTTGCATAACGCTGTATGCTTTCTCTGCTGAATAGATCACACTCACGACTGGTCTGATTTTGTTTTATTTTCCTGTTTTGTTCTTCTGCTACGTTCAGCGCGTTCCGTGTACGTGATTCTTTTCTTCCCGATAAGCATTTAGCTAATTAATCGGTGTTTTACGACGCGGTACCAGCAATGGCTTCATATCATCGGCAATTCTGTGCTTGACTTCATTTTATCTTTCGGCTCCACGGTGTTCTTTTGTTCTATGTACGTACCAGCGCTTCTATGCAGTTTACAGCTCGATGGTCTTTCTCGTTTCTTTAGTATGGGTCTGTGAAGTTATCGTTCATGTATTATTGTTTTTCTTCTAGTTTCTTTCTTGTAGGCCCGAGTGTGGGTTACAATAATACGCCTACGTCAGAGTGTATTGAAATACTTCTCTACTCTCTGGGTCTAGGTATACACCGTATGTGGACTATCCGTGGTATTTGAGACTTTCATGAGTATATATGGAAAATAATTTCTTTTCACATGAAACCTGTGGGGCTCTGTGGAGGAATCCAGGGTCCAAGCCTCCATCTGAGTTCCTCACTCCTGTTCTCCCAAGTGATGAATTTTAGTTATCCATGCATTAAATTTCGCTTGTAGTTATTACTTATTAATACATTGTGAACTTTAATTATAGTTTTTAGTGCTATTGCACGAGTTTTAGTTTGGCTATAGGGCCCACTTAATTACTGGTAAAAACTCTTATTTTCAGTTCTCATTCTCTAGCTCATACATAAAAAGATCGCCAACAATTTTAGAACAATACCAAAGGAATTTGCTGGACATGGCAGCAGTTTCGAATCCTCAAAGACCCCAAAAGCTCCAATCACTTAAAACTAACGTCAAAATTCGTCAGAGTAGAGGTGGCCTCTCCTTGAGTGTTCTTGTTCCTTGATCCCTAGGTCGGAAAACCCAGCGCACCACTGCTTGATGTTCTCTGTCATGTATGTAAGTAGGCACAGTGCCCTTTTGTATATCCATGGCGTGTTGTCAGTGGGCTATATATATGCTCGCCTGCCAATCAACTTGTCAATGGCAGTGTCGTTTCAGTGGATATCTGTCGTGCTAGGGACTTGGAAAAGACAAAGTAGTCTTCATCTTTTGACAGCCAATGCTAATGACCACATAAAGGGCACGACGCGGAATCTGTCCGTAATTCAATTTAATATCGCACACAGAAGCAGCAGCCAAATTGACTGTCAACGGCGATGTGGATTATGCAAAGCACAGTGGACGACCGGTCGCTTCTAATACTCGGCGCCGTGCAACGCTTCGGAGAAAGCTTTCTGTCTGGCCGTTCGACTGCTCCTACGACTAATTAGCTGAGCTGGCTCGTCAGATGCCATTTTCTTCAAGACATGACTCGCGACTTTTCTTTTACTGGCGAAATATCTTCGATCTGTGGCCTGCTGGCCAAAAACGGTTGCCAGTTTTTAGTGCTGCTTTAGTCCTATTGATAGTATGTGTCTCTAGCTGTCTACGATTCTGTCTCTCTGTCTTTGTGTGTGCCTGTCTGTCTCTCTGTAAGACCATCCTCTGCCTACATCACTGCTCGTCTTGCAGTCAGTATGAAGTGTGAATAATGCATACTGACGTGCACAGATGCCCTCTACCATGACTTTACCATGAAGCGGTTCCGTTTTCTTCCTCCTTCTTCTTTTCTCCTCCTCCTCCTCCTTCTCCTCTTTCTTCTCCTCCTACTCCTCTTCTTTTTCTGTCTCTTCTTCTTCTTCTTCTCCTTCTCCTTCTCCTTCTTCTTCTTCTTCTTCTTCTTCTTCTTCTTCTTCTTCTTCTTCTTCTTCTTCTTCTTCTCCTTCTCCTTCTCCTTCTCCTTCTCCTTCTCCTTCTCCTTCTCCTTCTTCTTCTTCTTCTTCTTCTTCTTCTTCTTCTTCTTCTTCTTCTTCTTCTTCTTCTTCTCCTCCTCCTTCTTCTCCTCCTTCTTCTCCTTCTTCTTCTCCTCCTTCTCCTCCTTCTTCTTTATCTTCTTTTCCTCTTCTTCTTTTTCTTCTTCTCCTCCTCTTTTTATTCTTTTTGTCCTCCTCCTCCTCTTCCTCTTCTTCTCCTCCTCCTCCTCCTCCTCCTCCTGCTCCTACTCATCTTCCTCTATCTGCCTTTAACACAAGAAGATCCGACCTTCAGCAACGGTCTGACTTGTCGTGACTAGTAATTCTGTAAGACACAAACATTCCATGTGACGCATCTTCTCTGTTTACCTGATGTGCACGGTATCCAACATTTCCTTTGGTCTGTGATTTCTTCTCTTACGTATACTCTGCATCTTTCTAAAAGACAAAAATAAATATTTCTTTGCCATATTATTTCTCTGTTATCTTATTTCCCTGTTGTTATTTCTCTGTGACACTATTTATCTGACGCTGTATTATTTCTCTGTTAAATAATCATTTCTCTTTCACATCATTTTCTGTAATCATTTATCTGTTATATTATTTCTATATCATATGAGTAGTTCTTTTTGAAGAGGAACTATATAAATGTCCGTTATGAATTAATATGATTTTCACCATTTTCTCTTTTACATTATTTCTCTGCCAAATTATTTTCTGTTTCACATTATTTCTGTTTCACATTATTTCTCTGTCACATTATTTCTCTGTCGTGCCTCAATTTCCTAATAATTCGTTTCTGTCGCAAGCTTAACCTTCGCTAGTCTGCAAATCTCCTCAAAAGGATTTTCTCAGTTTCACAGTTCAGCGGTCTGCTTTGTCTTCCTCTAATAGACAGGTGGAGTTTATGTGCCAGTGCGTGTGCTGGTTCGATTTCAGGCTCTTCTGCTCTCCCTCTTAGCTCCATTGTCTGCGATTAATAGTCGTGGCACAGCCGGGTGTCGACTTTCGTCATTCCGGGACTCAACAAATCTCGGAGAAGTTAATGAGTATTTACAGTGGATTGCTTACGTCGGCTCCGCGAATACCAGTCATCCATAACATACAGCAAGACAGATCCTCATCCTCCCCTCCCCAGCTTTCTAGCATCCTACTTCCTCGTGCTCTTCCTCTTCTAGCATCCTGTTTCCTCCTGCTCTTCCTCCTCCTGCGCCTCGTCCTCCTCTTCCTCCTACTGCTCTTGCCTCGTTTTCGTATTCCAAGGGATTGGCCATCCAAGCTTGAACCGGATTTGCGGTATATATATAATCGTTTGATGTCTTTTGCATTACACAGTTGCGCCACGAAATTCACTGGATTAGACACGTCAACGACATTCCTCTCCTAATCTCCTCCATCCGTTTCCTTCTCTTTTCATCCTTCCCCATCCTCCCCTTTTCCACATGAATCCCGAGTTTCTGACGTCGAAGGGTTCTAGAGTGCGGACCGACTGGTCGCTGAAGAAAAGCCCCCCGTACAGAGCTTCATCGGAACCCGATCGGGTGGACGTCGCACCTCACGTGGAGTTCACCATAGTCGACGTCGATGCCTTCTACCACGAGGCTGGGCCTTCGATGGTCAACGTCGAGCCAAATGGCAATGCTGAACCATGGTCGCCTGGTTCCAATCCCTTCCTCCAAGACCAAGGTATCGTTTCTGGGAAGCAGGATGACTCCGGACCCATCGAACAAGAAGACAATCGAAGTCAGATGTACGAAGTACAGCAAGGAGCCAGCACCGAGTCGGAACCTACAGAGAAGGGGACGGCGGCCCAGTCAGGGCCCCTGACGAATTCATCGAGGGGTGACAGCGCTGTTCGGTCTTGGCTACAGAACGGAAATATGACCGCACGCAATGCCACAAACCCTGCTCCGACAATACGCGTCGCGGAGGACCAGACGTCGCCACCGCCACTGCAGTCAATAGATACGTCCCTCCAGAGGCGCCCGAAGAAGAGAAACTGGTCGGGGAGCGGCCGTTGCAGAGGCCGGCGTCGAAGGGAGGACAGCGAACCAGGGCCACTCATCGAGCACCGCTTCAAGAGCATTTCCGGTCCGACAGTCACAGTCCGATCATCAGACGAGTTCCTTCGAGATCGCTATCCACTTCCGGTCAGCTCGGACAGCATCCTACACCGCGCCGGAATCGACTTACTGGGCCCGGCCCCGGCTTCAGGGTCGAGCATCTACGTGACCCCGAACGAGGGTCAGTCGCCGGTCAAGGACCAGGGAGCTGCCCTGCCGGGACATCAGTCGGCAGGGATCTTCCTGAGGGAGCAGATCATCTCTTTCTTTCAACCCTCCGATAACAAACTAGCGATGAAACTGTTCGGAAACAAGAAGGCGCTGATGGTCGAGAAACAGCGTCAGAAGAACGTCGCCAGGTGGATCATACACCCGTGCAGCAACTTCCGGTGAGTGGAGAAGAGGCAGTAACTCAAGGGTCAAGGTCATGTTCCGATTAAGCGAACATTAGCAATCGGTAATTGGATTTGCTCTGGTGCCCTGTTTGCTGATGAATCGTTCATTAAATCACGGCGCTATATAAAATTCACAAGGCTAGACGAGACTAGAGTCGAATATATTAGATTGAATTGGACTGAATTGGATAAGACTGGCTTTCGTTAGGCTGGAATGGGTTGATCCCCTTGCATTGGCTGGACAAAAGTAGACTGAGCCAGTGACGTCTGACCCCGTCCCCACCTGGAATGGGAGAACAAACTTCCACCTCTGGCTGACTTATATAGGCCTATAAGAGGCTCAGAAGTAACTCAGAACTGTAAATGAATCTATTATCGTATCGTATCTAGTAATCATGCATGGTAAACCCCCATTTCTGGCAACCTTGGGAGATCGCTCTCCCACCCCCACCCCCATCCCCATTAGTAGACGCCACTGGACTGAGCTAGACCGGACTACAGCATAGGCTAGACTAGATTACAGAATAGATCCTTGTTTATGGTCTTTAAATCCTCTTGCTGATTAAGACAAGTTTGTCTATGGTGAGGGAAATTATTATTTACGGTTAGCGGTATACAGAGTATGGTTTATCGAATTTGTTTAGACTTAGTTTGAGGTCTTCGATAGCCTAATGGACAGCGTACTGGACTATCAACTCTGAGATCTAGGTTGAAATCCCCACCAAGGCAGGAAACTGTTCCCAGATTTCTGCTGCTCTTGCTATCACTAGCAAACTCAGCTATAAAATCAAGACTAAGCTTCTAAACTTGTAACACTTGATGGAATTGCGACCTGTTCAAAGTTGGTTACCAAATAAAATATATTGTGCTATGTTATTAATTACTTAATTAATATTATTACTGTGGAAAAGTATAATCCAATTATATTTTATGTTATAGGGGTTATGTGAGATTCTATCATCAATAGATGGTATCGTTGGTATAGATGCGAGCACCCAATTAGAATATAAGATGGATCTAATTATATTTCCTAACATCTGAATACAAATGCGTGGAGTCTCTGATGCATACGTGTACGTTCACGAAATGACAATGAGGGTAATTGAGAATTTATATAGCGCCACTCATAATCAGAGGCGCTCCCGACCCGGGTCAGTGTCTTCACTGACAAAGAGAAATTAGTCAAGGTTAGGGCGCATGAAGTTCATGCTTAAAGCAATCAGTAGAAGCGTTCTGTAGGGCAGCAACGCATGAAAGCTAGTATGAATCATGCAGAACATGCCTTCTAGTAACCTTGGTGTCCTGTGGTGGTTTTTCCAGCCTGTACTGGGATCTGTTCATGCTGATTCTGGTCATGGCGAACATGGTCATTCTTCCAGTGGCAATTTCGTTCTTCAACGATGACTTGAGCACACAGTGGATTGTCTTCAACAGCATCTGCGACACCGTCTTCCTTATGGATCTCCTCGTCAACTTCAGAACAGGTGGTTGCCTATACTCTCAAAATTCACCGACCGTAATAATAATATGAATAATAATAATAATAATAATAATAATAATAATAATAATAATAATAATAATAATAATAATAATAACAATAACCATTATAATACACCAATATACACAAGAAACTCGAATTTCACGCTCGCCTCAATCGATATGATTGTGGCAACGTGAGCATTATCAACAGCCTAGGTAGACATTTTGCGGAACAACTTGCGATCATTTCTCCCTCAATGATTTTGGTGACGACGATGACTAGCGACGATAATAATAATAATCCTAATAGCAACAACAACGACAACAACAACAAATACCACCACAACAATAATAATCATAATAACAGCGGTGGAATGGGGCGAGACTCATGGCAGGTAGGCAGCCGAAAGCTCAGCTTCATCAAAAAGGCTGAAGAAGTGATTGTGCAAAACCATATCACTAAGCTTAATTAAGTCACTCAAAGCTAGGATTTTATACTTAATTTAGACTTAATTACAATTGATACAATGCAGAGTTCAACAGACATGGAATTTATTCAAAACATAAACATTTCTCCATTGTCTTCTGTGTTGATCTCCCTTTCCATAGGCGTAATTTGTGGGGGGTTTCAAACAATGCCAATCAATATTTTACTATTGTGCCTTTCGAGAGAACTCAATCTCCGCCAAAAGTACGAAAATACTTAAATACACAGGTAAACCGAGAGCCAAAATTAAAGAGGGTACTGGCAGGGAATATGTTCAAAATGGTCGCCATGCGAAAAGCTAAAGTGGAGAAGAAATTGGTACCATCCCCCCACTTTTAGACCAAAGTATTGGTACCTCCACTTTTTAGACTAAAGTTACGCCCTGTCCCTTTCCCATTCCTGCGTAATCCGAATTTCAAATCATCCTAATCACTATCCTCGTCTGATTCCCTTTGCTGATCTTCCTCTTCAGTTGCTCTTCGTTATCCTACCTGATATTTAAACCTATCTTACCTGTCCTTACACATGGTCTACAGTTTGTTTGTGTTTGCTTTTAATTTGGTCTGTTTGCCTTTCTGTCTGCCGCTTTGTTTGTGTATTTTTGTCTTTCTTTCGCTCGCCTGTCTATGATGCTATGCAAATCCACATTCTCAATCTTGGCGTATTATCGAAGGATCTATAACGTAGCCCGTATAGTAAGGTTTGAACAAATATTTGATTGGAAGTCGATCGGTAAATGACTTTTTATTAATACGAAACTCTGATCCGCATTTTAAACGGATTCTTCCCTAGATATACTGGCCAGTCAAAAATCCTCCGACGTTTAGTGCGGATCTGTCTCCTCAAGCAATTTTATAGCGCTATTTTTTTATACTAGAAATGCGCCAGACACGTAGTATGATCCCTTTTGATACTCTTTCGATTAAGGATGGTTCAATTCTTACTTCTGAAGAGCTGTCAGTCGAAGCTAAGATTTGAACGATAGATTTGGGCGTAGCGCTGATGGTTGGGAAACGCCGAACCCAATAGTCCCCTATTTTTTAAAATAAAATAACCTCAGTCATCAATCAGCAATTTACCGTAATTATCGCATGATAATTATTTCAAGACCAGTTTTCGCATACTACTGATAACATAATTTATTGACGGTTCTTCATAATGATGCATGGGAAAACATAAAACAAACTCTAAATTTAAAAACGATTTATAGATAGAGGATAGAGGATTCCAAGTTTGCAGATGATAGAAAACTATGTAGAGCAGTGGGCGATGAAGAAGAAGTGGAAGTACTGCGAGAAGAATGTTCAGATGGTCAAAGAACCGGCAGATGTTCTTTACTTTGGAAAAGTGCTCAGTGTGTCATAATTATGGGGAAGAGAAACAAACAGTTTCATATGAAATGGGGTAACACATTGAAAGTGAGTGAGGAAGAGGGTGTTTTGGGGTACCCCGGTAACCCTTATGCAAAAGAATGCAAAACCTTCAAGGCAGTGCTCTGAAATTCTTGAAGCATCAAAAAGCTAACTCAAACTTATGATAAACGATAAAGTATGAGCAGGTATGATCAGGAGGTCAGCAGAGGCAAGGATGCAATATTGAGGTTGTGCAGATCATTGGTTAAGCCACAGTTAGAATGCATCCAGGTATGGATCCATATCTGAAACTTGACATAGAACAACTGAAGAATGTGCAAAGAAGAGCTATTAAAATCACTGAGGCCTAGTGCTACAACGATTTGAACTACGACGAAAAGTTGAAACTAACAACATCAGATCGACGCAGGAGCAGAAGAGACCCTATTGAAGCGTATAAGATTATCCATGGAAAGAAGGCAGCGCATTGGGGAGGTTCTTTGAATTAGCAGCAAACAAGGAGACTCGAGGACATAGGTAGGCCTATAGGCTAGCCTACAATCCTACCGAATGGAACATCTGGGGCAGAAATTCTTCAGTGGAAGAGTTGTGGACTTTCAGATTTGTTTGGATGATGCTTTTCTCAGTGAACACTATCTCATCTTTTAAGACGAAACTCAAAAGAATCGGTTACTAAGCGTTCCAGGTTAAATTGCAGTGGTTCTAACACAGATTACATATCTTCTGCACAATTCAGACCCTTGTTATTTATATCATGGATCAAGGGTTGTTGTTGAAACTCCAATAAACAGCAACAACCTTTCATATCTAAACATTGTTTTTAAATCTTTGTCATCATAACGGTGTTCTAACCTTTCGTGACAGTGATGAGTGATGACCTAGCCTGTCGCCTCTGTAACAAACGGTAGCCTATCCTAACCTGTCATGGCTGCAATAACAGGCAAGCCGGGCGATATTTATTCCGAGAAAATATGTCAAGGCTTTTAGCGACGTCATTCAACGGCCGGAAGACTGACTGAAGGACGTCTTTATGTAGCGCTATTCATTACCTATAGACATTCATTTCTATTAATGCTCGATCTGGTTCGCTAATTGTCCTCACGGATTTTTACACGCTTCTTCGGCTTCCGCTGTCCGCTGGAGTAGGGAGCCATGGGGGGTTTGATGGCGAGGGGGTAATTAGTGGACGCCGTTATTTAGCGCTATTCATTATTTTCAGTAGGCCCTATCATATTATTCAGCATCATAGTGCAACGAATTCTGTCCTTGAGTTGCTGCTGCTGACGATTTGTAAAATATTCATGGTAGGCCTAATGATTAACGCAGTGCGATTTAAGGCCTACTGCGATTCTTCTCTCATTCTTGATATTCCAAGAACGCGTTCATCTTTTTGAAGAGCGGTATCTCTTTCTCTTCTTCTACCTCAGTCAACCTCCTTTATGATCTTTCCCTAGCTCCCCTCTCAACCGCTCTCACCTCTATCCTGGCTTCCTATTTATCTTTCCCCTATTTTCTTACTCACTATAATCCTTTAGCTTCTCTTTGCAGATTATTTAGCCTAGTTTTTAATATCTCCATCACTATGATGCTTTTGATGTAGCCTAGTATAATTAATAGTATTTTTCAACTCATAACATTTCTATTCGATTTCCCAAATTTTATTATCTTCTTATTACATCTATGATTTATATTATCTCTCAACTTGTTCACCAATGTGCGGTTCGCTTTTGGTTTTTCAATTAAAAATATTAATGAATAATAATAAATAATTCCACCTTCTGATTCCCTTGTTTCTCCTTCTCCAAAAAGTTTTCTTCCATTTCTTATTAGCTTGCTTATCCGTCAGCTTGTCCTCTATTCGGTGCTCTCCTGGGCTGCCCTTTTCCTTCTCATATTCTCTTTTCCTCATCGTCATCTTCCTCATTCCTTCTCTTCTATTCCATTCCTCCTCCTCTCTTCTTCCTCCTTCCTCCTCTTCTTCTCTTCGTCTTACTCCTCCTCTTCTTCCTCCACCCTCTTCTATTCTCCTCCTATTCATCTTGTTCTCCTTCTCGTCTTACTCCTCCTCTTCTTCCTTCCTCCTGTCTTCCTTCTCCTCTTCTTCCTTCCTCCTCGTCTTCTCGTCGTCGTCTTACACCTCCTCTCCTCCTCCATTTTTCTCCTCCTGTTATCCTCCTCTTCGTCTTATTCCTTCTCCTCATCCTCCTTCTTCCTCTTCTCCTCCTCTTCTCTTGTCCTTTTCTTCTTCCTCCTTCCTCCTCCATCCCCTTCTCCTCTTCGTCTTACGCCTCCTCTTCTTCCTCCATCCTCTTCTCCTCCTATTCTCCTCCTATTTCTCCTGTTCTCTTCCTGTTCTCTTCCTCTTCTTCCTCTTCTCCTTCTCTTCTTCATCTTTCCTATCCGTCCTGCTGTCGTCCTCCTCCTCTTCGTCCTCTTCCCTTCCTTCTCGTATTCCTCGCAGTCCTTCGGTCGTCGTTCTGGTGCTTGTAATTCCGTGTAATCTAGTCAAGTACTTAGAGAATGTCGAGACCATAGCGTCCACTCCGAATCCCACGGACTCCCCAACCCCCCGATCCACGCAGTCCATTCAACTCTCAAGACACTCTACCCCACCCACGCCGCCCACTTCAGATCCCCCCTCACTCCATCCACACCGAACGATTGATTTTCCAGGCGTCCGTTGTGCGTCGATATCAAATTTCATTGATTGATTGACTGACTGAATGATTGACCGACTGACTGATGGTGGAATTAGACAGACAGACAGACAGACAGACGGACAGACAGACAGACAGACAGACAGACATACATACATACATACATACATACATACATACATACATACATACATACATACATACATACATACATACATACATACAGACACACAGACACACAGACACACAGACACACAGACACACAGACAGACAGATAGATAGATAGATAGACAGACAGACAGACAGACAGACAGACAGACAGACATACAGGCAGAGACAGAGACAAACAGATGCAGAGATACAGACAGACAGACAGAAACAGAGAGGCAGAGAAACAGAAACAGAGACAGAGAGAAACAGTTGCAGAGAGACAGACAGACAGACAGAGAGGCAAAGAGGCAGAAACAGAGACAGAGAGAGACAGTTGCAGAGAGACAGACAGACAGAGATAGACAGGCAGAGAGGCAGAGACAGAGACAGATAGATACAGACAGACAGACAGACAAACAGACAGAGAGGGACGAGATACTTGATTGATCCAATCGCTGTCGGCTCCCGAGTCACGACCAATCGATCCGCCTGCATGGCCGTGTCCCCCCTCGTGCCATGCACTGAATGGCGCCACCAGCGGCGTCGCAGTCCTTCGTCTATCGTCCCTTGGCTACTGGATCTCTATAATCAAATATGACACCGTTTGGACGCTGCGCTTCCAAACGCACACCACAATAAAGCAGCGCTATAAAAAGGAGCGACTATGTGTGCGCAAGCCTCCGCATCTTCGCCGCCGATGATGACATTGCTATGGACTCTGTGAGCAGTAGTGTCTGGTTATGACGAACACTATAGTTTGGGTGGTTCTAGGACTTTTCGCCCCCCGAAGATTCGCCCCCGGAAGATTCGCCCCCGACATTTCTCCCCCCGGAAATTTCGCCCCTGTCGATCCAGCTTCTAGTCTTAGTTACATTTTCATCATATAGTTCCCGCTTCTAGTCTTCTAGTTACATTTTCATCGATGATCCAGCTTCTAGTCTTAGTTACATTTTCATCATAGATCCCGGAGGCGAAACTTCCGCGGGGGCGAATCTTCCCGGGGGCGAAATGTCGGGGGCGAATCTTCCGGGGGCGAATCTTCCGGGGGCGAAATTTCCGTATCCCAGTCTGGGTAGGTTACTCAGGTATGGTTAGGTCATCGCAAGTCTATCACATGAGTCTCTCAAGACCAGTCTTACAATATAATTCGTTACAGTACAATGACGATGGGGAGTGGGGATTGATGAATGGTAACACTCTGGGCTCGAAGAGCATTAGTTCTTGAAAAGTCGCGGAAGAAGAAGAAGAAGAAGAAGAAGAAGAAGAAGAAGAAGAAGAAGAAGAAGAAGAAGAAGAAGAAGAAGAAGAAGAAGAAGAAGAAGAAGAAGAAGAAGAAGAAGAAGAAGAAGAGGAAGAGGAAGAGGAAGAGGAAGAGGAAGAGGAAGAGGAAGAGGAAGAGGAAGAGGAAGAGGAAGAGGAAGAGGAAGAGGAAGAGGAAGAGGAAGAGTAGGAGGAGGACGAGGAGGAGGAGGAGGAGGAGGAGGAGGAGGAGGAAGAGGAAGAGGAAGAGGAAGAAGAAGAAGACGCAAACAGTGTACGGTCACTGTATTCATCACAACTGAGTTGGCTAGAGGTGTAGGTGAAGCAGAAATCTCGAAGCAAATTTCTACTCTGGCGGGGATAATAACCTCTAGTCTCTCGGTTGATAGTCCAACACGCTAACCATGCATCATAAACCAAGCAGTCATCAGGTCGACAACCTGAAGGGTCTTGTTAAAACATTTTATCATGTCTGGTGCTCTAGCTGTCACTGTTAACTGTATCCAGAAACTAATGTGGGTGTTGCGCTAAAGAAGCTCGGGAGGCACTGTGACTGAATTTATGTCTGTGAGAGGTCTGGCCACATTAGTTTCAGTCAGAGGTTGTTCCTCGGAGTGTGGGACCGTGGGACGCCGTTAGCTCAGAGCGCCATTTGTCAAGAGTGAGACAAAGACGAGATGTACATTAAATGTACATTAAACGTACATTAAATGTACGTGAAATGCACGTGAAATGTAATATAATGGCCGAATTTATATTCGATAGCGTCTCCTCCTGTGAGATATCGTCAGAGGCAAATGACATCAAAGTCGGTACGACAATCGTATTGTCCTGCCGCTGCAACTCAAACACGTTCGCAGCTGAATCTTCGGGTATATATAATCTGAGAAGCTCTCATGTGATCATTTCGATTGGATCTAATATGATCATTCGTTGTGATTCACTTTCATCTAATGCGTATATGCGTTCACACCTCTGCATCCTATTCCATCCTCTGATATGCTACGCTATCCTATGCTATCCTATGCTATACTATCCTATCCTATCCTATACTTTTATAACCTATCCTATCCTATGCTATCCTATATTGTGCTATCCATAGTTCGAGAATTCGCATTTTACGAATTTTAAGAATTTTTAAAATTCACGAATTTTAACGAATTTTAAAACTGCAGTTTTAACATTCGTAAAAATTCGTAAAATAATAAAATAATAGAATTCTTTGCCATGGCAACGAATTTTATTATTTGCTTACTTTTGAACTTTTTAAACAAGTAAATGTCAGTGTCATAGGCAATCGATCAATCAGCCGTAAAAGATAGCTGACTATATAGCAACACACTAGTACTGATATTCAGTTACTGGTACTGTTCTACTTGGAGTCTTGAACTTCGATTTCTATCATAGTTGGGGTGTGTGACTGTGAGTGTCAGTGAGCAGAACGAAAAACCACAAGTGCCCCATGCAGCTCCAGTGTCACCAGTCAGCCTCTAAAACAGCTTGCAACCAAACATCGTTAAAAAGGGTTGGCAACGTTCACCGAGCTGTGTCTTCCACTTCATCGTCCTCTGACTCTGAGTCAGGGTCAGCCCACTGCTCCCACTCGACTCTGGTTTCTGTATTTTCGCCATGCCAATGCTCCCGAATTCCGGCAGAACAACCAACAAATTCCTTGTCACAAAAACAACACTGTATTTTTGGATTACCCTTTCCTTCTCCTCCAAAATTACTACATACTTCCACTTCGGTCCATGTTCTTTCATCTTTAAGAAATTAGATTTAAACTAAATTAACTCGTTGCGTAATAAACTTTCATATTGAATTTTACATTAAATTCTAAGCAGAAGCTTAACACAACAAATCATGACGCCATCACATTTGTTGTTGCTAACGCTGTTTTTGCAAACTCCACTGTCAATGTAAAAAAGGCCCAACAATGGCCCAACGAATTTTTACGAATTTTTACGAATTTTAAAATAGACCAAAAATTCGCGAATTTTTACGAATTTTAAAACCGAAAGTCACGAATTCTCGAACTATGGTGCTATCCTATCCTATCCTATCTTGTGCTATCCTATCATATCCTATGCTATGCTATGCTATCCTATCCTATACTGTCAAACCCTATCCTATGCTATCCTATCTTGTGCTATCCTATCCTATGCTATCCTATCTTGTGCTATCCTATCCTATGCTCTCCTATCCTATGCTATGCTATCCTATACTGTCATAACCTATCCTATGCTATCCTCTCTTATGCTATACTGTCATAACCTATACTGTTATAACCTATACTATGCTATCCTATCTATGCTATCCTATGCTATCCTAGACTATCCTATGCTGTCCTAACCTATCATGTGCTAGCGTTGGCCTAGTTAGCTACATTGGTTATAGCGTAGGCTGCGTCCCATAGGCCTCTGTGTTAGAGAGCATGCGGATCGCAGTTCGCCTCCCGAAGATGGCTTATTCAAATCTCGGGCTAGCACGGTCCCATCACGGGGACCTTAAATGGCTTGGCGCCCATTCAAACGGGCAGCGCTGGTTGGGAATCTCACCCGATCAATTCATTGAAAAATGAGCAGGGTCGAGGCCATACGGTCGCTATATATAAAAAACGTGTAGGCTATGTGTATCATATATGCTTTCCAATAAATCCTATGCTATACCATCTAATCCCATCACGTTCCGTCCCGTCTCAGACAGACAGACAGACAGACAGACAGACAGACAGACAGACAGACAGACAGACAGACAGACAGACAGACAGACAGACAGACAGACAGACAGGTAGATAGATAGATAGATAGATAGATTGATAGATAGATAGATAGATAGATAGATAGATAGATAGATAGATAGATAGATAGATAGATAGATAGATAGATAGATAGATAGATAGATAGATAGATAGATAGATAGATAGATAGATAGATAGATAGATAGATAGCATAGGATATAATCACGTCAGATCGCATCATGTCATGCCCCAAAATAAAGTCATGTTTCACACTATATTATGCAAACCTATGACAAGTATGACAATGTTCAATGCTTCAATGTTCATGCTTCAATGGAACAATCTTCCAATTGCAGTCCGTAATTTCCCGTAAATGCACATCTATTGCTCAGTTTAAATCAAAATTAAAGACTCTTCTATTTACATTGTTCTATGACTTGTTTTGTTAAAGCGCGCTATAAATGTCTAGTTGTATTGTATTGTAATGTATTACCATTGCTACTCTCTGCCATGTTATTCTTATCCTACCTCTAATTGTTCGCACTTATCAATGATTACACGTATAAAATTCATGCTTCTGTGATTATTATTATAATTATTATAATTATTATTAAAATTTTTATTTTTATTATTATTATTACTAATATTATTATTATTATTATTATTATTATTATTATTATTATTATTATTATTATTATTATTATTATTATTATTATTATTATTATTATTATTATTATTATTATTATTATTATTATTATTATTATTATTATTATTTTTATTATTATTATTACCAATATTATTATTATTATCATAAATTTGTAATTTCTATAGCGGCGGTGTATAATACACAAGGAATAAATCCAGTGGTTAAATTGCTCATCCAGAGGTGGTGGGTCTCTAAATATTTGCAAATCCCAAAAACCAACGGCTCATCTTAAATTACAACAGGGACGTCATTTCAGCTTTTTCCGGGGG
Source organism: Allolobophora icterica (assembly GCA_963556255.1). Classification (NCBI taxonomy): domain Eukaryota; kingdom Metazoa; phylum Annelida; class Clitellata; order Crassiclitellata; family Lumbricidae; genus Allolobophora; species Allolobophora icterica. The sequence continues at coordinate 36,937,161 of OY744612.1, forward strand.
GGGGAGGCAAAAAGAGGTTCAAAAATTTTCCGCGCTCACGCGCGAACAAATTTTTTCACCTTTTTTGGTGTTTCTTTTAAAATGCTTTGTACTTTGGTACTTAGTCTACATGTGCAACAATGTAAGCCAACGCTGCAAATGAGTCTCTTTTTTCTTTTTACCCCTTTCTTCTTCCTCCTTTTCTTTTTTACATAATTTTTTCTTTTTCTCAAAAAATCAGGGGAGCAAATGCGGTCCATTCCCCCAAATGACGTTCCCTGAATTACAACATGCATGAAACACGACACATCACCGATAATTGAAAGCAAAAACATTAACATTTAAGATTGAAACATAATATTACTTTACATAACATTTTACAGAAGACTATAGGCTTTGATCAACATTTCAATGCAATAACTTACAAAGCACATAATGAACAAATACCAAAAATTAATATGCAGACTACTTTCAAATTGAAGAGCCCAGTAAGTAAAGAAGTCTGACTATAGCCTTAGATCATCTCAGATGTAAAGCCAGTGAAAAGCTGAAAATTAAGCAGGAGTTTCAATACTGTCAATCTCTCAATGCCACAATATGCTGACTTAGAAATATTTCCATACTGCCCTGCATGCTTCTGTGGCTGTGGACATTTTCGTTGCTTTGCACTTGCCTAAATCTGTTGCTCGCTAACACTATCTATCCCGCTAGGGCAGAAATTTGCTCCACTTGTGCCCCCGTAGCCAACTCAGGTATAATGAGTACACCGACAGCCCACTGTCGATGGGAAGACGAGACGGCGACGGAGAGGATTAGCCAACCGCCCTCATATGCCAAGGCTAAGAAAATGAAGTCGCTAACACTTCATATTCGTGGCTGTCTGATCAGGGCTAGATTTATAGCTTAATTTAAGGGACTGCAAGAAAATCTGTTGCAGCATGACGACCCTTAGCAATCCATCCACGTACGATAGCTTTCTTTACACGCCGGCCAACTTTCTTTTCGACATTATCTGCAGACTGCCTGCGCGATAATTATAACTAATCAGATGACGTGCTATTCCAGATTTTCAAACGATTCCTGCTAAACCTTCCGAAATTCCCCAAACGGGTGTCCCGTCATTTGCGCGCACGACAACTGCGCGCCGTCAATTGCGCGCCGTCAATTTCGCGCCGTCAATTGCACGCTGCAAAAAATCCCTGTCAAATGCGCGCCGTCAATTGCGCGCAGCATAGACTACAATTATTGTCTACTTGAATGATAGAGCCTAAACTTCAAACCATTTCCCACCTCGATTGATTAAATTTGTGTAATAATTATTAATTTACATACACTAATAATGTGTGTGCTCACCAGAAGACGGCGACTTAATATACGGTTTGTCTATTAGACCCTAACAATCTTTACGCAAATACTATTAGGTTACCGTCTTTCGCAAGGAACAGGATCACGTTGAGATTATGATCGAACGCTCTCGAGCAGGATTCAGACAGACTAACTCATCCAGCTTCTAGTTTGAGCTATATTGTCATCGGTCATCCAACTTCTAGGTTCACCTTTATTTTCATCGTTCATCCAGCTTCTAGTTTGACCTATATTTTCATCGGCCATCCAATCTAGCTTCAGCTCTATTTTCATCGCTCATCCAGCTTCTAGTTTGAGCTATATTTTCATCGGCCATCCAACTTCTAGTTTGAGCATTATTTTCATCGCTCATCCAGCTTCTAGTTTGAGCTATTTTTGTCGGCCACCCAACTTCTAGTTTGAGCTTTATTTTCATCGCTCATTCAGCTCCTAATTTGAGCTATATTTTCATTTGCCATTCAACTTCTAGTTGTTGTTTTTTTAATATTTGCTAACGTCACGTAATATTAGATACTTTTTCCAGTTTAACTTGGTTTTGTCTTATTACCAACACAATGAGTTCTCTCGTTTCCTATGTCTCTACGTCCCATGCAATAATTCAACGTCTCGATGTATGAGCGCAATTGTCGGCGCGCATTTGTCTTGCGCGCTATTGTCGTTGCGCGCAATTGACGGCGCGCAATTGACGGCGCGCATTTGTCGTGCGCGCTAAAGACGGGGTGCCCCCCAAACGAGTTATTAATGAAGCAAACTACTGTGTTATCGCTCGGATGTATGCCCAAATCTACTTCAGCTGCCACAGCCTTGGGTTACTACCCTTCGGCAGCGATTATAAAGGAGCAGGCGATTTAAGTAAACACAGAGGCGGCGAGAGGCCCAAGTAGTTTTCTATTATGCTAGTGAATAATTGAACCGCACTGTGAGGCTGACGAATGCTAATCTGATTTTAGGTGGTGGATCTCCCTATTGAGGTGATGGGTCTCCCTGTTGAGGTGATGGGTCTCCCTTTTTAGGTGCCGGGTCTCATAATTTGGGTGGTGGGTCTCACAATGCAGGTGGCGGATCTCAAATCAGAGGTGCCGGATCTCAGATCCGGCGGGATCCGGCTGAATTTAACCACTGAATAAATCAATGGGTTACCAAAGACAGGCCGCTAACTTCTGTAGGGCCGCAACTGTAAATTCAATCAGACGTTGAATGACTGATATATTGATGCAGTCAATTCGGGCGGATGAATCGCGATATGTAATTCGGTCGGAGACTTGTGGCCTCTTTTCCGCTGGCGGAAGGTCTTCCTGGCGCTTTGTTGAATAGCGACGCGGCCGATGGCCTTCACGTCGACCTCCACCACTTCGATGGAAGGGACTCCATCACCGAGTACGATAAGATGGAGGATCAGTTTGAGATCAAGTTTTTGGTTGATAAGTCGAAGGCTGGTGGATGGATGATTTAACGAATGGATGAATGAGTGCATGGTGAATGGATGGATAAATTAATGTAATGAATGGATGGATGAATGGATAGACAGAGATATAGAGATAGAGACAGAGACAGAGATATACAGACAGACAGACAGACAGACAGGCAGACAGACTGATAGATAGATGATAGATAGATAGATAGATAGATAGATAGATAGATAGATAGATAGATAGATAGATAGATAGATAGATAGATAGATAGATAGATAGATAGATAGATAGATAGATAGATAGACAGACAGACAGACAGACGAGACAGACTGGTAGATAGACAGACAGACAGACAGACAGACAGATAGACAGACAGACAGACAGACAGACAGATAGATAGACTTTCTATTGTAGTTTAAAATTAATCCAGAAATCACTGGGAAACATTCGCAAAGTACATAGTCAGAGGAGTACACAAGTGCTCAGAAGACCAGACGCTATATAAATGTCTAGATAAATGAAAAATAATTCTCTAGTATACACAGCAGATAGGCCTACTAATCAGCCAACCAGGCTCATAGAATACAGTTGTTTCGTAAGTAGACACGTGCACCGACTGTGACCTGTATCAGACAATTAGTGGGACGTTTTATTTGTTAAATACCACAATTATGTCTGGTTGCAATCAACAGCGGATTTGCTTTATAACGAAAGATCAGAATAGAACACTCGTCATAGTCACACTATAGCAGACAAAGATGCTCTTTATGTCGGCAAGCATGACACACTAAAATTAATAGAAATTCCCGTTGCCAGACAAAATTAATCTACATAAAGAAGCGGAAATAGAAAGACACAAATTCTATGCGCTATATAACTGAATAGTTACTATGGTTCACTTTGCATCGCGGAGTATTTACCTTCGAGCCTCACTGTCCAGTTCTAGAGCAAGTCCTTTAAGTAAAGCTGCTTAACGTCATCCGTGGTTACCATCTGTCCTACAGGCTACAGAGCAAAGCTGCTTAGCGTCATTCATGGTTACCCTCTGTCCTACAAAGCAAAGATGTTTAACGTCTTCCGTGGTTACCTTCTGTCCTACGATGCTACATAAGTAACATAACTCCAGAAATAGACGTAAACATGTAGATCGGAAGCGACTGCAGGATTTGAAGTCAAAGGGAAGAACAGTATACGGCGCAGTGATAAAGCAATTAGACAAAATGTCAATCTGCCGTGTTTAGAGCTCACCTCTGGATCCGCCAACGATGTATTTCGTTATATATGAGTGCATTTTATGTGATAGTATTGCATAGGCCTACATAATTGTATATTGTATGCTTATTTTGTATGTGTACATAGCCATATAATATATATATATATATTTATGTATTTCTTATGTTATTATATGTATGCAATATTGTAGGTATAAGTACATATCTCTGTGTTAAATATACATATACTGTGTGTACATTTATATATATGTATATATATATAAATGCACACACAGTATATATATGCAAACACAGTATATATATATATATATATATATTTAACACAAGAGATATTCATCGGAGGAGCTCAATGTCACGTCAAGCTGCGTCATTCTTACTGTATCCAGTGCATATATATATATATATATATATATATATATATATATATATATATATATATACACACACACACACAGAGGATATGCTCATGGAGGGTGTATAAATACTCGTCTAAATGCCTTTGAAGATGCAATCAGCTGCCTTGGGAGGATAATAAAATCGATGTATAAATGCTGTATAAACTTCGTTCTTACTTAACAACAGTAATATTGCAATTGTAATGACGGATTTATATAGCGCCGCTCCTCAAAGAGATATTCATCAGCAGAGGAGCTCAATGTTACGTCAAGCTGCGTCATTCTTACTGTATCCAGTGCACTTCAGTTGGCTCTTCGAGTCCGTCGCAGCGAAACTAATTACTATCTGGTCGGAGGAGAGTTAGCCCCCCCCCATCCCTGCGCGTGCCGACCGAAGAAGCCATACCCTTCTTCTTCTTGTCCCTCTTCAGACTCCCAGAGGGGAGACCATATATTTCCCCGACTGCAATCAGTCAGTGCGGGACAGATGCGACGCACGGAATTATGGGATGTCGCACTGCGGAGTCCTAATCAGTGCGACCTATAGGAGGACGAGAAGGAGGACGAGAAGGAGGAATAAGAAGAAGAGGAGCAAGAGGAAGAAGAAGAAGGAGAAGAAGAGGACCTATAGGTGGAGAAGGAGGAGGAGGATGAGAAGGAGGACGAGGAGGAGCAAGAGGAGCAAGAGGAAGAGTAGGAGGAGGAGGAAGGGAAGGAGGAGGGGATGGAAGAAGAGGTGGAAGAGGAGAAAGAGAAGGGAGAGGATTTGGAGGTGAGAGTTGGAGGAGGAAGAGGAGGAAGAGGAGGAAGAGGAGAAAGCGGAGTCAAAGGAGAACGAGGAGTACGAGGGGTTGGAGGAGGAAGAGGAGAAAGAGGAGCTGAAAGAGGAAGAGGAGTTGGAGGAGGAAGAGGAGTTGAAGAAGGAAGAGGAGGAAAAGGAGCTGAAGGAGGAGAGGAGTTGGAGGAGGAAGAGGAGGAGGCTGGGGCCTTCATGTCGTATTTCCGTCCATCCATCCATCAGTCTGTGTCTTTATATTTACTGGGAGGACAAAATCTTATCGAACCGATCGACATTCGAGTACTCTTCCCTCTCCTCCTCTTCCTCCTCCTCCTCTTCCTTCTCCTGCTCCTCCTCCTCCTCCTCGTCGCATTCCTCCTTTTTCCTCATTGGGTCCAATTCCTGGACACATGTCGATTGGAATTAGGATTGGCGATCGACTTTTTGGGTATCATAATTAGGTCGAGAAATGTGAAACCGAGCGATGTACCGAATTTAGTCTTTTTATTCCATTTCCTAATGTACTCTGAGAAGATCATCCAATCGATCTGAGATGTTAATCAAATCGATCTGAGGTGATCATTCAATCGATGGCATATGATCATCCAATCGATCTGAGATGATCTTCAAATCGATCTGAGATGATCATCCAGTCGATCTGAGGCGATCATCCAATAGATCCGAGGCGAACATCCAATTGATCTGAGATGATCATCTAATCGATCTGAGATGATCATAAAATGGATCTGAGGTGATCACTCAATTGATCTTAGATGATCATCCAATCCGCCAAAACGAACCGATCGACTCTGCCATCTAATCTTTCGTTAACGTCACTCACCACCGTGAGTCGGCGCTCCAGCCAATCATGAACAGGCAATATCAGCGGGCATTTAGAACACAATTAATGATCATTATGACTACGACAAATGTGATGATGACGTGACGACAATAATAAAGACTACAATGAAGCTGGCTGTGATGACGATAACTTGGTCATGAAAATTATTATGACTGTGGAAAAGAAAATATCGATGGCATTGGCTGTATCAGCTGTGAGCTCGTAATGATTTTGAGCAAAACAAAGCATAACTACTGTAGGTCCATAGTTATTGTGATCAGTGTCATCCTATCAAAACGTACAGTTCTGTAATCGTAACTTTATGATGATAAATGTGGCAGTGGTGGTGGTTGTGATGGTGGTTATGATAAATCGGTTAAGATAAATTGTTTTGACAGACAGATTAAATATATTATTGGTAAATTATTATTATAAAAAAATCAAGCGAGCTGGTATATTTATTCACCTACTCGTAGTTTTTACGTAATAAGGTTATCTATTCCTTCTCTATGCATCTCAAGCCTACTCTTTTTACTCAGTCAGGTGAACTCCGACTCTGCTATTTATTCACCTAAGTCTATTTTTAGGCCTACTTAATAAGACCATTCTGCCTTCTAGGCCTATATTCATCTATTCCTATTTTTACTTAATCACGTCACGTATGCCACTTCTATTTATCCACCTACACCTTTTTTCACGTAATCTGCCTTCTCTATTCG
>OY744612.1:36948881-37008881 GCA_963556255.1 Allolobophora icterica
TGTTTGGAGAGACAATCGACGGAGGTCTCATGCGTCAATCTAACGGCGCTATAGAAATCATCAGATCAGATAGATTAGATTGGATAAGATGGCTTAGATGTACGATCGATCAAGTGGTTTGTGACGGTTAACAGCTTCCTCTTCAGTTCTGCACACAGAACTGAAAAGAATCGGAGTTATATGGGTTGTCACGGAAAGGCACCGATATTACCTGTTTTCATGTTCATCTCAGAGTGTTTGCTTTGTCTGTCTATGCGTGTGTTTCGCTGTCAGTCTCCGTCTGTCTCTGTCTGTCTCTGTCTCTCTGCGTCATTGTTTATCTTTGATCCCATTGTCTCTCTGGTTTCGTTCCATAGCTCCATCAATCCAGCGTTCCTTCCACCCATTGCCCCTAATTTCGTGCATTCCATCTTAACTGTCCGATTGAGACAGAGATTGTCTGTTTATGTATATATGTATATATATATATATATATATATATATATATATATATATGTCTGCCCGTCTATATGCTAGTATGCCTGTCTTGCTATCTGTATGTCCTTATGTATGTCTGTGTATATGTCTGTTTACCTGTTTGTATGTCCATCAGTCTATGTTTATGTATGTCCATCTATGCATATTTCTGACTACAAAGCTGGCCGTCTGTTTGTCTGTGTATATGTCTGTCTCTTTCTGTGTCTATATGTTTGTCTGTCTGTCTATAAATCTGTCTGTCGTACAGATCTTTGCTTTCCTTGGATGAACTTGGCACAGAACTGTTCTGGGCGGATAATCACGGTCCAACATGGATCACTCTTCCAGTTCAGTTCAATTGGCCTGAACAACGAAACTTCTGCAAGCTAAGAAAGAGAAGACAGACACACACAGACACACACAAACACACACAGAAACACACACAGACACACACAGACACACACAGACACACACATTCATGCATACATGAAAACATACAGCCAGATAGACGGCCATACAGACATACTGACAGGCCGACAGACAGACAGAGATATAGACATACAAACAGACGAACGGACAGAGAGATAGGCAGACAGACATACAGACAGAGAGACGCAGACATACAACATCAGCCAGACATACACATACAAACGTACAGACAGATAGAAACACAGGCAGACACATTGACAATGAATGTCAGAAAGACAAAGGAGGAAGAGACAAGAGAGGATGGTTGAGCTGAAAAGACGCTGGATAAGCTGAACTGGAATAGGCTGTCATTCCTGGATTGTGAAGAGGAGAAGATTAAACAATGTGAAGGACAGAGGAGAACTGGAGGACTCCGAGACATGCTGCAAGAAATAACAAAGGACATAGAAAGGCCTTGGTTAAGTCGAGGAAGGAAACACAAGGAAATGAACAAACAAGTCAGAGTAATACAGGCATGATGAATACATGCATACAGACAGACAGACAGACAGACAGACAGACAAACAGACAGACAGACAGACAGTCAGACACACAGACAGACAGTCAGTCAGACACACAGACAGACAGTCAGTCAGACACACAGACAGACAGTCAGACACACAGACAGACAGACATACAGACGGACAGATAGTCAGACACACAGACAGAGACAGACAGACAGACAGACACAGACAGACAGACAGACAGAGACAGACAGAAAGACAGACACACAGGCACACAGACAGACAGACAGACAGTCAGACAGACAGACAGACACAAACAGACAGACACAAACAGACAGACAGTCAGACAGACACACAGACAGACACACAGACAGACGAAAGTCAGACAGGCAGACATGTAGCATGAGGATCGATAGCGTCATTGATCATCTTCTAGCTACGATGTTCTCTGTTCAGAGGTTCTCCGCAGATAAGCCGTCTGCTTGTCTCGCTACTCCTTCTGCCACACTGTTTGTCGCCTTACCTCCCTTTCCGTCTCTGCCTGTCTGTCTACCTTCATCTTCTTCCAACTGTTTCTGCATTCCCAATCACCCTTCCTTACAACATTCCCATCTCTTCCCCTCCCATCATGTCCTCCGTCGTCAAATTCTTCCATTTTTTTCACTATTTCGCTGTCTTCATCCATCCGTCCCTGCCCTTCTTTCAGCTAGTATTTCTCCTCTCCGGATGTCCCTCTGCGTCTGTCCCTCTCTGCCTATTCTTCCATGCTTACCTTCTTTCCTCCTTCCTGTCTTTTATGTCTTATTCGTGCCTCTACCAAACCTGCCCTGTCATTCTGCCTCTCTTCCTGCTTCTCTCTCCCTCTTCATCGCTGTCTATTCCTCCATGCCTCTCCCTCTCTGCCTGTCTTCCTATCTTTCCTGTCTTAGTCTCTCTCTTCCTGTCCTTGCCTGCCTGTCCCTAATTACCAGTCGTTTCCTACACGTCTTTCCTCCCTGCCTGTCCTTTCGTTCCTCCCTGCCTGTCCTTTCCTTCCTTCCTGTCTGTCCTTTCGTTCCTCCCTGCCTGTCCTTTCCTTCCTTCCTGCCTGTCCTTTCGTTCCTCCCTGCCTGTCCTTTCCTTCCTTCCTGCCTGTCCTTTCGTTCCTCCCTGCCTGTCCTTTCGTTCCTCCCTGCCTGTCCTTTCCTTCCTTCCTGTCTGTCCTTTCGTTCCTCCCTGCCTGTCCTTTTCTTCCTCCCGTCCTGTCCTTTCATTCCTCCCTGCCTGTCACTTCATTCCTCCTGCCTGTAATTTCATTCCTCCCTGCCTGTCATTTCGTTCCTTCCTGTCCGTCCTCTCGTTCCTCCCAGCCTATTTTCCCCTCCCTGCCTGTCCTTTCATTCCTCCCTTCCTCTCCTTTCCTTCCTCCATTCCTGTCCTTTCATTCCTCCCTGCCTGTTCTTACGTTTCTCCCCGCCTGTCATTTCTGTCCTCCCTGCCTCGCATTTCGTTCCTCCCTTCCTGTCCTCTCGTTCCTCGTTTCCTGCTCCGGCTTGTTCCTCTCCTGCTATCTGCTCCAACTGTTTCCGGCGGAGGAGTGTTTGATTTATGGCGAATGGTGGACAACTGTCATCCATTGACCGTGGATTACATCAGTCGACGGCTGTTGGTGCAACTGACAAAGCATTGCATCCAAGACATTCCAAACACAACCAGATATCGCCGAGAACAGCCACGCTTTCCTAATCCAAGCGATGCTACCGTCAGACATCGTACAGTCTTATTCAAAAAGGGATGGGGGAATAGATGAATGATTGCACACTTGCTCGAAGAACGTAAGGTCTTGAAAGGCGTGGTTCGATACCCGTAAGCTCCCTCTAAGTCGACTCAGCCTTCCACTCCCTAGGGGCTGCTGCAAGAGCCGGATAATTGTATTGTCATATGTTTCAATGTTACTTACTGCGGTTTGTCAGAGAGCTAGTCAATAAACACGAATATATATATATAATATATATAATATTCGTATATATATGTATTCATCAACACAATCTAGCGAATCAACTGTAATTTGAAACGACGTATCTGACAGATCTGTGGAGATCGTTTCGTGTTCGCTATATGATACATGCTTCGTACTAATTGAAATCCGTCGTATCTGCTTAAGCAATTATTTCGCTGAGCGATGACAGTTTCATCGCTAAAGCCAGCGGCAAGAGAATCGACAGAGATGTTAATATAATACGGATTGGTCGTCGCATATGTGACCACAATTAAAGACACATGGTCTGTATAGTGCATACATAAATACTGTACATACATACGCACATATAAATACATACATACTTAAAAATGCATACATGCATGCATATATATACACATGTATAACCAGATGCATACATATAATTATTTAAATATTATTTAATACAATACACTATAATATAGTGTGTACGTATGTGTGCGTGTCTGTGTGTGTGAGTGTAAGTGTGACTGTGTGTGTAAGTGTGACTGTGTGTGTTAGTGTGACTGTGCGTGTGAATGTTTTGTATTTGTGGATTCGTAATCAAAATCTTAATCCGCTGGAGATGTCGGGTCGCATTGCGACAGGTGAGAGGAACGAGAAGTCAGGATAAGATGGAAAAGCAAATAGAATTAGTACGAGTCTATAGGTTTAGATCTGAATTATATCAAAGAACCAACAGAACGAACGGAACAGAACAGCTGATGTCAACGCTTTAGAACGGCCACCAAGAACGCCAGAGAACACAATCCTGTCGCGTTCGAATCACAACAGGAGTCACAGTTCCACGGACCGAATGCAATGCTTGCTCGTATATATGAGGAATGAACACGCATTGAAGAGGGATGCGTTGGCTGATTTGTATGCAGTATGCAGTGCTAGGCAAACCACACGATTTGAAACTGGATTATTTGCTCCCCTCAGTGGACAACCAGTGTAATAAACGCAATGGTAATGACAATTGCCAATTTATATAGTGCCACTTCAGAGAGCCTCAACAGAGGCGTATTAACAACTGCTCTGACTGACCAAAAAGTTTTGAATCATGCGTAGTTTTTGTCTTCTCAGCAAGTCTTAAATCCTGACGGATTCTTTCGACCTCTGTTAAGATATCTACGTTCCACAGCTTGTCGTGATCAGTTTAATCAAACAAATTGATCGCCCTCGGTTTAAGCAGTCACGGGTTGCTTCAAGTAACACAGAGGCCGTGCTTTTCTGAATAATGTATAAAGATAGAAATCGGAGTTCAATCAATCAAACGCAGATTTCGGTTCGTTTGTTGTTATTTGAAACACGTTCGTCGGTCGAGTGACGCGTGTTTGAGATAGGACGGGAAACTGCAGGTGCTCGAGAAATATGATCTCATAAGATGAGAAAACATACACGAGGAGATGTCTTAGAAAGCAACAGTCACGAGTGGCAAATGTAACGACGAAGAAACGTAGGACTACTTGTACAAACAGTGGCCTACCGGGCAGCAAAAACAGGGAAGGCAAACATGTACTTCATCAGTGATTTTACTTTTAATTATACCTCATTCACCAAAACGTCTTCAACAAATTTCGTCAAATGAAAGATTCGATGGGAACATCTACCATAAGTTTCTGGCACCGTCCGGTTGCAACCACGCACCGGAAGAACGTTGTAAACACGCGAACAACAAAAGTCAGAAAGAAACAATCGCAGTTAGGAGACAAACACAATAATTATGTTACAAGATGTGGGTTTAAAAAAGGTGTCGTGTCGTCGGATTGGTGTGGTCGTGTTTGAGCTTGAGCCAAATGACCTTTTACCTCTGAACCGAACATCCGAGGAGCTGCAGTAGAGTCCTTATAATGAAGGAAGTCCTACTGTTATCTTTTTATGTGTTAACCATCCAAATCAGGAATATCAAACCGAGAGAACTGCAAATATAAAATACCGAAGAATTAAGAAGAAGAGCAGTCCCTTAAGTTAGCCCTGAGGCAGCCATGGGTACGAAGTGTTTTCGACGACTTCATTTTCTTAGCCTCGCCATCTCATCTTCCCACCGACAGTGTACGGTCGTTGTACTCATTATAGTTAAAGTTGGCTAGGGGTGCAAGTGGAGCAGAAATCTCGAACCAAATTTCTGCCCTTTCGGGGATTTGAATTCCCGACCTTTCGATTGACAGTCCAGCACCTATAACCACTACGCTATTGAACTGGCGTGTAAATACACACATGGACGTATCCGTGTGTCACAGCGCTTTGAGAGGTTCATGCGCTATGCAGAAGTCCAGCTATCTGCAAACGCCAAGAGGTAAAGCCATTTATGCCAAGCATAGATATCAATGACAACATCACAGGACACTAAGCGAAAGATTTTCAGTCAGTTTTTTGAAAGCGAAACCGGTCAAGAATTTTTTCCGCAGATTTATTTACGGTGACGTTCAAGTGCCGCAGCATTTCTGGCTTTTTCTTCGGAGAATTGGCAGCTGCTGCTGCTGATGAAGAGGATGATGACCGAGTGGACTGTGATGCTCATTGTGCCATTGACAACAGCAGGACCACGGACGATATATTAGAAATTCGATTTGTTTTATCGATCCCTGCGTTGGCTTCCACGCGAGCCACCATGCAGGATCCGCAGCCGGCCAAGTGGACATCTGTCCAGCATCGATGAACAATGGTTAGAGTGATGTGGTCGGAAAAGCTCATCGACTGCCATTGTCAGCTGATATAAAGAGGAGCAGACTCCTCCGTATATTATGCAACTGGGCGTCTATCTCGTTTGTTCGCACTGGCTGTAATTCATCTTCACATTGTTCCAGTGTCTGTACAAGATACTGTAGAGGCGCTATCTAAATGCTCAGATATATTAAAACATACATACATCCATACATGCATGCATGCATGCGTACATACATACATACATATATACATACATACAGAGAGACAGACAGACAGACAGACAGACAGACATACAACATACATACATGGGTCATTATCCGAAATGTTACAAATTTCGTCTCCGAAAAACAGAAAAAAATTTTTCCCCAAAATTGGTTGCAAGTGTTTTTTTTAGTCATGTACATAGTTAAATTTAACTAATTTGAAAGAAATCCACTATATTTTTAATCACAAGTTAATTTTTTTTCAGAAATTCTAAAGTCAAAACTCCTCTTTTTTCATTGAAATCCGCCCTTTTTGTGTAATCATATTTAATCGCGTGAACCTGAAATATTCCTCTGGTGCTTATAAAATGGCAATTTCTTAAAAGTAGATGATGCCAGCATTAAGTAGGAATACAATAGGCCTTTCCTTCATACAATATATTAGTCTGGTGTCAAGAAATTAAGACATTTTTTTTAAATTATTTAAAAAAAGAAATATAATTTTCAGCTGCAGAAAAAAATCTGTGCAGCATTATCTATAACTGTATGTTATATGCATTAGATAGAAGTTGAACAACATTTTAAGAGTTGATAGTAAATTCTAAGTACTTGCAATTTATTTTTATATCAAATAATTCACAAACAATACATGTAATTCACTCTGAGCAATGCGTCATTACCATCCGAGACAAGATGCGACTGTCATGAGAAAATAGCAAAAAATCTGATGAATTCGGATGGTAATGATGAAAAACAACCGCGAATGGTAATGACAAAATGATGAAATTTAAAACAGCCGTCAAACATTTTCACGTGAATTACTCCATCAGATAAGTAATTTCAATCAGTTCAACAAAAGCGACAAATAAAACAAGTTGTCAATGTTGTAATCTACCTAAACCAGGAAATACAACACTAGATGGTAATGAAGCAGAAATTTACTTTTCTTGTAATTTGGAACACACAAACTTAAATTAAAAATAAAATATTAGGAATTTCAACACAAATCTATGTGATTCCATTAATAGTTGACAATATCTCGTTCTTGATGCTTTTCTTTTAGTAAGTAAGTACGTTCTGTAAAAGTTATAGGCTTCCCAAAAATTGGGATGGCTATGATGCTTATTTCTATGGACAAGTTTAAATAGGTCCAAAAAGAAATAAATATTATGAAAATGAGTCTAAATGTTTAATTATTGCATATGCTAGCTACCAATTAATCAAAATAATATACCTTTGTTACAGGTTGTAATGGAATAAATTTGCGTAAAAGCTTAATTTAATGTATTGTACACCGTCTCGGACATTGGATGGTAATGATATTTTGTATACATTTAGTAATTTTTTAAAAATTTCCAAAATCTAGCAGCTAAAACAATTATGGGAAATGTTAATCTGCTCATTCTTTGAAGGATAGGCAAAAAAATTTGAAGAAATTATCTAAAAAAACTCAAAAAACCAGCATGGGACATCGATTCTGCACTTTTCGGATAATGACCCACATACGCAACACATACATGCTTGCATACATACAACATATGTACATGTATACATACACACATACATACATACATACATACATACATACATACATACATACATACATACATGCCTGCATGCGTACATACATACATACATACATGCTTACTTATATTCATGCATACCTACAACATCCATAAATACAACATGTATGCATACATATGCAACACAAGTAGGGCCTACATGCATGCATAGTGCATACATACAACTAAATTAAATACATACATACATACATACATACATATACATACATACATACATACATACATACATACATACATACATACATACATACATACATACATACATACATACATACTGTACATGCATACATACATACATACTACATACATACATACATACATACTGCATAGTTACCTAAATTTCTGTCTGCTACAACTTGAAACACATTTAATAGCGTGTATCCATTGACAACTGACCCGAAGACTATTTTCTTTCAAACAGTGGTTGTGCATCTTTGCCACATTGATTTCAGTGAATCTTAGAAGGTTCAACTGTAGAACCGTTGCGATGCGTACTAAGACTAAAAAACGATTTTAAGAATGTGTGTTCATTGGCAAATAACTCACAGACCTTTTCCCTTGGAAGTCATTCCCTCTTTATGTTCAGCCATTTGCCGTTTAATTAAATACTGACCGAAGCAAATTATTGGTCGGCGGCCAACTGTCACATTAAGACGTTCAGCTGCGTGGTCAAATGAATAGGAAATGACCAGAGTTGAAATGGCCGGTAAATTTAACGTACACGTAAGCAGGACGTGACAGTGGTCAGTAAATTACCGTAAAATGCTGAAAAGTGACTGAAATGGACAAATCTGCGCCTAAGAGGATCATTTAGATGTGATGTGATTTCTGCTATAATTATTTCCTGGATGAAACTTTTGTAAGATGCAATGAAGTCTAGAGTGACCCTATAGTTAGGGTATACTTGAGTAGGGCCTACAGACTATAGTGTCCTGGTTAGTTTTCAGTCAACATTTCAGCCAAATACAAATGGACGAATTGCTACTAAGCAAAGAACTTTAACTTTGCAATTCACTGTATTTTAATGTAACCTTGCTTTGTTCATGCCAAATGGGATGTAGCGCCGTTTCAACGTATAATCGTCTGTTTTGAAAGCTGATGTTAACAGAAAACACCATAAGATTATAAAGAATTACTTTACGATTGGTCACCAATGTCTAAAAGAAGTTCGGATTTTATATATCTGATCGTAAATGCATCGCAAATGCATCCATGCATCCACCCGTCATAACGTCCGTCCGTCCGCCAATCCATCCATCCCTCCATCCATCCATCCATCCATCCATCCATCCATCCATCCATCCATCCATCCATCCATCCATCCATCCATCCATCCATCCATCCATCCATCCATCCATCCATCCATCCATCCATCCATCAATCAATCAATCAATCAATCAAAAAGCTTTATTGCAACCGAAGACAAGGTAACGTACATGATAATTGGTTACATAACAGTTGTCAACAGATCGCAAAAGGAGCGCCCAAAGGGACCGTGGTCCCGCTAAAAGGGTCTCCTATACAGTTGGAGTAACAACTTAAAATATAACTGACTCGTTCGCACCATCCCTAGGCCGTTCGATGTGATTAGACCGTTTAAAGTTCGAGTGACCATGCATTGGGATGGGGCTATAAGAAAAATAAACGGGTAGGGTAAACAATCTTAACTAATCTTAACTAATTATTAACTAGATCCCTAACTCTCTCGGAGTCATACCGGCAGACCAAGTGGGGGCCCTCCCGCTGCGCGCGCACCCAGCCGCAGAAGGGGAAAGGGAGGTCGTGAAAAGCGATTCTTTTATTTTTTTTACATCGAGTGAGGGTTAGCTTTCGAGCAGAAATTCCCTGAGCTTCCTTCTAAATAAGTAGTAGGGTGTGGCTATTCGGATTTCTTGGGGAATAGTATTCCACGTACTAGGTCCAGATGATTTGATACCAAATTCTCGAAGATTTGTTCGCGCCCTATCGGGACGGTAGGAGTCCGCGCTCCTTGTACTGTACGTGTGAGTGGATCTGCGATCCTAAAGTAAAGTAATCAGTGAAGAGGGGGGGGAAGTAATTTATGTTCGTACTGGTAGAAGAATTGTGCTGTTTGAAATATTCGAATTTGCTCTATCTTTAATAAGTTGAACTCTTTAAAGATTGGGCTAGTATGAGCTTTTCTGCTCGCCCCAGCAATTATTCGAACTGCCCTCTTTTGGAGAGTAACTAATTTATACAGTCTGGAGTCATAATTAGAGGCCCAGATCAGGTTACAATATGTGAGGTAGGGATAAACGAGAGTATAATATAATTGCAGTCTAATGGCAGGGGGGAGCAAGTGTGAAATTCTATTTAGAACCCCTATATTCTTTGCCATTTTCTGGGAGATGTAGTTGATATGACTCTTCCATGTTAGATGTTGGTCTATTTGAATTCCTAAAAATTTGGTAGTTTCTACTTGAGCAATTGTTTCTTCCTCTATTTTCAATTTTAGGTCTATGGGTTTAACTTTTCTGTGAGATTTGAATATTATAAAGTTAGTTTTATCCAGGTTTAGTGTGAGCCTGTTTGCCAAAAACCATTTATTAACCTCCAGTAGCTCAGCATTGATGGTGTCCATTAAAGCCTGCCAAGATTTATGGGAATAGAAGATATTAGAATCGTCTGCAAATAGTATAAAATGTAGGGTGGAGGACACATTAGCTAAATCATTTATGTAGAGGAGAAATAAGAGTGGTCCAAGATTAGAGCCCTGGGGAACTCCGTAGTTAATACATCTTATCTCGGACAGGGCTCCGTTACAAAGGACTCTTTGGGTACGGTTGTTAAAATAACTAATGAACCATTTTAATTGGGTTCCTCTTATCCCATAATAATGTAATTTTTTAAGTAGGATTGCATGGTCGACCTGTTTGCCATCCATCCATCCATCCATCCATCCATCCATCCATCCATCCATCCATCCATCCATTCCCACCCACACACTCACCTACTCAATCCTACCTAAGTAGGATTGCATGGTCGACCTGTTTGCCAGCCATCCATCCATCCATCCATCCATCCATCCATCCATCCATCCATTCCCACCCACACACTCACCTACTCATTGCTCACTCAAGCCCTTCCACCAACCCACTCATTCAAAGTATATCCACTCATCCATACATACACACGTACAATACATACATACACATATATATGATGCATGCATACATACAGACATTCGTACATACATACATACATACATATATACATACATAGATACATACATACATACATACATACATACATACATACATACATACATACATACATACATACATACATACATACATACATACATACATACATACATACATACATACATACATACATACATACATACATACATACATACATACATACATACATACATGCATATACCTTCAATTATACATCCCGTTATATGGACATATAATACAGATGCACAGATAGGAATCAACTCCACAGAATGATGCTAATTTAAAAGAGCAGACGTTGCTCAAAATTAACCGCACATTTCTGTCGATGTTCATCACGACACAGTACAACCACATTCCACTCCATCGTATTCGCAGAGTCAGTCAGAGTTCATCGAGTGCACTGCGCCCTCGCTCGCTAGTGTTCCTTGTGTCTGCCGTTAGATGTTCGGACACCGTCTATCAAAGATGAATCGACCGGTTATGTCGACATGGTCAGTGGTCATCCTACTGGTCAAGAACCGGACGAACACGCGCTTGACCTCAGTCTACGAGGCATCAAAGGAAACCGCTCGTCATGGGTGGTCTGCTTGCGCTTGACCTCAGTCTTTGACGCATCAAAGGAAGCCGCTCGTCATGGGTGGTCCGCTTGGGTTTTATTACGACAGCCGCCCCCGTTCCAGTCTTTCTGTTAGTCTGGATTGCTGCGATTGGATTCATCCGTGTAAACATTTCGAAGATGCGCCATATAAATTGTGTTGCACTACATTGGTTACATTCCTTGAAATGCATCGGTTGTACCCAAATCGATTTCCATATGTTTTGGATGTATGTATGTATGCATACATGTATGTACAATTGTACATACACGGTGAGTCATTAAAAACCGTGTCCCTATATAAGTTAACGTAGTTCATTCAGATAGCCATGAATTTTAATGAAATTTCAGAACATTGACGCTTGATGGTCTAGCCAAGTGCTACATAAATTATTTGTTATAAAAAGCTGGCCCAGCCTAAACTGTAATTGCGTAACGACAACCCAGAAAAAATGGTGTTTACCGAAGAAGATAAACATGTCACAACTTCTAAGAAAGAATAAAATTACAGTCCGAAACGTTTTTCAAAAGAATTTTCAGATTAAGGGCTCGACGTGTGGTGGATTGAATGCTCTCCTTTCAAAGATCGATGAAACTGGGTCTTTTCATCGTCAAGCAGGTAGTGACCGCCCTCAATCGGCCAGAACGGTCGACAATGTTGAACAGTTTGAATCGCTGGTGCTCAGTCAGGAACGTATGGCGCAAACGCATCGTACGCAGAGACAAATAGCTCGAGAAATAGGAATTAGCCAGTCATCCGTTAGGAAAATCGTTAGGAGTGACTTACATTTGCAATTTTTAAAGAAACGAGTTCCGTCATCGAATTGTGGAGGTAAGGGACGAAATGGATCAGCGCATCATTGATGAGTCAGACAAGCAGTTGCGTACGCGTCTTCGCGCATGCGCGGATGCCCAAGGAGGTCAATTTGAACACAAAATTTAACTTTCTCTATGCTCAGTAATAACTCTTCTATCTAAACTTAAAATTTCTTTAACATAATCTGATATCTGACGAAGTTATAGTAAAATATGTAGGGACACGGTTTTTTATGACTCACCGTGTATATGTATGGATGTTAGCATGTATGTATTTATGCATGTATAATGTATATGTGTATGTATTATATATGCATGTATGCAGGGCTGTAGTGGTAGAATTAGAGGTGAGTATACGCCACCGGTTAGTTTTCCGATAGAAATTAGAGGTGAGTATACGCTAATGGTTAGTTTTGCGAAACACATTATAAATTAATAAAAATATTTTGTGAGGTGAGTATACGGTCTCTAGAGGTGAGTACACGCTGTATACCCGCGTATACCCTCGACTACAGCCCTGCATGTATGTATTTATGTGTGTATGTATCTATTTATGTATGTATTCATGTATGCATGTATGTATATATGCGTGTGTATGTATGTATTTATGTATGTATGTATGTATTCATGTGTATGCACGTTTTTCTTTATGTATTTCTGTATTGTATGTATGCATGCATGCATGCATTGCATACGTGGCGGTGTGAATGTTGACACATTGCACAGCGCCTTTTAGAATATTTCAGTAATTAGGCCTATATTTCGTTATTGGCATTTCTTCTGCTAAGGAGGGAAGCAGGGAAAGACATCGTTTGAAAGTTAAGATCCGATATCAATTAATTAATTGATATATTTATTATAAATTACAGGAAGAGCCTTAAGAATATTTCGTCTTGTGAAGCTGCTCAGTCTTCTTCGACTTCTACGACTGTCGCGACTAGTGCGCTATATAAATCAGTGGCAGGAGGTAAGTCTGCGTCGTTGTTGTCTTCATCATCATCATAATCGTCGTCGTCGTCATCATTGCCGCATTCTCTTCCAAAGTCGTAATTTTGGTCGTCTTTATCATTGTTGTAGTCGTCATCAATCCCATTGTTCATTAATCATTACGAACTCAGACCATCGTAGGCTCCAAAGTTGCACAAACCGATATCGCTACATTGTAAACAAATTGCAAGACATGCACTGATGGTTGACTGGCTGACTGACTGATTGACTGAATGACTGGTTGAGTGACTGGCTTAGTGACTGACTCGCCTGTTGACTGACTAACTGGCTGATTGGCTGAGTGACTGACTGATTGGCTGAGTGACTGACTGATTGGCTGAGTGACTGGCTAAGTGACTGGCTTTGTGACTGACTCGCTGGCTGACTGACTTGCCTGCTGACTGATTAACTGGCTGATTGACTGGCTGGCCAACAAATTTACTACAAATGTTGTCTGTTTTTGTTGTTGCTGGCTTCGTTCAGGACATCGGTCAGGTCAGTGTGAATCTGGACTCGGTCCTTTATTTACTGTTCTAATTGTATTAGTTCGGGTTTAAGTGTAATCGCAGCAACGCAATTATATAGCGCCCCACAGGACCAGTGCAGTGTCTTCTGGTAAATGTAATTTATCTCGGCTTAAGTGTAATTGCACCCGGTGCTCTTGTTGACTACAAGAGTCAAGTACTCCGACTCTGTTCTCTGCCAGGGCAACATATGTAAGTACGCGTCTAAACTTATGAAGCCATCATCTGGTTCATGGATGCACAGAAGTGTTGCCTATTAGAGCGAAGCCACACCAAAGTGTCTGACAGCCATAAAGATGGGACAGACTCACGGATTGTCTGGCTGTTGGACGTAGTAGTTTGGCTTCATGGCCAGATAATAATAACAACACTTTGCTTTATGGTCATATCAGGCAATGTTTTAAAGAATGTTTTAGGTTTTTATTTATGAAGTTCCTCTCACTAGCCTCTTTAGATAGTTGAGAAGACCAGAGGAAGAACGCGTGCGCTCCTTAGGCTAAACCAGAGAAGCAGCGACGTGTGTGGAAGAGGATCGTGAATTGCGTCTTATGGATTTGATTTGATTAAGCGATTGCTTTTTAAGATTTCCGTTTGATTGTGCGAAAGCTAGAAACCATCAGGTCCCCGAGATCAGCGAGAAATAGGGTTGGATTGATTGATCGATGGATAGATGAGGGATGAATAGGTGAATAGAAGGATACAGATAGACAGACAGACAGACAGACAGACAGATAGACAGATAGACAGACAGACAGACAGTCTGACCAATGGCTCTGGTCACACGACTGCTTACAATGCTTCCACCTCCTGAAAATAATCCATCTGTATAGAGTTATAGACTATGCCTAGGGATTAATTATTTTAATGGCGCCATAGAAGCTCTTTAAATTATACATTACTTCTTGGTTACGTTTGATATAAGGCGTTGAATCGGGTTTTGCATGATCTCTTTCTCCTTCCTTCTCTTTATGTCTGCCTCTCTGTCTGTATCCTTCTATTCACCTATGCACCCATCCTTCTATCCATCCATCAATCAATCCATCCACCACCTTTATCGCTTTCTTTTTCTTTTTCTCTCTCTGTCTCTCTGTCTGTCTGTGTCTGTCTGTGTCTGTGTCTTTCTCTCTATCTCTCACTGTCTATCTATCTCTCTCACACTTTTTTTGTACTTGCATGTTGCATGTCTGTCCGCTAAATTTTGTTATATCATCCTAATTATCCATCATTAGTGAACACACGCATGTACAACAACGGCATTTGTCAACGCCTGTTCCGTCCCTGTGTCTGTGTGTAGGATTATGTGCAGCTCGCTCTATGCGTCTGTCTTACTGTATAATAGAAAGACAGACAGACACACAGTGGGGTGGTTGAACTGCCCCGTGCTCGTTTTCTGTGTCTCGTCCTGGTGACGAACTCACTTGACCCCTATCAATAATGAGACGCCAAGCTGTTCTGTCCTGATCCTGCTTCTTCCATCCTCCACAAAGGCCGAGATTAAGGACTGAGAGATCTTTCCCCACCACTCCATCCCATGTGGTCCAAAACTGGTCGCGTGATTAATCTTTCCACGCGTCGTCATCATCACAATAGGTTGCTGAGGGAAGTTCTATTGTATTGTGGTCATGACGATGTCCTTTAGTTTTGACTCCATTGTTGTTTAGGTATTGGCTGTTCATTCAACAGTGAACAAAGCCACCAGAGTTTGGCACTTTTACAGCACTTCATTGCACTAGACGACACTTTATGACACTTAGTGTTGCGGCCCGATTACATGCCTCCGTTACCAATCACAGTTCGTTTAACCCAGAAAGATTTCCAAAACACGTGACCAGATCGGTTGCTCTTCTTCTAGGTTCTTTCTTTCGCAAAAAAAACAAGAAGTTAGATAACGTAATCTGGGCTGAATTCCTTATGTATATAGTAAGTAAATAAGTAGTTTATTCGCCACCAAATAAAGCAATATCACAATATCAACACTTACACTAATACAGTGGCAGGCTACTGGTGACGTCTCATAGGACTCATCTCGCCGGTCGTTCTATACAGTACTATATTGTATTGTATGCTTTGACTTCCTATCCTGATTCACTTGAGAGACTACACAAAAATGACTGTGACGAGAAAGCTAGAAGTTATTACTATTTAACGGTGAGCCGCAGAGATATATAGAGAGAAGGATTAGAATTAAATTAACACAGACATTGGTATTAGTTGTTCAATGACAGCAAATTATACCATACAATACAACTGTATTTGATACAGCCCTCCTTCCAAAGTTCATCGATGGCGCCGAGCAATTGTGCGTGAAGGACTTGCTCAAGGTCCTTACACGGTGACTGCCTGACTGGAGGCTCGAACCCATACTCTCTGCGTTACAGACTGAGCACTCTAACCATTCGCCTGCTGTGCCTCACCCCATTGACAGTAACTGATGAGATGCCAGGTCCTTTCAAGCAAACTGACCAGTGGGAGTTGATTGACCTCCGTTTCAGATGACACCAACAAATGGAAATAAACTGTCTAAATTATATCTAAACGCCGATGGGATCGCTTACTCGTATTACGCGGATCATCGAGAAGGTTCTCTGATTCTGAACCAGGATGGTATCTCGCATTGGAGGTCACAGAAGCCTTGGTAGCTTTTGCTAAAAGAAAATTGCCTTGTTGCTAATGATGCAGTACAACTTTACCGGAAATAATATGTGGTCACATGATACAATAACGCTCTCCTATTGGTTAGCAGAGATGTTTCCTTCGTAAGGTATGGACGTCCTGTCGGTCGCTATAAGCGCTGTAGCACTTTTGCTGGCTGCTGCCTGTAGGGTGGCGTCCAGTTTCAAATGCAGAGCTCGTCAATAAGCTGGTGCCTTTGCGCTTAGCTTTAGAATACCGGTAGTGCTTTAGAAATTCGGAGTTTACGCTTAAGATTACGAATGCAGTGGGCTTGAAAGCAATGATTGCGTCGACGCAAGGCAATCACTTTGCTGATCTGGTTTATATATAGATGTCGGCTTTGTTAAAACATTTATTGAAAGGTTGAAATATCGAAAGCACAGTTACAGCAATTGAAACAACCGAAAGACATTGCAAACCTCCCTGAAACTCACCCTTAGGCAAGCTCACATCTTTTACTCATATGTCCTGATACATATACCCATACATGCAAACGGAGGGCGCGACCTGCAAGGGAGGGTTAACTTTCCCACTGGTTCGAGTTATATTAAAGAACGTCTTCCCTAAATAATGTATTCAGAAAATTTGTATAGCGCCCCTACAGGGTGTAATATGTTGCGCTCCGGTCTGTAGGCCTTTTCCGCAATGCTGTGATCACAAATCACCTTGAGCAAGTCCTTCACGCACCTGTAACAGTTACGCCATCTTCGTCGGTCTGTCCACAACGGTCATCCAGTCGTTCGCAAATCACAAATCACAGTCTGCATAGATCTCTTTACACACAGGAGATATATAGTTTCAACTGCAATGC
Organism: Allolobophora icterica; assembly: GCA_963556255.1. Lineage (NCBI taxonomy): Eukaryota > Metazoa > Annelida > Clitellata > Crassiclitellata > Lumbricidae > Allolobophora > Allolobophora icterica. The sequence continues at coordinate 36,966,313 of OY744612.1, forward strand.
GAAGCAACAGAAGCTTGACAAGGTTGACTGTTGTCTCTCTTTATGTCTTCCTTTGTCTGTCTGTTTATCTGTCTGTTTATCTGTCTGCTTATCTGTCTGTTTGTCTATCTGTCTGTTTATTTGTCTCTTTGTCTGTCTCTATCTCAGTAAAAAAAACCTGCCCGATCCTTTTCGAATAAATCTCTTTCGTGCCACCGGTCTATGTGTATCTGTCTGTTTTCCTGCCTCACTACATCTGTCTGTCTGTCTGTCTGTCTGTCTGTCTGTCTGTTTGTCTTTCATTGTATGTTTGTCTATGTTTTGCGCTGCTGTAGCTGTTAACGGTGGCCGGACGATTCATGCGTGTCTTCAATTTGGTCTTTGTGATTCTCCTGCTCGGTCACTGGAACGGATGTCTCCAGTGGCTCGTTCCGATGCTCCAGGACTTCCCACGCGACAGCTGGGCAGCCATAGAAGGACTCCAGGTCGGTGCTGATCAGTCCATCAGGGAACGAACGGACGGGAAACGATAGAACGAGCGAACGAACAAATAAATCAGTTACTTAGTCAGTCAATCAATTAATTAACGAGTGATTGATTGGGAAGAGAGTACATGTACGCGAGTGAGTGAGTCCACACAACCACCCATCCATCCATCATTCATCCATCCATCATTCATCCATCCATCATTCATCCATCCATCCACCTACGCACCCACACATCCACCCACCTATCCATCCATCCATCAAGCCATCCATCCATCCATCCATCCATCCATCCATCCATCTACCCAGCCACGCATCCACACACCTATCCATCCATCCATCCATCCATCCATCCATCCATCCATCCATCCATCCATCCATCCATCCATCCATCCATCCATCCATCCATCCATCCATATATCCATCCATCCATCCATTCGCTCATCCATCCATCCATCCATCCATCCACCTACCCACTCATCCATCCATCCGTTCATCCATCCATCCATCAGTCGCTCGATCCGTCGGCCAATTAATAGTTATTCATTTATTCGAGAATTAATGTAAGCGCCCCTTCAAGGAACTACTAAGCGGCGCTCCCAAGACCAGCGCGTTTAGAAAGAACAGTCTTAAGGTTAATAAGAAGCAGGCCAGTTAATTAGTTATTTTTTAAATCTCAGAATGACGTCATGTTCTAGAGTTCCTATTGGCTGGACCAGTACACGTGGGCATTGTTCAAGGCGTTGTCGCACATGTTGTGCATTGGTTTCGGTCGCTATCCGCCACAGAGTACAACCGACGTCTGGCTGACGATCATCAGTATGTTGACAGGAGCCACCTGTTACGCCATCTTCGTCGGTCAGTCCACGACAGTCATCCAGTCGTTCGACACTTCGAAAAGGCTCTACAGGGAAAAGGTCATCGTCTGCCTTACCTAGCTATCATCCCACCCATGGCAACCAACCTGTCACCCAACCACCTGTTTTCTTACTAAGTGCCTTGCTCTAGTTAGTCTAGTACAATAGTTGCTTTAATAGTTGTAATTACTCTATCGATCAGTATCCATCTTCATTTTTTACAAATAAATGTCTGTTGCTACTACTGCTGTTATCATCATCATTCATTCATCATTCATGATCATCATCATGATCATCATGATCATCATCATCATGATCATGATCATGATCATGATCATCATCATCATCATCATCATCATCATCATCATCATCATCATCATCACCACCACCTCCATCGTCATCATTAGCATCATCATCTTCATCAGCAGCAGCATCATCTCCACCACCAGCTCGACCATTATCACAGCGACCACCACCGCCGCCGCCACCGCTTATCCAACTTCATCAGTTAAAAATTTAGAAGAGACATTCTTATTATATTCTCCAGAAAAGTCCAGATTATAGCCAATCAGATTATCGATTTCCTCAGATGCCTGCATCTTAAAAAAGAACCAAGGGAGGCAGAGGAGGGAGACTTGAAGACTTATCACCCGTCATCCAGGCCGTCATGTCCTTCTGGACTCCGATTAGATCATTCGTCGGCATTTGAAGTTGTCTTTCTGCGACTGTCCAGTTTCTATGATCTATGATCATTCATCGTTTGATCATATATGATCATCTATCGTTTGATCATAGACGACGAATCGATCGAATGACCTTCTGAAGACGTCCGCATAAAAAATAAATCATTATGGCTAGCCTGAATCAAAGTATAAACTGCACCGAGCGAAGACAGAAAGAGATAAAAGTGAAGGATGCAATATACTATAAACGGGCATTTTTATTTTTATACGTTGCAACTCCAATAAAATCTCCAGCCAGTCCAACGACAATAACCTACCATAAAACAAAACGGATTTATCTATAAAAATAAAGGATTTGAAGAACGCTGAGGGATGACATAGGTGGGGGGAAAATAAAGATAATGGCGTAATCAACCGCGCATTGTCTTATAACGAAACGATTTTCGATCAAGGCGCAGTGCTATTTGTCGAAGGAGCTTTCAGTTGAGACGCCGACCAAAAACTGCCAAGCAAAAACCACAGAATATGAAACCTCAGACTAATGTGATCTTAGTTTAGTGCCTCAGCGTTGATGCTTTGTACATTAGACCCTGGTGTTATAGACGCTGAAGACTATTATTAATTTTTCCCTCGAGGTACATATAATCCCTCAGGAGTCAGATACTAAATAAGTGAGAATTAATCTCTGGAGTGACCATTTACATCGAAACCCGGAAGTGCAAAAGTGTGGCGGAAAGAGGCTACGTTGAAGCGCTGGACTGTTGCGGAAGAGAATGCCTTTGGGTCTCCTGAGACCTGGCTCAGAAGACGTAAGCTTACAAGGTCCTTGACGAAAGCTAGTCCAGTAGCATTGATTGGTCAGAATATTATTATTATTATTATCATTATTATTATTATTATTATTATTATTATTATTATTATTATTATTATTATTATTATTATTATTATTATTATTATTATTATTATTATTATTATTATATTTATTATTATTATTATCATTATTATTATTATTATTATTATTATTATTATTATTATTATTATCATCATCATCATCATCATCATCATCATCATCATCATCATCATCATCATCATCATCATCATCATCATCATCATCATCATCATCATCATCATCATCATCATCACCATCATCATCATCATCATCATCATCATCATCATCATCATCATCATCATCATCATCATCATCATCATCATCATCATCATCATTATTATTATTATTATTATCATTATTATTATTATTATTATTATTATTATTATTATTATTATTATTATTATTATTATTAGCAACAGTATTAGTATTAATCGTAATAATATTCGTGTTTGGGGAGGGGGATAGAGTAGTGGTAACACTCATGGCCAGGAGAGCATAAGGTACGCGCATCGACTCCCGTAACCCCCTCTAGGGCGGCGCCTTGCATGGCTGCCAAACCGTGTGTTTAATTAAGATATTGATTGTACTTTCATGTTTCAATGTAATCTTACTGCGTCTGTCGGTTTGAAATAATAAACAATATTATTATAATTATTATTTTTATTGACAAGCTCACTGACAACCGTTACAGTGAAACAATTGAAACATGACGGCACAATTATCAAGATCTTAATTAACACGAATCTTGGCAGCCTGTTAGGCGCTTGCTCATCTTACAGCTGCCCCTATGGAGTGAAAGGTTGAGTTGACCCACAGGGAGCTTACGGGTATCGAACCACGTCTTTCAAGATCTAATGCTCTTCAGGCCAGAGTGTTATCATATATCTATCCCCTTCCCAGTATATAAACCACAGCAATACCACTAAACACTGTAGAATCAGCAACTTAAAACATACTAGCAGCAACTTAAACAAACAATAAACTAACATAAGCAATTACTGGAACGTAAAAACCAAGGCTAAGTTTCAACCGCCTGCTGTAGCTTAGGCTAATAAAGCCAAAGCGTATTTGATGTGACTTTGAGCAATGGCGGTCTTTGATCTGTTTCGATGTTTTAGTTCAAGCAAGTCGAGGAGTATATGACTTACCGGAAACTGCCGAGGCGACTGAGGCGAAACATCACGAGCTACTACGAGCATCGATACCGAGGGAAGATGTTTGATGAGACGACCATACTTACGGAAGTCAACCAGTGTCTTCACGAGGTTCAGTTCAGCCCTTGCACAGTGCAATACAACACAGTTCAATGCAATACAATGTAGTACAATACAATAATAAGATACAATGCAATGCAATACCACAGTGATTTACTTACAAAGTTCAGAAGTGCACAATTAAGCTGGGCAAACATTTAGAGCTACAAGTAGACTGGAAGAGGTAAGTTTTCAAGTTAGAGCGACAGATAGTTTCGGTATAGGAGAGTCGCTACAAACAGGTTCTTAAGATTAACTTTCATTTGGAACCGTCTTGTTCATAGCAGTGGACTTGTCGGCTGTGACCAGTACGACTAGTAACTACAGACTAGAGATTATAGACTAGAGACTACAGATTATAAACTATAGATTATAGACAGAGGCGGCGCTACACCAGGTCGCGCCTAAAAAAGCCGTTGCCCTGGTCGATGCAATGCCAGAATTTTTGCCCTGTCTAGAAATTGTTAGGGCATATTTGTTATATCCTGAGATATAAGTCCACTTAATTCACTGAAATGTTAAAATTTCTTACAAATGTCAAAATTCCACATACATACATTAGGCTTCTTCACGTTATAGTATCTTACATTGCATTTCATTTAATTCCATCGCATTTCACGAGGTTCTTTGAGAGGTTCTTCAAGGCCTTATACAACTGTTCAAATGCACACATGTTCGGAATATCGGACGTTAGGTAAGGTTACACTAAGTTAGATGGTACTGCATTGCACTTCCTCAGCAAAAACAAATTCTCCAGGCTCTGCCTTGTATAATACACTACATTCCGTTGTTGCTGTTTTGCAGGAGATCGTGAACTACAACTGTCGAGCCCTGGTCTCAGCCGTTCCCTTCTTTCGACAGACGGATCATAACTTCGTTTCGGATGTCGTGACGAAGCTCCAATTCGAGGTCTTTCTCCCGGGTGACTACATCATCAAGGAAGGCACGACCGGAACTAAGATGTACTTCATCCAGGAGGGAGTTGTGGCAGTTGTCAACCGCGATGGAGAGGTCGTCACTTCGCTCTCCGATGGATCCTATTTCGGAGGTATACTCAAAGGACTTCCTATACTCCAGAGGTTTCCAAACTTTTCTATACCCTGCACCATGCTTGATTAATGTTCGCACCGCCTACAAAAATGATATCACATTTGAAGATGAATAAGTCAAATTTCTACTTTTTGAACCACAGATTGAACCACATGCAATCATACAGTACTGAGGGTTGAAAAATTTAACTACAAAAATAAGCTTTCAAATCAGTGCATAAGATGCAAATATAAATTCAGCAATTAGAAAAAAATGTCAACAGTAAAATCAGTCCCAATTGCGAACATAAAATAGTACAATATAGATATATTTTGTCGCAACCTCTGCTATTCTCAAAGGACTTCCTATATTTACTCAAATGAATATATCTATATGTATGGACTTCCTGTACGCAAAGGAATTCCTACCTCCTAGTTCTAAGCAGCAGATGTTTAGTAAATGCTCGCCGTAAACGGGATACTTGTTAAACCTGTTTCGTTTTTAATTATTCCTCCTCCATGCTTCTCTCCCCGCCTTTCGTCCGTATGACGTTTCTTCTAGTAACTGTGTGTCTCTTATAATGCCTATATATCTGTCTGTGCTGGCCATGTCTATGTCCTTCCTCTGTTGCACTGTCTGTCTCTGTCTGTCCCTGTGTCTGTCTTGACAGGTGTTTGCTGTCTGACGGTTGTTAGTGGGTGTCATCGTCTGAGGGGTGCGTGGGTTGGGGTAGAGGATAAGATGGGAGCGGTTACCATCGGATGAGATGGCATCCTTAATTCCGAGTGAGAGGAGGAAGAAATGAAGGCCTGGGTAAATATAGGAGGGGTCGTCGTTTACAATGATGAGTTTCAGCTGAAAATAGACACGCGCACGATTCAACGCCCACGCCGACCTTCAACGTCATACTCTGTTTGTCTGGATCTACATCATATTGTCATACCCTTTGTATATTCTTATGTCGAATATAGCTGTGTCTGTAATGATACTAACCTGTATCAGTCATTATTGCATTTTTATCAGGCATATAATTTTATATTACGTGGACCTATATGTATTTTTGCCAAGACGACAATCCCATTTTGCGATTTTATATATCCAGAGTCTAATTTATAGTAGTAGTAACACTCCATCAGCCGCTCAGCGCCATACAAAGAGATGCGTCAGGAGACCATCTTATTCGTCAAAGTAGTATTATATAGATAGTAGTAGTAGTAGTAGTAGTAGTAGTAGTAGTAGTAGTAGTAGTAGTAGTAGTAGTAGTAGTAGTAGTAGTAGTAGTAGTAGTAGTAGTAGTAGTAGTAGTAGTAGTAGTAGCAGTAGTAGCAGCAGCAGCAGTAGTAGTAGTAATGATAATAATAATAATCAGACGAAGAAGAAGAAGAAACAATATTTCTAAAAAATATTATAACAATAGCAATAACCCTATTACAGCGCAATTAAGAATAATAACAACAATAACGACGTGACAATTAAAATACTTGTTCAAATTGAAATCTATAGTGTTCGTTAGTTGGACGTCATGAATGTTTGCCTTCTGTTCGTCTAGAGATTTGTCTGCTGACCAACTGTCGGAGGGTGGCCAGCGTAAGAGCGGATACATTCTGCAGTCTGTTTTCATTGTCCGTCGAGCATTTCCTGTCCGTTCTCGAACGATATCCGGCGATGCGGCGCGCCATGGAAACGGTTGCCGAGCAACGCCGTAACGACATTGAGACGAGGAACCAGAAGGATATGTACGAAGAAGGACCAGATCAAAACGGAAACTAGATCAAAAGAATAATAGATCAATAAACGAAAACCAGATAAGAAAGGAAGAACAGAAAGCATCAGTTTGAACGAGAACCGAACGAGAGGAACAAAGCAAGACGAAAGAAATAAAAGACCATGAACGGCAGCTATTCAAGCGGGAATAAATGTTCAGCGATGTGGATCGAGGAAAGAAAGGTCAAGGGAAACAAATGAAAAGGTAGGAAGAACTTATCGAAGCAGACATAACAGGACTTCAAATAACAGCATTATAACAGCATAAAGCATCTGAGTTATCCTTGGACGGAAAAACGGGCACGTTTTCTGCAAGTCTCAGGATGTGATGATCGACGTATAGAAAGAGAGTGCTCAAGATATATTAGCTCAATCTTTGACTCTAGAAAAGAGTCTGCCGACGAACTCTATTTGGAACCGACTACCAATGAAATGAAATTAGTTCCCTCTAAAGATTTCATCGAACAAACCTCAAACGGACGAGATTCCTTATGTGGCAAAAATGATTTTGTGCATGCCATCAATGACGGCAACTCAATTTCCCTACAAAGCAACACGCAATCAACACACGTCGTGTCAAATCCACAACCCTTTTTTCACGGTTTAGAGCCTTGGAATCTATGATTAACGCCTGTTGGGTGTATAGATTGAGGTTAAAGTTTGATAAACATGTGGAACAAATTTGTCATTTGCACATTAGAATGTGGGACAAAATGCGACAGAAAGTGGGACAAAATACAACATTTGCCGAGAAGAATGTCGGACACACTCTGCCAATTAGGCCTACACGAAAGCGATGGGAAAATGTTAAGATCCTTTTACTCGTAACCGATATTTTGCTAAACAGATATGGGGCAAAAGTGTCAGATTCAATTTTTTCAACACGTGTGCGATGAAAAGAAACACTGTCTTCGTGTGTGAACTGCCAAATATACGTTGAAGACGCGGCAAATTAATTAGGCCTACTTAGCTCACATCTGTAAAGCAATACGTTCGTTCTTAAGTCACTGTCTGAGTTTAAGATTACTAATTGTTGACTATTGAATATCTTTCTAAATAGTTCGTTACAACTTAGCAAAGCTACAAACCAGTTGTAGACCAGCATTTTCTAGTTGACATTTAGGACTGTTTGACTCGTTTTTGTATCGTAAATTTGTCACATATGTAACCAATCGGTATTATATTAGCGTGTCTTAACACTTTTTATAGCGCCTTTTTAGAGACTTGTACATAACCAGACGAATAACACTATGAAACAAGACTATGCAGTACTATGTGAAATATGGTAAACTTCTAAAGATGTGTAAAAGGCAAATCTTACATTTTAATAATAGAATTATATATATTTAATTACCGACGCACAACAACTACTTGAAAAATTTTATTCAAACTTTTCGTGGTGAACTTTTACCATAATCAAATAGACGTCAGATTTATCGTTTTGCTTTTGTTTTTATTAGAATTTGTTTAAAATTATGAATTAATAAGCAGGTAGCTGTGTGCATCATGTCTTTATCAGTAGCTACAAAATAAAGATGCAGTCCGAAAGCGTTGGGTAAATCCATCTGCGAATACATAAACGTACACTAGCACACGTACATGCATTTGTATAAGCCGGTTATCTCCTGATTGGCTTTGTTAATACAAACTAAAACCTAGGTTTTGGAACTACCTAGATGTTAGAATTCTCTCACTGTACCTCGTCGTTCTGCTAAGTCCGTAATCTCATTTCTCGTTCTCGGCATTAAGGCTTACCTTTCTCAATTTGCTTATCCACCTTTCTGTCTGAATTACGGTTTGGTGTTTGTACGTCATCAGATGGCGTCTTATGTATCAAACACCGGCGCAATAGAAGTTACTTACTGTTACTAATTATTATTATTATTATTATTATTATTATTATTATTATTATTATTATTATTATTATTATTATTATTATTATTATAATTATTACTACTACTACTACTACTACTACTACTACTACTACTACTACTACTACTACTACTACTACTACTACTACTACTACTACTACTACTACTACTACTACTACTACTACTACTACTACTACTACTACTACTACTACTACTACTATTACTACTACTACTACTACTACTACTACTACTAATAATAATAATAATAATAATAATAATAATAATAATAATAATAGTAATAATAATAATAATATCGCGAATTTTACATTTTTTTATTATCGACCATCAATGTTGCAGCAACACAGTGCGGCAATAACGAGATTAGAAGATGTTATCGCAGTCATATATTATAGGTCTACGTAAGCCTCAATGACTGCTGCTGTTCTTGTACAACGCAACGAAATTTGTGTTTGGACATTGCGGGGACAAGACAAATGGACAGAGGCGTGGACGGATCGTATTACATGTAATTGTCTTAACCGATCGTAATCGTAATCGTAAATGAAAATTGATATAGCGCCTCTTCAAGAAACCGTGATCCCATCATCCCGCCATGATAACACAAGATCATAGAGAATGTTCTTCGAACGGAAGAGGAACTGACGAGGACAGAGAACCAATGTGCGGACGTTTTCATCTGCCCCGGTTACTAACCCAACCCTGCTAGTGAATTTCTTTGGGCGACATAGTCATATTAAAAGTGTTTAATGTTTCAGCCTAGGCCCCTTTAGTTATTTTCCAGTGTTAAAGGCATTTAATGACTACCAGGGTCACTGATGTCGACCTTGCCTTGTCCTACATCTGTTTTTCTGGCTACTAGTTTTCCGTTTTATGTTGAAATGTATTATTTGACAGAATACTTATATGATCAAATCATGTTGATAATTCTACGCGTGTTTGCCGAGGCCGGAAGTTGGTTAGGAATCTCGCGAGATCTGCAGCGGTCTCTCGAGAACTGAGCAGAGTTATTTTGTGGCAGCCGATGAGAAGTCTCCTGGGGCATCGATCACGCAAGAGCGGCTGACTGCAGCCGATGTGACAGCAGAGTCTCCGCTTTCCCCATCGACGATAATTGGATGATTTCTGTCATGAGTCGCTGTCTGTCTAGCAGAGATATCTCTTAGAGCTTTGTGCTTCACATTATCCGTGCCTATCTTTACAGATCTGAACTATATATATATATATATATATATATATATATATATATATATATATATATATATATATATATATATATATATATATATATTTACACCCATACAACGAAAATATAAAGGCGACCGTACATCAATCCCATTGGATCCGACCTATTCGGACTCGATCCGATTCTATCGGAAATATTGGATCCGAATCGGGACGGATCGAATCGGGTTGGTGTACGTTGCGAGTTTTTGCCAATTGTGCAGCCGATCAGAGAAAACGTCTCCAGTAAACATTCCAGTCGGATCGGATCGGACTCATTTTTGATGACATAATATTATTGTAATATACCTTAACTCTGTAACAAGTTGCGCACATGTCAGCTTGGATAGAATAAACGAAATTGATTGATTGTATGATACCCAGTCGGAAATTTTACGTCAGCTTGCGTTCTGATGCAGTGACGTTTTATAAATTACAGGCCTACAAGCTATTGAAATATTATAGTCTATTATATATTTTGGCTATATGTAGGCTATGTTAGTATAATTAATAACAATATACATGTATAATCAGTGCTTTTTTCTAGAAAAAAAGGTTCCGGAACTGAACAATAGGTTCCGGAACTGAGCAATAATAGAAGGGCTAAAATCCCGAGGACAACGGGACTGGGGGTTGGGATGGGTCTCAATAAACACTGAAAACGGTCCACAACACTGAAATTAAATTACAATAACTAAATTATTGTTTTTATTATTAGAATAAATAAATTATGCTTTTAGTAGCTGAAAAAAGGTGCCGGAACGCCGTTGCGGCGCGTTGCGGCTGAAAAAAGCACTGCATATAATTAATAATAATCTATGATATTGATATTAATATTAATGTCATTAATATTAATTGGATGACATTTATATCCCATCAATATTCCTGACGTCAAACCCTTATTACTGCACTCAGACCCGTGTAACTTTATCGGGGTCTGTCAGGTTCAGTCGAATTCAATCGGCCACACACAAACACACACACACACATACCAATATTTTTCCAGTGTAAACCGGTCTCCCCAGCCATCTATTCCATTGTCTACTCATTCACACAGTGATGTTATGGCGATAAACTTTATACGAATATAGATATAAAGCGTGCGGCAAACTGGAGCGTCTGTATTGTCAGTTATTTGCACGCACCGTTTTTTTTAGTTCGTACAAATTCCATTAACGTAATTAACACATTGACAGAATGGTCACCAATTAATATTTTTTGACACACATATGTGTACATAGGCGTAGACTCTGGGGGGTCAGCCGGGGCACGTGCCCCCCCCAATAATTGAGGAGCCGGGGCAATGCCCCCCCCCCAAAAAAAAAAAATCGAGAGGAAAATTTCTTCAAAAATTAAAATATTATGTTTAAATATAGACACATTTCTTCAGAAACAGAAAAACAGAGACACAGAACTGAAATACTATCAGAAATTCATAATGAAAGTAAAGATTTATTTTTATCTTCAATTTCTTCGATTTGAAAAAAATTTACGTGTAAACAAATTGCCCCATTTCATACGCATTAACGTAACACCGGAAGCCTCTGCTAACTGTCCAGACCAGAGGTGAAAAAGTTTTTTCGGATTTTGGTTTTAAACAAAAAAAGTAAAAGAAAACCACAAAATTTGTTTTTTGTTTAAAAAAATAAATTTCTTATTTTTGTAGAAGTTATCTTAATAACATTGATTGAATGATTTTTAATTTTCGCAAATCGCAACTAGTTAAACTGAATTTGAGCTCTTGTTTAATTGAATTAAACTGAGTTGGAGCTCTTGTTAGTTATGTCATAATTGGCCATTTTTCACGATTTTTACGATCCGAAATCCGAAAATCTTAAAAACAAAAAAAACTATAAAAACGAAAAAAACTAGAAAAAAAACACAAAAAAACTTTTTATCTTGAAAAAACTTGTTTTTTTGCCCATCTGGTCCATACCCTTGCCCCACCAATATTTTGGACAAGTTTACGCCAGTGTATGTGTATGTATATAAATCCAGTTCAAGGTGTCCGGTTTAAAGCAAATTGTCGATTTTATTGTTAATAATAATAATAATAATCGTTTAATATCTTCAAACTGACAATAACGCAGTATGATTACAAATCAGTATGAACGGATGATCACAAGTTATTACAGGAGTCGAATTTGAACTGTATACGGCAGCCTTAAAAGGCGCCCATCACGTCCTACATCTCATTTTCACAAACGCGCCATCTCGCGAATGATAGGCTGAGTGGACCTCGAGAGGGTTACGGGAGGCGATCCCGCTACCTACTGCAGTGGTTCCCAAACTATGGTCCGCGGACCAGTGCCGGTCCGCGAGCCCTCCGTTGCCGGTCCGCGAAGTGAGTCAAGAAACTGGACAAAAAAGATGTTAGACGTTTTCTCGATTGGATCTCGCTACGAACTATCTTCAAAAAATACGATTGTCTCGCAATCAAAACCATATTTTTCATATAAATTAAAAAGATTTGTTCTGGGAGTAAATGTATTTCAGCTATTGTAGACAATAACTGCCGTAGAAATAGTTATTCGACAAATTGCTGACAGGTTATTAGTTGTTCGACTTTACTAGAAATTTTGATCGTCACATTTGCGGTTTTTGACCGGCAATAATATTAGAAACCGGATGTGACTTATCTCTTTTGTCTTTAATAACCTGGTCACTGCTTCCCTCAGTAGAAAATAAACACGTCTGCTTTTAGATTCGATATTGTAAGTATACCCTAACATATTAAAAATTTGAAAATGTTAACAATTGAAAATACCACACCACACTCCGGAGACGACGACGGCGTTCTCCAAGCTTAAACATATGTCTGTTATATAGTTTATAAGAGCCTGAGGGATTTTTCGTACCTCGGTCCTTAAAAAAATGTAAAATAATAAATATATTAATAAACAGCACTAGCAGGTATAGCGTTTTATATCAATTTTTTTAAATGCAACTTTTTGATTTATATCAGATCAGTACAAAGTTTTCAGTTGATAATTAGTACAGAATTATATACCCGCGCTACTATTAAAAGATAATTTAACTTTTTTTACCCAATTTATAGATACAAAATAATTAATAAATTGGGTACCGGTCCTGCTGCAATGGAAAATTCCTGCCGGTCCGTCAAACTGAAAGTAAATTCCTACCGGTCCGTCACACTGAGAAGTTTGGGAACCGCTGACCTACTGCACTTCACGCCAGTGATGTTACCATTACTCTATGGACCCCCTATTCACTACAAATGTCAGCTTTTTTTTATAATGCGACAGGTAAAAAGAAGTTGGCATAAATTCGTTGGTCGTATATGTGAGGCATAAGTATCATCGATGAAAGACCATGTGTGTGTATGTGCATCGAATCAAAAACAATTCTCCTTTTTAAAGTTTCAATCACTTACCGACCCATCTTCTGGATATTGACCTGATTATAGCTTGATTTTGGTCTGCCATCGGTTAATGCTTTGTGTAGTAGACACCGGCGCATACTAATTACAATTACTAGTAATTAATTATTTTCATAAAATGTGCAGCAGGTCCTCAGCATTAAATTTCCGGTTCAGTTAGGTTAAAATATAGGCATATAGGAAATTGATTCACAGTCGACCACTATTGAATATTTAGGTGTCTTTCAACGATGCAACGAAACAATGACGTCATACAAGACGAAGAAGGAAATAAAAGTCATTGTGGCATAGGCCTACAGTTTTTTGGCTCAGCAGATTCGGGCCTTTGATTTTCTTTAACTATAGTTGTGTTGAGACCTTCAGCAGTTCGTCAACGCACAACATCGTGTATTTCTTTACCCAAATAAACATGATATAATTATTATTATTACGTTCTTGTAGAGATCGTAGCCTACTAGGCGTGAAAAATTCTTGTAGAGATCGTAGCCTACTAGGCGTGAAAAATTTACATGGGTAAAGCAATTCCGTTATAAATCTTCGACGCGCATGCGTATTTCGCATGTAGCAAAACGTAAACAAACATTCATACTTTTGTCGCTAGAAAATGTCGCAGTGCGCTCTTGCTGCAGCCACTTCGATACCCAGACCAGCGTAGATATACAACCTTTTGTCGTTTTACTTTCTTTTAAAACAGAAGTTCAAATACTCCCAACTACCTTATCTTTCAAGCATTTATATGATATACTTATTTTTATTCGTAGGGATCTAAATTTATAATTAACCTGTGCAAATCCTGCTTTCATCATATCAGAGTAATGGGTCATATAAGGTCTGCTCTTACCAAGAAAATGTCACATACCATATAGCCTGCTCTCTTGTCTGCTGTCGCCTCGATCGTGCCCACGCTGTGTTTGAAGGCATATCAGATCTTGAAATCAACAGCTTTTAGCTCACCCAAAATTCTGTGGCTCGTCTGGTTCTGTGTGCATCTTCACACTCAAACTCATTAACTCTGATCGGTCAGCTGCATTGGTTTCAGGTATAAGTCAGAATAAGATTTTTAAACTGGATCCTGTTATCAATAAACCCTTCACTACAAGCAGTTCTGCCTACCTACAACCACTGCCAACTTTTGTAACTTATGTACAGCGCCCTTTTCTACGGCCTCGGCTGTGCTACGGCGCTATATAAATCGTCTTATTATTATTATTATTACTGCTCTCTCCTTGCATTCCTCCACGCAGTCTACGATCTTCGGGTATGGGTCTTTTGGTTGAGTCTCGATGTAGCACTGTCATTGACTTTCGTGCATTCCATGTCCGTCGAAATTGATATTAATATACAACTGTCTCCTCCTTCTCTTTTAAGATTCCTCCCTCCCTGCCTCTCTTTATCGACAACTGCCAAGGAATGGAACCGACTACCGATGTTAGTCCGAAGTTAGAACTCTTTCTCTTTCTTAAGAAGCGCCTCAAACTCATTGCCTTTCAAGAATTTGGATATCTAGCAGCTCTTCACCTGGCGAATGACTGAGTAACCGCGCCTCCGATTTGCATTTCTATGTGACCCTGCCCGCGTTAAAATATTTGCAATAATAATAATAATAATAATAATAATAATAATAATAATAATAATAATAATAATAATAATAATAATAATAATAATAATGATAATAATAATAATAATAATAATAATAATAATAATGATAATGATAATGATAATGATAATGATAATGATAATGATAATAATAATAATAATAATAATAATAATAATAATAATAATAATAATGATATATGGACTAGACTAAGCTATTGTTTGTATTCCGCTTGCGAATAAATTAATTCCGGCAAATGGTTTTTAATTGCTCACCTACATACTTGCTTGCTAACTTAATTGCTTATGCCCGTCAATCAAATAGGCCTAGATTCTGGTTTTAGTTCGGCTTCCTAAAGCAATAACGCGCACATATCATTCCAGGCAACAAGGCGTCAACCGATGGCACACCAAAGCCAAGTCGCAAGAACGGTCAATATCCAGAAGGTCAATCCGCGAAGACAAAAATCTCGAAGTATCCTACCTACAGTGGATAGTAAGCACTAATTATATACACGCCGTATCGGTATGTTGTTCTATTCTGTAACAGGAATAGTCTGCTCTGTAGTTAAGGGCCTTTAGGAGACGTCCATTAATTATGTCAACAAAATGGGGGAAGGCGGAGGTTTGAAAAAGTTTGAATTCTTGACAAGGGGAGGGGGTTCAAGATAAATTGACGTCAACAATAATTTTATCAGAACGCTATCATAGATTCCGAAAGTCTTTATGAGTGATCAATAACTTTTTTTGTCTGTAATTTAATCAAACGCGATATTTTCTTCATTTTAAATTATATTGTTCAAAGATTAATGAGAAAATGCGCTGCATAATCTCTTAAATGCGAATATCCTGGGTTCTTTTTGAAAATATAATATTTCGAGTTTCTTTTTCGATGGAAAGATAATTTGTTTTCTCGGGGGTGGGAGGTGTAAAAATTCTGACACAATTTTATTGGGGGTCTTTGAATGTTTGAGAGTTGTTGACAAGGGGAGGGAGGGGGTCAAAACTGGCTAAAATTTGTTGACATAATTAATGGACGACCCCTTAAGGCAGTTGAATGCACTGCGTGTGACCTCATCGAGCAGTACAGAAATAATTGCTGTAATTATGGACGACGGGTTGTAGTTCGGTTCTTGTCTGTCAAGTCTCGCATGGTCTCGCAGACATCACGCGTCTGAGAAATGAAGAGTTACGACCCCAACTGCCAAATGAATGATTCACAAGCCAACCCGCAATTGCGACTTCGTGTAGCTGTCGCCTACAATCATGACTTTAACTTATTTATTTGGTGATCTAGAAAGCAGCAGGGAACAAGTTCTCGTTAAAACGTCTTGAACAGTTAGAAAACGGCTGCATTTAAGAGTTTCTGGTTAGGTCCTGATGATTAACTGGACATGCAACCTGCGACATCAGCTCTTCTTCTTTTCACTCTGCCTTCATTTGCCAGCGTTCGAAGACGTTTCCGTTTCTTCTTCTTCTTCTTCTTCTTCTTCTTCTTCTTCTTCTTCTTCTTCTTCTTCTTCTTCTTCTTCTTATCTTATCTTATCTTATCTTATATGATTATTTATAAAGCGCCTCTCACAGCATAGACTATTCAGAGGCGCTCCCAGCGTGTCAGCCCCGAGGGAAAAGAAAGGTCTTTAGGCAGCGGAGAGAAGAAGGCGAGATCCCAAGCAATATCTTGCTACGGAGAGAGGGGGGCAGGTCATTCCAAAGGGAAGGGCCAAGGATGGCAAAAGCACGATGCTGAGCCATCGAAGTCCTTGCGCGAGGGACAAGCAGATCAAAGCGGTCAGCAGACCGAAGAGGGCGGGAAGACAGAGCAGATAGAGGTTTGCGCATTAGGTCACAGAGGTATTTAGGAGCTTTTCCCAGTTGAGTCCTAGAGACCAGGAGAAGAACCTTGTATTGGATGCGGGAAGCAACAGGAAGCCAGTGAAGTACATCAGTCATAAAGGTAGTTATGTGAGAGAAGCGAGGAAAACGGGCAATGAGCCTGGCAGCCGCATTCAGAACAGACTGCAGAGATGAAAGGCGCGCTTTAGGGAGCCCAGCAAACAATGAATTGCAATAGTCAATGCGGCAGCAAATGAAGGCATGGACCATAGTAGTGAACACTGAAGGAGAAACTGATCTTCTTACAGCCCTCAAACGCCTCAGATGATAGAAACAGGAACGTGTCAGGTGGGAGAGGTGTTCAGAAAACGAGAGGGTACTATCAAGGGTGACACCCAAATCCCGAACACTGGATGAAAATGAAAAAGCAGGGTATATTGACGACAGAAGTGGGATATCAAGTTTAGAAAGTTGCTGTTTAGTGCCAAACCAGATCAGTTGGGTCTTAGAAGAGTTAAGGTTAAGTCGATTTGATGACATCCAAGAGTGGAGATCATGTGAGAGGGAATGAATGGATCCAACAAGGGAGATCTGCTGAGAGGATGGGCCTTGGACAAAGATCTGAACGTCATCTGCATAAAGGTGACCAGAGGTAAAGTGTTTAGTAAATATAGAAGGTATGTCAGCTGTGTAGAGTAAGTACAGAATGGGGCCAAGGACAGAACCCTGTGGGACACCATACTCAACTCTAACCCAGGCAGTTCTGGAGTCACCAAGGACAATCCTCTGAGTACGGTCAGAGAGGTAAGATTTGAACCAAAGAAGAGGGAGACCACTGAGACCACAAGATAGTTCAAGACGTCGAAGTAGGATTTCATGGTCAACCATGTCGAAGGCCGAGGAAACATCAAAGAGCGCTAGAAGCGTCAAATGAGACCTGTCAATGGCAGTATAAATGTCCGAGAGAAGGGACAGGAGAGCAGTTTCCGTAGAATGGTGACCTCTAAACCCTGATTGACTAGAAGGGAGGAGTCCAGACTGTTCAAGATAGGGCAGAAGTTGAAGCGAGACAAGTCTCTCAAGAGTTTTAGAGAGAAAAGAAAGGTTAGAAATAGGACGATAGTTAGAACATACTTGTGAGTCAAGATTAGGTTTTTTAAGGGTAGGGAAGACAATAGCTTGCTTCTGAGATGGAGGGAGATGGCCCTCTGCTAGAGACCTATTGAACAAATATATCAAAAATGGGACAACATCATCCAAAACATTAGTAAGAATAAACGGAGGAAGCGGGTCCAGTTCACAAGATTTCTGGTTTGAAGAGCTGAGAACACGTCGAAGATCAGCCTCAAGGATGGGACGAAAGTCACCAAACTTGAAGTCCGTGCGTGTGAATTCAGGTGGAGGCGAGTCGGCGGTTGAAGCACGTAAGCCCGCAATCTTTTCTGTCATCATTCTGAGGAAATCATTGGCCGAAAACGCAGGAGAGGAAGACGAACGGGAGGCTCGGCCCAGGAGTCCCGAGATGGAAGACCAGAGACGTTTTGGGTTCTTTTCATCTCGAGCGACGAGTCTCTCCCAAAATTCAGCCTCCTTGCGGTGATATAGACGATGGAGCGATCGGAGTTGAGTCACCCACGTCAGGTGGTCGGCCGGATCTTTCGAGCGACGGTAGCGTCTTTCAAGACAGCGTGTACGTCGACGATATTGGCGGCACTCGCTGTCAAACCACACAGCAAGGGGTCGCATGCGCATTTTGACCCTCCGCTGAGGTAGTAATTTATCCAGTATTTCGTTCATGGTGGTGGAGTAAAGGTTAAACAGGTCAGCCACCGACAAGACATCCAGTGAAGAGGAGTCAGAAGCAAGTTTTGAGCAGCGAAGAGCATCACGGAATACTTGATAGTCGAGGGTCTTCCAGCCACGAACCATACGAATGGCATGTATGGGTTGCAGATGCAAGAAGGGAAGAGTTAGTTCAACGAGCTGGTGATCGGACAAAGTCGGCGGGTGAACGTGTAGATCACAGACAGATACTTCGTCAGACGTGATGATCAGGTCAAGGATACCGCCGAGCACATGAGTAGGCTCACTTACATGCTGACGGAGACCAAACTGAGCAAGTAGATCAAGGAACCGTAGAGTAGATGGGTCTGAGGAGTCTTCTAGATGGATGTTGAAGTCACCTAAAATAACCAGCTGACTGTTTCTTGTGATTAGACTCTCCAGAACAGATGAAAACTCGTCAAAAAACGTTCCGGTTAGAGGAGCAGAGCCAGGTCTGTAGAGAGCCAGAAGAGTTGATGGTCCATGGGATGTAGAAATAGCAAGGCATAGCGCCTCGAATGAAGTGATGTCCGGATCAAGTTGAATTACGGAGGTTCGAAGTGTAGAGCGGATGTAGACAGCGATACCCCCACCACGAACCGAGCTGTCATCTGGACGAGAGGCTCTGGGGCGGTCGTAGATGGAGAAACCGGACGGAGCAGCACGAAGAAGAGGCACGTCATCAGAACCACGGTGCCAGCTTTCCGTAACGGCTAAGACGTCGAGTTGTCTTTCCTGAAGAGTTTGTGCTACATAAGCGAATTTTTCCGAGAGAGAACGGGCATTCCAGGTAGCCATTCGAAGCCCTGGATGCCGCTTGTCGTCCTGAAAAGACTGATCAGGAGCGAGAGGATCAGAAGTAGATCGATCATGAGCAGCCAGCTCATCATCGCCCAAATGAGAGCTGGACGCCGGAATGGAAGACGACGAAGACGATAAAACTTTCCCAGGTAGAGACAAAGTAACGTTGTTGATGGATGAGCGATAAGCAGCCGGACACCAAATCTGGTAATAGAATAGCGTCTTTCGAAGTGAGCGACAAGGGCGCTGGGCAAACGAACGGAGTAGATTGAGCTGTTGTGTTGTGTATGTGACAGACATCATTACACGGAAAATGACTCAAGTACTGTAGACGTATAATCCTCGTGTACACGCGGAAATGTAAACAAATATCAGTTACGACACACAGGTCAAGGTCACATCAGGCTGGTAGCGCATAGAACGTAAATCCTCCATGTACACGTAGACATGTAAATAAACCGATGACGTCACGCAGCCCAATGTCGCATCAGGCCGGTAGCGCGTAAATGAGTGTATTTTGAAGGCAGACAAAGCATCCAAAACTTCATTAAATTTAACAACTATCAGCTAACCAAACTCACGAAAATTAACAACCGCATATCCACAAACTAAATTGAAAGATTATTGAAAGACGAGGCTAGATAACTCCTAAGATAAACTACAAACGAGACGTAAAACGATCAGAGCTGAACACGCTGGTGCGTACACGACGAACGCTAAACGCATAATGTCTTCTTCTTCTTCTTCTTCTTCTTCTTCTTCTTCTTCTTCTTCTTCTTCTTCTTCTTCTTCTTCCTCCTCCTCGTCCTCCTCCTCCTCCTCCTCCTCATCATCATCATCATCATCATCATCATCATCATCATCATCATCATCATCATCATCATCATCATCATCATCATCATCATCATCATCATCATCATTATTATTATTATTATTATTATTATTATTATTATTATTATTATTATTATTACACAGGTCTTATATAGCGCCCCTTCAAGGTTATCTACTCAGGAGCGCTCCCAGTCCAACCCCGGTCAAACAAGACAGTTTTAAGGCAAGAGTGGAACAGAGAAGAGCAACCAATCGGGGTCAGGGGCAGCGCTGCTGGGAGCCCATTCCAGGTCGCTGGGCCAGAGACAGAGAAGGCACGGTGTTCTTGGTCTTCAATTATTAGGGCGACAGTACCTGTGATGAGATTTCTTGAAAAAGCGGTTAAAGTAGGGTAGGGACAGGCAGGATAGGTAAAGCAGGTTACAGTAGGATAAGGTATTGTATGATGGGGTAGGGTAAGATATTATAGGGTAGGGTAGGATCGTCTTGTGAGGAACCTGGTCCTTATTCGGTTCTTCACGTATCAACCGGAATTGGATTTGCAAGACGTCTTTAAACGACAGCACTGTGGCACAGTCTTCTCCTCCTGTCATGGAGTTCTATTTAGCATGAATGTGTTTCGATTTGTCGTCGAACTATTTAGCCCCATCATGACAAGCCTTGTACTGTCCTGCTCTACCCTACCCTGTCTTACCAACCCTACCGTTATTTACCCTACCCTACCCTACCCTACCCTACCCTATAATACATTACCTACCCTACCCTATGCTATCCTACCCTACCCTACTTTACCTACCCTACCCCGACCTACCCTACCCTACCCTATACTACCTTATCCTACCCGATGCCACCCTACCCTACTTTACCCTACCCTACCCTGCCGTACCGTACCATACCTTACTGTACTATAATATGCCTTACCATACCTGCCTTGCCCTATCCTACTTTAATCTACCCTGTCTAGGCCTGCATTGCCCTACCCAACTCATAATCTAATCAGTGAAATCAACCTGGAGTCGAAAGTTAAACACAGATGAGATTCTATAAACGAAATTCTTCTAATTCTACTGATTTGAATCTTTTGTAATCATTCTAACTGTTCACTCATCTTCGTAGAATCAAACGGAAACGTCACGTGAGACATCACGTGAGACATCACATCAAAATAATCAGCCAACTGATCGCAACATTTGCCTGACATAAATGAAACAAAACGAAACAGAACAGGAATATACAGCGCCTTCGACATTTTTCACAAAAATACAAATGCATAAAATGTTCTACGACTCATTTCAATCCGAAATCTACATAACTGCATTCAGACTGCTTCCAAACTTTACCCAGATTATACTCGAAAAGTATTGAAAGCTACATTCATACTGCTTCCAAACTTTACCCAGATTATACTCGAAAAGTATTGAAAGCTACATTCATACTGCTTCCAAACTTTACCCAGATTATACTCGAAAAGTATTGAAGCCTGCATCCAAACTGTCTCCAAACTTTACCCAGATTATACTCGAAAAGTATTGAAAGCAGGATTCATACTGCTTCCAAACTTTACCCAGATTATACTCGAAAAGTATTGAAAGCAGGATTCATACTGCTTCCAAACTTTACCCAGATTATACTCGAAAAGTATGGAAAGCTACATTCATACTGCTTCAAAACTTTACCCAGATTATCCACGAAAAGTATTAAAAGCTGCATCCAAACTGTTTCCAAACTTTACCCAGATTATACTCGAAAAGTATTGAAAGCTGCATTCATACTGCTTCCAAACTTTACCCAGATTATGCTCGAAAAGTATTGAAAGCTGCATTCAACTTCTTTTCAAATTTTACCCATATTATACTTCAAAAGTATTGAAAGCTTCATTCAAACTGCTTCCACACTTTACCCAGATTATACTCGAAAAGTATTGAAAGCTGCATTCAAACTGCTTCCAAACTTTACCCAGATTATACTCGAAAAGCATTAAACGCTGCATCCAAACTGTTTCCAAACCTCTTCCAGATTACATCGCAAACACATCGAAGCTTCATTGAAACTGTGTCACATAAATTCTAAAGTAACATATAAAACATAAGACCATAAGCCACCATTGCCCAACGTAGAGAACGCTTCACAATGGGAGACTAGGCGCTATATAAATGTTCTGATGGCAAAATAGGAAGTTTCAGGCCTTTGAGGTGAAATAAATGCGCTGAAAATTAAAAAAACCACAACGGTCTTCGTAACTTGAAAACACTATTAAACTGTTTTAACACTACTAATGGTAATAAAACTTCTAACAGCAATTAATTGAATGAAGCAAATATCGAAATAGGCCTATGTATAATGCATATATTCAATTTCTAATCACACTGTGATCGACTAAGAAGTCTTGTGAAATATATGTCCAAATGTGTTGGTTTGAAAACTGCTTTATAGAAGCAAGTATAATTGGTCTACTGTACGGAAATAATGCTAATAATAACAGCAGGCTAATAGTACTAGCGGTAGTAGTAATAATTATAGTCCAAATAATAATAATAATAATAATAATAATAATAATAATAACGAGGTCGCCTTCCGGGGCACTATGTCGATGCTGCCCGGAGCCGAGGAGCGACCATCTCAACGTCTCTAAACCATTCCAAACAATATCGATGCTTTTATAATAATAATAATATTAATAATAATAATAATAATAATAATAATAATAATAATAATAATAATAATAATGATAATAATAATAATTAATAATAAGTTACCCTACAGTACACTACTCTAATTGCTTGTTCCTGAGGGATAAATAATATACCTCAATTAAAGAAAATGACAACAGTAAGATTCATAATAATAATCACAGCAACACCATTAATATTAGCAATAATACAAACAATAATAGTAATAATAATGACAGCAGCAATAATAATACTAGCAATAATAATACTAATAATAATATTAGTGATAAAAGTACCAGCAATAATAATAATAGATCGTAATAATAGTGACAGTAGTAACAGAATGTAACTCTAAAGCTAGGCCATGACAGATGAAGTTCTGAAAGTAAGATTGAGAAACATGAAGTCGATGCTATCTACTGTTCCACCCCTGGTTTTAGCTGACTGGTTTCAGCTGACTGGCTTCAGCTGACTGGCTTCAGCTGACTGGTTTCAGCTGACTTTCATTTGACTGAATTTCAGCCGAACGGTTTAAATTAGCCTGTGCTCTTGCATGTGTTCTACTTCCGATGCCGCACGTTGTCTTCGTTGCCCGATGTGGTGCAGTTTGCACTGTGCAACAAACGACAACACAACAGTTGCTCAGAATGTAGGCATATTTAGGGCAGTATGATATGGCGAGATTAATTAATTAAATAATTAAATAGATAGACAGGACTGCATTGATTTCTCTCTCAGTTCCATTGAGAGATTCCTAAGAGTGACATGAATGGTTTCATGCACAGTCGAACAACAACTATATTATGTTATTCCAATTGATTAGTGACTAATAATTAATGAAACAGAATCCGATTATGGACTTTGCTTGTTATTTTTTTTATATGCATTTTCATTTGATGTACTTGTATGTTTTATGACTGAATGGTTTTGGTGTTTTGACTGATTGAGTGATTGTTATTGGTCTTTTGACTGATTGTTCATTAGTCTTTTGACTGATTGTTCATTAGTCTTTTGACTGATTGTTCATTAGTCTTTTGACTGATTGTTCATTGGTCTTTTGACTGATTGTTATTGGTGTTTTGACTGATTGTTCATTGGTCTTTTGACTGATTGTTCATTGGTGTTTTGACTGATTGTTATTGGTGTTTTGACTGATTGTTCATTGGTCTTTTGACTGATTGTTATTGGTGTTTTGACTGATTGTTCATTGGTCTTTTGACTGATTGTTCATTAGTCTTTTGACTGATTGTTCATTGGTCTTTTGACTGATTGTTATTGGTCTTTTGACTGATTGTTCATTGGTCTTTTGACTGATTGTTCATTGGTCTTTTGACTGATTGTTATTGGTCTTTTGACTGATTGTTAATTGGTCTTTTGACTGATTGTTCATTAGTCTTTTGACTGATTGTTCATTGGTCTTTTGACTGATTGTTTATTAGTCTTTTGACTGATTGTTCATTGGTCTTTTGACTGATTGTTCATTGGTTTTTTGACTAATTGTCCATTAGTCTTTTGACTGATTGTTCATTGGTCTTTTGACTGATTGTTCATTGGTTTTTTGACTGATTGTTCATTGGTCTTTTGACTCATTGTCCACACTGGTATTTCGACTGATTTTTCATTGGTCTAAAGTCTGGTTCCTTGTCTCGTGATCTATCAAGTGTATGTGTGCTGTACATTTATGTAGATACATATAAAATATGTTGGTCATTTAATTGTTTTTATTGGCCTTATTGGTGGTTGTTCATTGGTCTTATGGGTGGCTGTCAATTGGTCTTATGGCTGGCCTTACTTGGTCTTATAAATACTCAGGAATATAAGATACAGAACAGGCGTTAACCAGGACGTGTTTAAAATGTGTAACTCAAAATGCGGTTAGCAATTCGTCGAATACAAGATATACTTACATACTTACTTACTGACTTAATATGCCTGGCTGTTAATTGGTTTTATGGCTGGCTGTTCATTGGTCTTACCATGGCTGGCTGTTAATTGGTCTTATTATGGCCGGCTGTTAATTGGTCTTACCCTGGCTGGCTGCTAATTGGTCTCATCATGGCTGGCTGTTAATTGGTCTTATGGCAGGCTGTTAATTGATCTTACCATGGCTGTTTGTTAATTGGTCTTATTATGGCTGTCTGTTAATTGGTCTTATCATGGCTGTCTGTTAATTGGTCATATGGCTGGGTGTTAATTGGTCTTACCATGGCTGTCTGTTAATTGGTCTTACAATGGCTGTCTGTTAATTGGTCTTATTATGGCTGTCTGTTAATTGATCTTACCATGGCTGTTTGTTAATTGGTCTTATTATGGCTGTCTGTTAATTGGTCATATGGGTGGGTGTTAATTGGTCTTATCATGGCTGTCTGTTAATTGGTCTTACAATGGCTGTCTGTTAATTGGTCTTACCATGGCTGTCTGTTAATTGGTCTTACCATGGCTGTCTGTTAATTGGTCTTACCATGGCTGTCTGTTAATTGGTCATATGGGTGGGTGTTAATTGGTCTTACCATGGCTGTCTGTTAATTGGTCTTATTATGGCTGTCTGTTAATTGGTCTTACCATGGCTGTCTGTTAATTGGTCTTACCATGGCTGTCTGTTAATTGGTCTTACCATGGCTAGCTGTTAATTGGTCTTATTATGGCTGGCTGTTAATTTCACTGTGTCCAGCGCTACTTACAGATGTTTGCCGCCGTCAAATTTAGCATCTTCTTGTTCCTTTTTCTTCATTCGTTGATTTTCATAGACGAAAATGATGATCGACAGAATCAGGATCTCAACACAGATGCCTAGGAACGGCCACAGAGCTGCCAGACGACCTGGAATAACAGCAGACAGGCACGCTCTATTAAGTGTCTGGACATACAGATGCATGCATACATGCACACACGCATAGAAACATGCATTCATACATGCATTCATACATGCATTAATTCTAATTATAATGAAATCGTGTGTATAGTTGTCTTAAGCTATCTCTAAAAAATTCATAGGCTACTACAAACTCAGGGGCGTCTATCCCCCTAAGTTATTGGAGCAACGTCCCTTTCCCCCTCTTCTTCCCCCTCCCGTTTCTTCCCTCCCCCTAAAATGGTGAAACACACACTGACAGATCCCCCCAATTTCTTGGATGGAGCATTTGCTCCAAGGCTTCTATGGTGTAGACGCCCCTGTACACACCGTACAGTGCACGCTCCAGAGTCCAGAAGAGTCACCTGCAAACTCACAATGTTAAATGCGCACGTTGTGTCCGAAAACACACTGTTTTAGGTCCTACCTTTGACTCGGACGAGAATTGTGCTGTTACTGGCGATACCAGTCCACTTGGAACTGGTGGCTGAGCAGGTGTACCAGGCGCGGTCTTGGAAGGTGACGGCGCGCAGTATCAGGTGCGCGTGTGGGATGTTCGTGTCGTTTGGGAAGGACAGTCTGTCTTCGATGCTCCCGTTGAAGACGAGGTCGTCCCTGTACCACGTGATCTGCGGAGCCGGCCAGCCCCAGGCGATGCATGGCAGGTCCAAGTCAGACCCTTCGCGTAGGTTCCGCGACTTCTCAAAGCTCTTCACGAATGGATAGGCTACAAAGCAATCATAATCATATACACATACACCCCTGCCATGTAAAGCAATGCAAAGTAATGTAGCAAAACCGCAGTCCGATGTATTGTAATGTATTGCGAAGAAATGTGACGTAATGTAGTCAAAGTCTTTTAAAATGGGAACCAAAAGAACATCTGGGGTCTAGGTATTAGAGAAGGAGGACTATGCATGGCTTGACTCCTTCGGATTTTCACAGGACACAAAATCTGACCCAACAAGGGATTCCTCAGAAATTCACTTCACTGAGGGTCGGCGAATAATCTAGTCTCATTGAGTCAAATTGCAGTGACTACAGCAGATGACTGTGAAGCGTAGTTGATGGATGATGTCGACAGTATATCAAGGAGAACGGACAGTTCAAACGGTTCTACACGTTCATCTGTAGAACATCGTTTGTCATGTCATGATCCAACACTAGAGGCGCTAAAACATTTCTTAATCTGGCTGCCGGTTAGAATATTGGCGCGTGTTGGAATCGAATCCTAGAGATCAAAGACAAGTTGGTTACATAGTCACTTAGCCAAATCTCTTAAGCGAAGTTACCAAAGGAATAAGTGCACCTGACGGATAGAATCAATCAAGCAATCAATCAAACAATCAACCAACCAATGAATCTGTAAATCATTTTACCGCGTGCAACTATTTATAGGTGAATAAGTCGTTTGACGATATGACTGATAAAGGCTTCAATAAACAAAACTGTAAACTGGGAGTTTGGAACAAACAGTTCGTTAAACAAGGTGAGTCCATGTTGCCCGTAACACCACTGTTACCAGTTACTCGCAGAACTTGCTTTGCCTGATTATAAAAAGCAGTAAATCCTGTAAAACTGATTATTACCATTTAACTCTAAAACTCAGTGCTATATAACCCAGTGTTACCATTTATCTGTAAAATCGAGTGCTGCAAGTTGCCTGGAATAATCATTGTTACCCGTTGACTAATAAACTCGGAGTTTTCCGGGTGAGCTGTCCAGCGTCCGCAGAAGGAACAACATAGCAGAAGCCAATGCAAACAAGTGCCTGTTACGGTGGACCAATTGCCCATCCCATCTCCCGAAGGCCAGCTGGTACAGAGTTCCAGTCAACTACTCAGCTACCATTGGAATGTTTTCCTTCCCGAAATCTACACGTTACTGACCTGTATCCTTTTTGGTTGGTGTCGATTGCTGAACTGCTGATGAGCCAAAAATTATCAGATTTTGTTCTTCGGCCCCTATGCCACCCTGACTTTCCCAGGCCCTTTTAGGACACTGGGCGGAATTTCTGCTTAAATCATTCCCAACTTCAAATCCTGGGACCACCTGGGCTTGGTCCCTAAGAGTTTCTGTATCCCAGCCCAGTTCTTCCTGGTGGTAAGTAATGTTTGCCTAATTTTAAGTCCTTGTTTCTCTAGCCTGTTAGGAATTGAATCTGTATACATTTCAACATTGTCTGACTTACGGTTGCATACCTACCGAAAATGTTTGCGTCCCTCGCGAGAGTTTTTCCATTTGGCAACGACACGACACACGTGTAAAGGCCAGTGTCCTTCTCGCCTGCACAGAACATTTATATGGCGCCATAGTTTATCTTGTCAGTCAACCCATCAATAGCATCATTGTACAAGAAAGTACGCGAATAAGTATACAGGCAACACAATTGAATAAATAAATGCAGAAAATGTACACATATGTAGACAATTGGGATTTCATTTGTGATGAAAAAAGCAAGCTAGAATTTAAAAATTAGTCCATCTACAATACATTTTCGGTGACTCAGTTTCTCCCTAAAAGTATATTTTCGATGATTCAATTTCTACCCAAACAGTACATTTTCGATGACTCAATTTCTCCCTCAGCTGTACTCTTTCGATGACTCAATTTATCCCTAAAAGTACATTTCGATGACTCAATTTCTCCCTAAGCATGCGCCTTTTTCTACCATTCCGTTCCTAAATTTTCCTATTAGTTATTCAATCAATCCAATTTTCCACTATTTAATCCATCTATAGATCCACAAATCCACCCACCCACTCCCTATAGCCTTTCTTCATGATACATAGATTTGACTTCCTGAATGTTTTATATTAAATCCACATTTATATTTTCATAATTAAAATATATAAAGAGGCAGATGGACATACATGCATGGATGGATGGAGACAGACAGACGGTTATGGATGATGCATAGATAAAGAAAAACATAGAGACGTACTGAGCGACAGACAGAAGGATAGCGATAAAGAGGTAGGGTAGAGGAAAGAGAGAGAGAGAGAGAGAGAGAGAGAGAGAGAGAGAGAGAGAGAGAGAGAGACAGACAGACAGACAGACAGACAGACAGACAGACAGACAGACAGACAGACAGACAGAGAGAGAGACAGAGAGAGACAGAGAGAGAGACAGAGAGAGACAGAGACAGAGACAGAGACAGAGACAGACAGACAGACAGACAGAGACAAAGACAGAGACAGAGACAGACAGAGACAGACAGAGACAGATACAGAGAGACAGAGACAGAGACAGACAGACAGACATACAGACCAACAGACAGACAGACAGAGGGACAGAGACACAGACACAGAGAGGGAGAGGGAGAGATTCATGGAGAGGGAAAGAGTCAAGAGGAGAGACAGAGAGCTGCATGCTGTTGGGTCGTTTAGTTGCTTTGCGTTGTTTTCCAAGTAATTCTCCAGTGGCCCTAATCCACTGCGGTGTTTTTTATTCACTAGGAAAAACATTTATCTCTCGACGTCCAGTCGACGGGAGACCGCGTCCGAGCCGAGCAGAATGGAGCAGAACTAAGTGCAACAGAGCAGAACGAAGTGCAACAGAGCGCAGAGGAGCGAAGTAGAGTGCAGCAGAGGAGAATATGTAGGTCTACACATGGAAGAGGAGTGGAGATGAGAGTAGAGAAAAGCGCACTGGAGTACGGGGAAGAGTTGGAGGGCATAACGAAATGTAGAGGGCAAAGTGAAACAGACCAGAATGGACTGGACCAGAGCATTGCCGAGCAGAGTGAAATGGATCTTAGTGGAGCACGGTGGACACAGAATCAGGGATGGAGTAGAATGGAAGCTGAAGACAGAAGCAGAGCAGCTCGTCAAAGCAGAGACAGGCAAAAGCAGGAAGACGTCTTTGAGATGCGAATTGGTTTCTTTCCGAGGATAAACGGTTCCGCCATCCGCACTTTTCGGATTAGCAGTTACCGCAGCCTTCACTTTCTCAGGCTGATAATCAATACGCATTGCCCGAGAACATTCATGCTCAAGTTATTGTTTACTAAGAAGATGCAATGGCTGCGTTAATTTCAATAATTTGTATTAAAACTACAAGATATTCATGAAGTCTGTTAATTCCGGTCTATCCAATGAAATTTCAAACAATAACCACTAATACACAAAAGGAGAAGGGGTGGGAGGTAAAAAAAAGTTGCTACTGCAAAATCCACAGATCAAAGCTCTGCTGGACAGGACGCAGCTCTCGTGAATAAGCTGGTGCCCTGCGCTTAGCCTTCGCGCAGCGCTTTATAAATTTGGACTTTACGATTACGATTACTGCTCTCATTTGCGATACCAGAGTCACGCAATTCGTTGCTAATTCTTACCTGCTCTGTGAACGGTTAGGGTACCATTTTCCAAGTCGAGCGAGTACTTCTTCTGCTTATATTCTACCCTGCGGCCTTCGCGAAACCAGGAGACGTTTAATTTCATCGAGAATTCATCCCGTGCCACACAATCCAGTCTGACCTCGTCGTTTATCTTCTCGATTGTTGCGTTTCCGGCGATGACTGAAAGACACAGAAGAATCAATTCCCCATATATAGACAAAAAGACCGAAATATAACTAGTACAGGTCATGTCTGTTAGCATCAGACACAATTCTACCGAGAATGTTTTAACCTATTGACTTCTATAGCGCCGCTGCGATGATCAACAAAGCATCAATCTCTGACAGAATACTCCTGAGCACCACACAAATCCGTTAGAAATCGAAATAGTCGACATCGTTTGGAGAAATGCGATCGATATCCCATAGACAGGTCTATCGCACACGTATATATATATATATATATATATATATATATATATATATATATATATATACTACAAAGATGTACGTATATGTATCGCGGATGCTATCCAGTAACATCCGACACGAATGAGCCGAGAACCTATTAAGACAGTAATTTGAGTCTACAGCCAGGGAATCACACACTTGTGCAACAAAAACTGTCACTGACCAAACTAGAAACCAACGTGGAGCCTATGTAACCTGCAACCAGACAGGAAACGTGCTTTTTGTTTGGCAATTAGTCCTATTCATATGTGGCGTCATATCAAACAATTGGACTGCGGCTTTTAGCCACACGAGTTCTACTTCCGGGCCGCCATTGCTTGCAAGAATAAAAGAAGCGCCTTCTTGTGGAATCTCCTCCAGATGGGAAACTTGTGCATGGAATGAATCCTCGAAAGCAGGAGCTTAACAAATCAATAGTCATTTAACGAAAGGAAATACGATTCGCAGAAAGCGATTACTTTCAAAACAGATAGCTGGTAATAGACGAGAATTGGTCATATATGGCAGATAGGGAACAGATGCGCGAAAGACTAACAAGCAGTCGGTCTAGAAAATATGAAAGACGATCTGTCCAGAGGAGGATATGGTTAGGGGATTAGGCCTGAGGGAGGCAAAGCAGAACAGAACAGAAGAGAATGCAAATGAAAACAGCAGAAGAGAAGGAAATGAGAACAAAACGAAAAAGAACAAAAATGCATACAGAACAGAGCACAGCAGGAAGCTTTGAACAGCGGGGTTTTTATATATTCGCTTCCGATGTATTTAGATATGCATATTAACATGCGCTTTATATATTCTTCTTCTTTTTCTCTCCTCCTTCTCCTCCTGCTCCGCCTCAGTCATCATCATAATCATCATCTTCTTCTTCATCTTCATCATCACAGTCATCATCGTCAGTAGCATCATCATTACCATCATCATCATCGTCATCATCATCATCATCATCATCATCATCATCATCATCATCATCATCATCATCATCATCATCATCATCATCTTCATCATCATCATCATCAACATCTTCTTCTTCTGTTAACAACTGCAAACGTAACATCGAATCAGAAAGAGAGAGAGAGAGAGAGACAGACAGACAGACAGACAGACAGACAGACATACAGACAGACAGACAGACAGACAGACAGACAGAGACAGAGACAGAGACAGAGACAGAGACAGAGACAGGCAGAGAGACAGGGACAGAGAGACAGACAGACAGAGACAGACATACAGAGACAGAGACAGGGGAGAGAAAGATAGACAGAGACAGGGAGAGAAAGAGAGACAGACAGACACAGACAGATAGACAGAGAGATGTATACTTGTATGCATTCACAGACAGAGAATAGACAAAGGGAACAGACAGAGGATTAAAGATAAACAAATTAATTAACAAAACAGTAATTTAAGAGTAATCCTTTCCCGGTATGACAACATGACAACTGACAGCTGGTATTGACATAATATTTTGCTTATTTATCTGATACTAGGGTTCTACATGATTACGCTTCTCAACGTACTTTAGTTACTTACGCAGGCGGGGGAGGGTCACGAGAGGTGCCTAGATGGCGCAATATAAATACCATAGAAACTAATTACAAGCATTGCATTACATTACACTTTGTATAATATTTGGCAAAGATTCAACCAATTCGTTGTAGCTGAAGTTTTCGCTTCTTTCTTACGCGGGTCCTATAAGCAGCGTCTGTATGTATTTGGTTCTCTTGACCGACCTAGGGTCACGTGTCTACAGTGAGGTCAAAGGCCACGACAGAGCGTCCACTGAATGAACGGAATGTCCGACAACAGACGCTGCTCTGGACCAGAGCGATGAATGATCGAAGAGGTCGAGACACTTGGCTCACGATGCTCCTCCGCTGCTCAGCAAAATAATCGGAATTATGGATGGCGTCTGTTCGACGAAAAACGCCAGACGAAACGAGGCACGTCCTCCAGACGCAGAATATAAGCGACTGAGGGAGGACAGGACGGACTGATGGACGGAGGAAGGGTCGGACGGACGAAGGAAGGGACGGATGGACGGACGGAGGAAGGAACGGACGGATACGAAGGGTCGGACGGACGAAGGAAGGGACGGATGGACGGACGGAGGAAGGAACGGACGGATACGAAGGGTCGGACGGACGAAGGAAGGGACGGACGGACGAAGGAAGGGACGGACGGACGTATACGAAGGGTCGGACGGACGAAGGAAGGGACGGACGGACAGACGGAAGAAGGCACGGAAGGACGAAAGAAGGGACGGACGGACGAAGGAAGGAACGGACGGAAGAAGGCACGGAAGGGACGGGGAACGGACGGATAGACTGAGGAAGGGATGGACAGGGGAACGGACGAACGGACGGAGGAAGGGATGGACGGACGGGGGAAGGGTCGGACGGACGGGGGAAGGGACGGACGGGGAAGAGACGGACGGACGGGGAAGGGACGGATGGACGCAGAAAGGGACGGACGGGGGAAGGGACGGACGGAGGAAGGGACGGACGGACGGAGGAAGGAACGGACGAATGGGGGAAGGCACGCACGAACGGAGGAAGGGTTGGACGGATGGGAGAAGGGACGGACGGGGAAGGTACGGACGGGCGGAGGAAGCGACGGGTGGACAGACGGACGGAAGAGGGACGGACGGAGGAAGGGACGGGTGGACGGAGGAAGGGACGTATGGAGGAAGGGACGGTGGATGAACGGACGGAGGAGGGAACGTACCGAGGAAGGGACGAACGGACGGACGGGTGGACGAACGGAGGAAGAGACGTGCGAGGGTAATGCACGCATGGCTATGTAGCTCATCCAAACAATTGCGCTTTATGAGTTTGGAAATGTATGCTGCGGAGCTGATAATGATGATGACAACGACAAACAAGACGGCGATGCTAAGTTGACAATAATGACGGTGACGATAACGAACATGATGATGGCGATGAGCAAATAAGCAGTAGCTACTTTAACAATGTCAGTCATATCCTGGGCTATTGAAAGGGTGACACAAATGATTGCGTAAATGATAACCAATTGAGCTCGGCGAAGGACACGCTTACTTTCAATGACCTTGACCGTCACATGATCTGAGGGTGTGTCGTTGTTCTGGCAACGGTAGGAGGTGCTGTCCGAGGGCAACACGTTGTCATTGAAGAGTGTTGTCACCTCCTTTCCGTGAGTTCCCAAGATCGCGGACGTCGTATAGAAACCAGACGACTGCGTCTCGATCTTAATGTAGTCGTCGAAGCTTTTTCGGGCCCAAATCAGCCGAGGCGGGTCGGCCGGCCGTCGAGACTGGTCGGCCTGTAGAGGGTCGCCCTCCTCACAGACGAGACTCAGCTTGTCGCCGGACTTCAAGTAGATCTCTTTCTCCTCTGGGTCGATTATTTTGGCTGCAGAAAAATATCGACACTGTCAAGTTACCGACATAATCTGATTTCATCTGATCAAATCTTATCTAATCATCTTATCTAATCCAATCCTATCTATCCTATTTATCCTATCGGTATATCATATCTTATCCTGTCTATCGGTATATCATATCTTATCCTGTCTATCGGTATATCATATCTTATCCTGTCTATCGGTATATCATATCTTATCCTGTCTATCGGTATATCATATCTTATCCTGTCTATCGGTATATCATATCTTATCCTGTCTATCGGTATATCATATCTTATCCTGTCTATCTTGTCTGGTGTCATCTTTATGATACAATATCACATCCTGTCTTTTCTTATCTTATCTTATTTAATGTGATCTAAATTCCAATCAAAGTCTGGTTTGGTTTAATCTGATCTGATCGCTTATGAGTTCGATTCCCGCAACCCCCCTCGGGCGGGCGCCTTGCATGGCTGCCATAACGTGTGTTTAGTTAAGATATTGTTAATTGTACTGCCATGTCTCAGTGTAATCTTACTGCGCTTGTCGGTTTGAATTAATAAAGAAAAAATTATTATTATCATTATTATTATTATTATTATTATTATTATTATTATTATTATTATTATTATTATTTATTATTATTATTATTATTATTTTATTATTACAAACACCAGCATAAATGGCGTAAGAACTTTAGACAGACTCAAGAACGATCGGAAACAGACGTAAGTTGTTATTTAATTCTGGTAATTATTTTATGTAATTTGTCTGGTTGGATACAACTCAACATTGTTAGATATTATTTACTTATATTTGTAGAGAAAACGACAAGTTGGAGAGCCAAGTAGGAATGGCAGACTGGATGGAATAGCTGAACTATTTGACTTCGTTGAATGCCATCCGATATTTAACTGGAAAAACGTCTGATGATATATTTTTGGTTACCGTCACCTACACTCATCCAGTCAAGTCTAAACTAATCTTTCATAATCTGGATCTGATATGATGTAAACTAATATAGTTGTGCATATATATGTCAATGTAATCTGCTCCTTTTAAAGTCTGTTTCAAACATTTATGTGTAGTGTAAATCCGCCGCTGGGAGCAACACGGCAGAGAGAGATAGGAAGAGAGAGGGAGAGGGAGTAAGATGGAGACGGAGGGGAAGAGGGAGAGGAAGAAGGAGAGGTAGAGAGGGAAAGGTAGAGGGAGAGAGGAATATGAAGAGAGGGAGAGGGAGAAGGAGAGAGGAAGATGAAGAGAGAGAGACAGGTAGAGAGGGAAAGGGAGAGGGAGAGAGGCAGAGGTTGATGGTGAGAGAGGGAGAGTGACAGGGACAGGGACAGAGAGGGACAGGGACAGAGACAGGGATTCACAAAGACATCAAGCCGAGTTGTAAGTGGTCGAGTGAGCTGGCCTGAAGCTCCGAGCAATGGAGAAACCTAGGCCTACAAATCTGGCAATGCGGATGTGATGCACCCAAACACCTGACCACATACGGTAATGTTTGTTGGCGCCAGCCTTCGTCAGGAACGAGGCCATCCGCCGTCCTTCCTCTGTATAAGCTATAAGCTTAGGCAAGCAGTTGTTGATTGATACGTAAAGATCTTGTCTGCTGTTCTGAAGGTTCGTGTGAAATAAAACACATGTATAGTATACAACATCCGCAGAAGGGAATGGGACAGTAAGCGTCTCCGGCTTCTGTTGTTCAACTGTCCACCACACCCCCTTCACGTGGTCCCTCTGTTTTTCAGCGACGACCGAGGCCTCGTCTGTATATGCGAGTGCCCAAGGGCGAAGAACCAGAAGGATGGATGAAGAAGCACGTCAACGCTATGAAATGGTGTCTCGCTATAAACACCGAGAAGAAGGTCACTGGAGAACACCTATCTACTGTACCAGATCTTGACTATACGAATGATAAGGTCACTAACGATTCGGCGAAGGATAGGAAAATTAGCTGGATGGAAAACATAACAGACGAGGAGGTGATGAATATGCAGGGAAGATCGATATATGATATGCACACTAAGGGAGCGATAGAGAAAATGGATTTCAAATCCTTCTGTGGATATGAGGAAGCCAAACAATCAGGAGACTCACTCTTGATAACCATCGTTGTCGTTGAGGACAGAGTGGTGTGGAGGAGGACAAAAGGAAGACCCAGACATATGCCGCTGGATTGGATGATGACGAATGGATAGAAGAAGCTCAACATCGAGAGGAGTGGCATAATAGGACGTTTGAACCTGCCTGAGGGCAGAGAACCCGAAGGAGACAACATCGTGTTCGTGTCTGCGGTCGGTTGACAACCCCCTCCCCCTGCAAGAAATGGGTAGCCAAGCAACGTGACATATATATAATCGTTGTGCATACAAAGTAATGCACGTATGCTTGTCATGTGCAAATAAAGCTACTTACTTACTAATCTGATTTTGTCTAATTTAGTCTACTTCATTTCATAAAATCTAAATCTGGTACGCGTGGTCTTTTCTGATAAAAAGCTCAGTCAAATCCGACTCCACGCAATCTAACCCAGCCCCAGCTCAACGCAGAGCGCCCTAAAAGAATCTAAGGATGACAATACAGCCTGCGAGAATGTCACACTATATACGCCGAAGTCTAACTGTAAGAACTGCAGTGGCTCAGCAGAGTATACATATAGAAAGAATCGGACTACTGGCATCGCTTCTGTACTATACATCAGCCTAACCTTTCGGGAAAGTATATATTGGGTCGTCCGGCATAAAAAAAAACTCTCATTGCAGCGGCGGCCGCTTCGGCTATTGTAAAATCGACCGAGGAATATGACAGTGCAATATATATCGGTTGAACATTCGGCGGACAAGATAAAAACGCACCGAGATCGAAGGAAAGAAAACGCATCCGACGGAATGCGAGAAATTTATTACGACGCGTCTCTGTTCCGTATTAATGAAGAGACTGCGTATAAATCAGCGCCTCGGATAATGGAACTGTCAGATAGCGAGTCGAGATAGAAGTGTCCGCTAATGCCGTTCTTCCCCTGCGAAACCAGGCCAGCAATATTCGTGTATAAACAAAGTTTTGTTTTCGTCAACAGGCCAGTCCCATGGTCGCCGTGCGCACGCCGGTGACGGTCGAATTAAGTCTCGTCCCTGAGGCTTTGACCATCGCCCTGGCTGCTACGTGCCATCCCGTGCATAAAACATCTCTGCCGAAATCAATAGAGTTGCAGCAGCAGCATCAGCAGCAGCAGCGACGACCGTGGCGGATAAGAGCCATTGGCCACGAAATCGGAGAAGAGTGTGATGCTGGTAACTACGCCTCGCATTCCTTCGGCTTCCACACCTAAGTGCCACTGCAAACACTGGCAACAAGGCGCCCGGAAAGACGCCGAGCAATATGATCAACGACCAGAGTAGAAGTACGGTTAGAATTGAATGGACGGACGGACGGATGGATGGAAGGATGAGGATGGACAGATGGAAGGATGACAGGATGGACAGATGGAAGGATGCCAGGATGGACAGATGGAAGGATGATAGGATGGACAGACGGAAGGATGATAGGATGGATAGATGGAAGGATGATAGGATGGACAGATGGAAGGATGATAGGATGGACAGATGGAAGGATGATAGGATGGTCAGATGGAAGGATGATGGGATGGAGAGATGAAAGGATGATAGGATGGACAGATGGAAGGATGATAGGATGGACAGATAGAAGGATGATAGGATGGACAGATGGAAGCATGATAGGATGGATGGATGGAAGGATGATACGATGGATAGATGGAAGGATTATAGGATGGACAGATAGAAGGATGATAGGATGGACAGATGGAAGGATGATAGGGTGGACAGATGGAAGGATGATAGGATGGACAGATGGAAGGATGACAGGATGGACAGATGGAAGGATGATAGGATGGATAGATAGAAGGATGATAGGATGGACAGATAGAAGGATGACAGGATGGACAGACAGAAGGATGATAGGATGGACAGATGGAAGCATGATAGGATGGATAGGTGGAAGGATGACAGGATGGATAGATGGAAGGATGATAGGATGGACAGACGGTAGGATGATAGAATGGACAGATGGAAGGATGATAGGATGGATAGATGGAAGGATGACAGGATGGATTGATGGAAGGATGATAGGATGGATAGATGGAAGGATGATAGGATGGATTGATGAAAGGATGACAGGATGGACAGATAGATGGATGATATGATGGACAGATGGAAGGATGATAGGATGGACAGATGGAAGGATGATAGGATGGAATTCCAACTGAAGGATGGACGATGGATGAAATGACGAATAAACGGAATGACGGACGAATGGAAAGACTAAAGTCATGTCTGTCTGACTTCGCATCTTTGCACTTTCGACTATTTCTTTGTGTCTGACTTAGAGTCCTGCGCCTACGTTATAGTGTCGGTGGCGGCGCGCCGGTCATTTTGGGTCGGCGGCGGCGGCGCGCCGACGAACAAAAATCGGCGGCGGCGGCGTCCACGAAATGTTGGCGTCGGCGCGGCGCGGCGTGTCCTAGTCAGAAGCATAAGTCACTATGAGAGTTGAACAGCCGTTGGTCCTGTGACCAGTGAAGAGGACCAAGTTCTCTAAAGCCACTCCATCACACTGAAGCTCAACTACTCACAAAAGGACTGAGAGAGAAGACACCTTCAGACATTTGCCTTACAAACATGAACATCCTTAATTACACTGCACATCTGCATAGGTATTGGCAAATTGTAATCAGATGAAGCAACATGCATTTGCATATTGCATGAATACACTTGCATATGCACTGATACAGCATAGGCCTACACATGCACCAAGTCACATGGCAGATGCCGGATAACAGCATCCTCCCAGTGAGAGAGGCTGCTGTCAAGCCATGAAGTGAAATGTCAATATAGGCTATACTTTTTTTATGATAGTACGATAACCGAGTGGCCTCACCCCTAATAATTTTTCAATGAATTTATCAGTCGGTCTGCTGCCCGTTTGAATTGGTGCCATGCCATTTAAGGTCTCTGTATTTAGACCATTGTTTGTATCAGACTAAACTGAAAAAGACCATTCTTGATACTATACGTACTAAGTCAAAACCTGTCTCAACTGATACTGTTTACCTGAATAAATTCCAGCCAAAAGTATTAATCAATATACCTTCCCTTCTGCAGGAATTAGTTAAATGGCATATCTTGATATTAATAGCACTTATAAACTCCATTAACCGTACAGCATACAAGTGAACTTATGTGCGCTATGATAGTTGCAAAAGTCAACACGAATTGGTGATATCATACGCTCATAGCATTGACGACACCAATTCGTGTTGCCAATCAAGTTTCGCAAAGAAACCCAGAAAATAAAATGCAGTAAGTAAGTACGAGAAGGCACTTCGCACCAAGGCAACAATTTATCGCAATATCATGCAAAACATGAAAAATGCAACAATAACAATTAACATATCAAACTGGCATCGGCGGTGCGCCGACAGATTGTCGGCGGCGGCGGCGGCGGCGAGCGCCGAGAAGCAAAAATCGGCGGCGGCGGCGCCCACAAAATGTCGGCGGCGGCGGCGCGGCGCGGCCGGGGCAGGGCTCTAGTCTAACTTCGCATTTGTTTGTGTCTGACTCTGTATCTCGGTATGTCTGACAGTAGCTGGGTATATCTGAGTCGTTATCTGTATGTCTGATAGACGGTCGAACAATCAGCCAGAGCAGGACCTACTCCTATAGCATGCCAAGAATATTGTAACAGTAACGTATTAGAATCTACTAAACTCAGTTATTTCCAAAGTTGCTTAATCCTTTGCGAAGGCCTCAGGAATGAGGAACGATAGAAATCGACAGAGGGAGAGAGAGTGAGAGAGGGAGAGAAAGAGATAGAGAGATAGAGAGAGAGAGAGATAGAGATAGAGAGAGAGAGAGAGAGAGAGAGAGAGAGAGAGAGAGAGAGAGAGAGAGAGAGAGAGAGAGAGAGAGAGAGAGAGAGAGAGAGAGAGAGAGAGAGAGAGAGAGAGAGAGAGAGAGAGAGAGAGAGAGAGAGAGAGAGAGAGAGAAAAGAGACATAGAGAGAAAGATAAAGACAGGAGAAGAGAGAATGAGAGAGTGAGAGAGAAAAGAGACGGAGAGACAGAGAGAGAGAAAATGAGAAAGAGAGAGTTTTTAGGCTCTCAGTCAAAAACAAAATCAGAGACAGATGAGGCAAGGTTCAGTGACTGAGAGAGAGACAGAGAGAGAGAGAAAGAGACAGAGACAGAGACAGAGACAGAGACAGAGAGACAGAGACAGAGACAGAGACAGAGACAGAGAGACAGAGACAGAGAGACAGAGACAGAGACAGAGAGACAGAGAGAGACAGAGACAGAGACAGACAGACAGACAGAGAGAGACAGACAGAGACAGACAGACAGACACCCACACAGAGACAGAGACAGAGACAGATAGACAGAAACAAAGAGAGAAAGACCGAGGGAGGGTCGGAGGGAAGGACGGAGAGAGAAAAATGCCATGAACGAGTCATCGATTCACAGTGGATTCATCATACAAGAATCAAGACGTTGAAATCAAGAGCCTACAGCTGAAAGAGATCGATCA
Source organism: Allolobophora icterica (assembly GCA_963556255.1). NCBI lineage: Eukaryota > Metazoa > Annelida > Clitellata > Crassiclitellata > Lumbricidae > Allolobophora > Allolobophora icterica. The sequence goes on from OY744612.1 coordinate 37,006,965, forward strand.
AAGGCATCCAGGGCCTAGAGGCCATTCCATTGAAACGAATCACCGACCCCAGCATCCGATGAACCGGCCTTGCATCCGATCTAATACGTGCCTGGTCATGGCAACGGCGACCTTTAACCTCCGAAGACCCCTTCAGAACCCGGATTAACACCACTGAACCGATTAAACTGCTTTAATGCCTTTGAACTAATCGGTCCGATTAACCAGAAAGCGATCGACTCGTGCCGCCACTCAGAGAAGAACAGTCAATAATTCTGCATTGGTCAGCGTCGAACGGCTTCCAAGGCCACTGCCCGGCGGCTGGATGGTCTGCCCGCCTTGGCTGGGCGCCGGTCGGCTATCCTCCTTCAGAAGGAAGGGACCGGGCCGTAAACCATCGTATTGATTGCTCCGTGACCAAAATAACTCTCTGTTCGTCGTCGTCCGCTAGAGGTGCAGGAACCGTGGAACAGTCGCCGAGACGGGAGACGTGAGAGATATGCAGAGGCGCCGTCGGAGCCGGGTGGCGGAGTTTGGGATGCAGCGGTTCAACGCCGAAATTTCCGGAGACAAACGCTGCAGCCGGCGAGATACAGAGGCAGAAAACATCACGAAGAACATCACTGTTGACTTACTGTTTGATGCTTGACTGGAACGCATGAACTTAGCTTATAATACGCCAAGCATAAACAGATAGACAGACTCGCACGGACATATAGATATAGACACATAGAAACTTACATACAGATGCACACAAACACACAGGAACACGCAGACGCATATATATATAAATACGTATACAGACAGACATATCTGATACCAACAGAGACAGCCAGACGAATGGGCGCATAGGAAAAGTAAGTGGCAGACAAACGAATAGACCGACAGACAGACAGAAAAAGAAGGCGGTAAACAGACAGGCGGAGATAAACAGAGCTGGAGAGCGAGTGGTAGAGGGAAGAGGAGAGCGAGTGGTAAAGGGAAGAGGAGAGCGAGTGTTAGAGGGAAGAGGAGAGCGAGTGGTAGAGGGAAGAGGAGAGCGAGTGTTAGAGGGAAGAGGAGAGCGAGTGGTAAAGGGAAGAGGAGAGCGAGTGGTAAAGGGAAGAGGAGAGCGAGTGGTAAAGGGAAAACGAGAGCGAGTGGTACAGGGAAGAAAAGCTTGGCAGAAATGAATTGATGCAAGGGATCAAAAGAGGGTTAGAGAAAGGAAATCTTCAGCGAGACAAATTCCTCCCACAACTCGCATAATTGTACATTTCGTCTTTCAGTCAATGTAGTATTTTTCTCAGCCAAATTCATCCATGTATTCAGTACGCAATCGAATTTACATGGAACATTTGCGTCAAGCGATGCCTTACGTTAGCTACAGAAACTCTGTCGAAATCTCAAAGTCATATAGAACAAAAGGGAAGTGAATTGAGAGGAGTATAGAGCATGCAGCACAGGGCGCGTGAGGACACATTGAAAGCAAAGACATTGAGGAAAACGAGAGAAATGCGATACAAATGGACGAAAGACAAGGATAGGGCGGATAGATGGATTGATGGGTGGACGGCAGGACGGAGGGGCAGATGGATGAATGGATGAGTGGGTGAGTAGGCGGACGGTTGGATGAATGGATGGATGAATGGGAGGATGCATGGCTGGATGGGTCGGTAAGTGGATGACTGTGTGGTTGGATGAATGGGTGGATGAATAGATGAAAAGATGGTTGGATGGGTTTATGAGTGAATGGATGAAAGGATGAATGAATGATTGGGTTAATGGATGATAGATGAAGCATAGATGGATAGATAGGAATGGATGGATTAAAGGATGAATGGTAGAAGCAAGGAGAATATAGGAGATAGGAGAAGAAAGGACAGGACAGCAGAAGTATATAAACCGATGCAACTATAATACGTTGATGTCGTTGTGAGTTCCAAATGAAATTAAATC
>OY744612.1:37011381-37023313 GCA_963556255.1 Allolobophora icterica
GTCAAATGGATGCATGCACTGAAAAATGTTATGGTTTTTGTTTAACGACGCTCTTTCGTAACGAAGATGATTAGCGTCGCCCTCCTCCTTCGTCCAGGCTTCGGACTGGCACCACCGGATTGCGGCAGCAGCGGAGAAGTTCGCCGGAAGCGCGCCATGAAAATTAAACCCGTTTACCCGGAACACATCGACTGTTACTGTCACGCACGCATCTCAACACGCATACACGTCACCAAGCAAGTGACACACACACACACACACGCACGCACGCACGCACGCACACACACACAAACATATATATATATATATACATGTATCCATATATATAGTCTATACATGAGCGTGTCCAAAATATATATAACGTTAGCCGTGTGTGAATACATTATGGGCGGGCATACATAGGTCTAATAGACCTATTGATTTCCTGCCATGGCAGCTGATCCGGTGTGGTCCGACATAAAGTCCGGGGTTGAGATCTGTCCGACTCCGCCCACTTCCGTTGCCAAGACAGTGTTTGGCACGACTTATGCGAGATATTGTCCGAGGGAAATGATGTCCGGACCAGTGGTATGGACAGTTACACGACGTCGTTTAAGTATTGTGTAAACATTTGAAGTATCTTTTTTAAAGCAATAGCAATAGGACAAGCGAAACAATAATTTTTGTCCGTAGAGACGATGAAAACAGAAAAGTGTGAGCAGTCGCATCATTATTTTTGATGAACAATTCTGTAGCTGCAGGGTTCACAGTAACGTCAGTTCTAATTTTACAAACAATTTCCCATGCTGGAAAGTGGCGATGGAATTTTGTAGCGCTTTATTTTATGAACACATATTGTTTTCATATCGTTTACATTATTCGTGAGTAACTTTAAACCTAATTTAATGTTTTGTGGTTTCCAAATCAGCATATTTTCTACACTTGTACCATCTACCAATGTTTAACTCAAACACGGAATAGATTCAAACCGGACAAGATTTCACAGTCGATTAATTAATCTACCGATACCGCTCTATTCAGCCGTGCTGGAGTCGGGAGCACCTCTGAGTAGTTCTCCTGAAGAAGCGCTTTATAAATGTCCGTTATGAATGAATGAATGAGTGGGCTAAATAGTTCAATCATGGAGTTGATAAAATGAGAATTCAATTTTCTTTATCTTAGAATTAAATTATCTACGCGGGAACTATGAAAACTAGCACCGCACAACATTTCTTGTTGACGTTTTTATACTAATTTATTTTTAAATAAATTCATTCATTCTGGATATTTATATAGCGCCTCGACGAGAGAGCTACTCAAATGCGGAAATTATACTTTAAAAACCCGCGCTACCGAATTTCCATACATACATTCCGTATCTTTGGTGTTTGGGAAAAATAATTTATGTATTTTCCGGACAAGAATTCACAGTCCGATTGATAGTTCAGCTTGACAGTTTCTTTCTGACGTCATCGGTCACGTGACCAATGACAATATTTTTCGGACATATCTTCACCACGGACTTAATCTCGCATCACACCTGCCAAACACTGGACAGAAACGTTCATCGATGATTTCTGTCTTGGGGCTAGGACTTCGGAATTGAGACCGACCATCACTGCCTCAGGGACGACTCTCAATTTAATATTCTAAAGGCCAGGACAATAGTAATGTCATAATATAACAGTTACATAAGACATTTGTAAACATTTTGAATGGCGAAAAGATTCAAAATAATTCAAATGATGGTCTCATGATATGGCCTTTTTCTGTATTTTAATTTAATATTTTCTATTATATAGCGCCAATATGGAAAGCCAAAAATCAATCGATAGCAAGTAGCAGTTCTGCGTTGAGTATTTGCTGAAAGTTACGACACCTCGACCGTCAAGACGTACCAAGACGTACCAAGACATACCATCCATCCATCCATCCATCCATCCATCCATCCATCCATCCATCCATCCATCCATCCATCCATCCATCCATCCATCCATCCATCCATCCATCCATCCATCCATCCATCCATCCATCCATCCATCCATCCATCCATCCATCCATCCATCCATCCATCCATCCATCCATCCATCCATCCATCCATCCATCCATCCATCCATCCATCCATCCATCCATCCATCCATCCATCCATCCATCCATCCATCCATCCATCCATCCATCCATCCATCCATCCATCCATCCATCCATCCATCCATCCATCCATCCATCCATCCATCCATCCATCCATCCATCCATCCATCCATCCATCCATCCATCCATCCAGATGATTTGCTGATGTTGTGCTTGTCCTTCACCTTCCAGATCCTACATGTCCCATGGTACACCTCTTGAAGTCTATTTTGTACAATTCAACCAGCTTAGTTCCAATGAATCGTAGGAGCTCTGCGTCAAGTCAGATGGGTTGTCGAGAGATAGGCATACTGTCTGGTGTACAAGAGCACAGATCTAACATACCCACTCAACACTTGACATGCAGCACGTTACACATACAGGTAACTGCATAATCCTTACACATCTCGCGCATAAAATCCATGAAATACAAAGGTGCATGATAGCCATTAGTTGAGCGTTGATCTAGTGCGCAAGTTCGAACCTCTCCTGTGTCCAAGACGCGTGCTTGGAACAACAGATCGATGCCTTCAGTATTACATAACACACGGCGCTGTATAAATTCCACAGAAAGAAACGAATACAGCACAGTACATAAAACGCATAGCATAAACGATGTATACCGACCGAGAGGATGACTCGTTCCGGTGACGTCAAACAACGAACCATGGTCGGAAAGTATTTCTGACGCCGAGTATAAATTACGCGTCTGGTTTAATTTAATAAAATCGCCGACAACGGCTGCTTTTCCGCCGGCAGCCATTTTCCCGGCCCATAATGCCGTTCGGCAGCGACAGCGGCGGGGCAGTGAAGCAGACGACAGCATCACGTCGGGCGCCAGAGTTCGTGACAAATACTCGACCCATATGAATAATCGACCTACGGACCAACCCACGGACAAACGAACAGACAGACAGACAGACAGACAGACAGACAGACAGACAGACAGACAGACAGACAGACAGACAGACAGACAGACGAACGTATGAACAGACGAACAGACGGACTGAAGGGCAAACAAATGGTTGGACTAACAGCCGGTAAGAATTTCAACGGACAAAGAGACAGACGAGCAACAGGACAGACGGGAGGATGGGGTGGGGTGGGGGTGGACTGTACATCCCAACGTGGTTGATAGTAGGCGCTGCGGAGACGTTCTGTCACCGAGAAGGCACATATGCTTAGAAATTTCGAACCCCTACCTTGTATGAGACTTCTGAATTCCAACATGGCTGCCAGCAAGGCAAAGATGGCGATCCGAAGCGCGCGATCGAACACGCCCGACCCCGACATAATCGCGGGAAAAGGTCGGAGCGCCGCAGCGATGAAGAAGAAGAAGCAGGTGCCAACGGACGGCCGACTACAGTTGCTCTACACGACCGGACGACTTAAGTAGCCCGGCTGCTGATGCTGCGGCGGTTGCTCTTGGACTGCGACTGCTGCTGCTGCTGCCTCTGCGGTCATCGTTGCTCCTCGCCTCTGACAGATGACGCCGCATTCGCCTGATATGAAACGCATCGAAAGGGATCCGACAGTTGCACCGGATGGGGTAAGATTCGACCCGGATGGGCATTTTTTAAACTCGGTAGCGACATTTGTGAGTGGAATAAAAGATCAAGAAGACATGTGTCATTCGTCTTCTGAATTTCTGATTCTGACCTTTTGCCCTCTCAATGGCGATGATTCGTTCTGATGATCTGTGGGAAAAGCATCGTTTCCTAGTATCACTTGTTAGGTACATACTTAACTTCTCCAGGAAACGAGTTGACTGATAACAGGACCTTTGATGACATCAGAATTTAATTTTTTAGCCTTTCGCGATATTCGTACATTCTTTCAGTCACTGTCTTCAGAATTTCAGATGACCTCTTTAGGTCATCAGCATGACCTCTTTAGGTCATCAGCAGTTTGACCATCTTCTTTTTCTCGTTGTTTCCATATAAAGGCATGACGACTGATCCAAAAATATCACAAAATGTTCTCAAATTTTGGGAATATCCAAGTTTAGGTGTCCTCCCAATCTAAATATTGGGGACTTGTCCCTCTGTGCCACAAGGATCGACCCATGTGTTGCCTCCTGCGTTGCTTTATAACTTTTTAAAAATCTTATTGTACCTAATCTTGCTCATACCTTGCATACGAAACAACTTATAGAAATATTCAAACATTTAGCGTTTAAAACCCAGCTAAACGCCGAATTGTGCACTACTGGCCCGGTTAGCTACATTCAGGAGCGTAACTGTGGTCTAAAAAGTGGGGGTACCAATTTCTTACATTCACGAAACAAGGCGGAGACTGCGAACTCTCGGAAGGCACAATAATAAAATATTGATTGGTATTGTTCAACAAGTGGGGGGGTACGATACCCCCAGTCCAAAATGTGAGGGTACGGGTACCCCTCGTACCCCCACAAATTACGCCTATGCTGGTGAAGGATCTACTCCCATCAATTCATTGAAAAATAAGCAGGGTCGATGCCATACGGTCGCCATAGAAAAAGCGTGTATATTTAGACAGTTCTAGAGACTAGAGTTACTGTAGCCCATGTATAATACGTGCTCGGATTCATGCGGTTTTCCCTTCAGCTTGCAGTCGCGCGCCGGTTATGACTAAGAGTGTGAATCAGGCGGATAGGTGGAGCCACCGTCAGCAAGAGCCCTTGACGGGACAATCGAACAGCAATGTCTGTTAATAACAGACACTACTGTGGCTACAGATTGCTTTTTCAGGACACAAATTGTCTGATGACAGGAGGCCAACGTTGTCGCGTATTTGAAGCACATTTGTCTGTGGCGTAGTTGAAGCACATTTTTTTTGTCTGATTACGATAAATGACACTCGAGTACAACGACTGTGTTTGCTGCAAGACAACTGATGACGAACGTCGTGTGGCCGAAAAGCTGTTACTAATGTGATACCTCGAGAAGTGTTCTCCTATCGGACGCCTTAGTTGGTGGAGACAATACGCTGAGTCATCCCTGAGACGCTGCATGATCAAATACTCCCGAACAAATACGCTCCACGGCTTCAAAGCTATGAGTTTTGATATTCATCGGAACGGGTGTAGGCTACAGGGTGAGTCAGCACTTAAGATTAGATTGCAAAAATGTAACATCTGGACTATTTGCCCTCAATCTTCTGTTTCCATAACCAGTGTTTAATCTAGACACCTTTTTTTGAGGGGGGAATTCCCCCAGATTTGTGTTTCCCCAGAGGCCGGCAATATTACGTTTTGGGGAGGAAAATCCCCCCAGGATACATGGTTTCCCCCGAGAAGGTCAATAAGATACTCTGAGAGATGAATTCCTAAAAAAGGTCATCAAGGTTTTTTGTGAGAGTGATTCATAGAAAAAGTCTGAAAAGTTGAACGAATGTCTAAAAAATGTCATCAACTTTGAAATCTGAAAAAGTCTGGAACTCTTTCAAGATGGATGACATGATCAAAAAACTCATGTGTAAATTCGTTGTCCCCCAGAAACCTTGTTTCCCCTCCCAGAAGAGGGGGACTAGATTAAACACTGTTTCATAACTTATCGTAATTATTTAACGCCAGGCAGGAACGCAGAAGGCCATAATTGCTCTCTGTGCCAAGCGTATAAAAAAAATAGCGCCCCCGCCACCAAAGATCAACTTAAACAATAACGACCAAATTTCTTATCTCGAATATAATATTTACTATGAATGTTCAAATGACAATTTTAAATAAGCCTGTACTGTCCGTTATCTATCTATTAATATTATATATTAAAACTTTTATTTGTTTTTACTTAATTTCATTAAGTTAATTTAATTTTAAATGGCTATTATATTTAAGATAAAGTAAGTAGTTCAATAATTAAATCATTCCGTCTCAAAATTTGCGCCCCCTCTTGAGTTGCGCCCTATTCCATGGCACCGCTGGAACACCTCTCGCTACGGCACTGGCTCCAGGGTGTAATTAATACGCGTAAGCTCCTATGTAAAGACTAAAGACTTGCTCAAGGACCCTGTAAAGTGACCTCGGGTTTACACAGACCTGAAACCTACAAGTATACGCCGGTTGGATCAAGCGCCCGTGTTCTTTGCACAGGCCAGGCCCTCTAGAGTCTAAAATAGACTGAAACGATACGAAAGTCGTGAATTTAAAGACAAACGAATATTCTTCCAAGCACCGACATTTAATCATTACAGAATCTGTACACAGAATAGACCTATCATACAATTATAAAATACATCTAAGGCCACTGTATAAACTCCCAAGAAAACCGATTTCAAAATGTTAGTTAAACTACACGCAACTTCACTCAAAGCAATGATTTAAGCTAAGTATTCAAATGACGCTGGAAGCGTTGCTGTATTTTGAGTACGCTTTGCTTAAAGTTCTGTACCGAAACGTCGCAGCAGAACTCGAGTGTCATGATCCGCCAATGCATTGCCACTTGTCTTGCTAGCCTGTACAGTGTACAAGACATTCAAACTGAGTAAAACATCGAGCGCCACAAGTAAGGAAAACAAAGAGTCACATTCGGTGAAACGAAAGACATTGCTGACGTCACGGTGGGTGACGTAAGAAGATCAGACATTTATGCCTAGTGAGATCAGAAGTCTCTGAAGCTGATTGCCTATCAACATCTTTCTCGAAAAATCTCACATTTACCACAAGTTGCTTATTTGTACAGAGTTTAATCAACGCATGCGCAACCTGAGTTTACATTTGTGGCGAGTGAACCTCGAGTTGTATAGAGTAAGAGACACGTAGGTTGTCACTCAGCTTTATAGACCATTACACACACGCACCCACCCCATACACACACTTACACACACTTACACACACTTACACACACTTACACACACTTACACACACTTACACACACACACACACACACACACACACACACACACACACACACACACACTTACACACACACACACACACACTTACACACACACACACACACACACACACACACACACACACACACACACTTACACACACACACACACACACACACACACACACACACACACACACACACACACACACACACACACACACACACACACACACACACACACACACACACACACACACTGCCGCCAGAGAATATCTTTGAATTGTATATGCACATTTGTATCTCGGCTCCGTTTGCAAATAGTAACCTTTGAAGTACACTATTTAAGTGATTTTAGGTTTCAACCTTACAATTGAAGGGCTTGCAGCAATAACCAGGTATGTCGGATTTTTTGAGTTTTGGGAAAATGGCTTCAAAGATTTGACACTTTAAACTGTTGTATCTAAGCCATTTTACGAGATATCGACAAGCTGTTTGAAGCACCATGTGAGTTATTATTGTCTTTCACGAAATTGTTACATAATGCATTGCAAAAGATAACTTTAATGTTTTTTTCACGACATTTTGCTTCATACCTGGTTATTGACACTCAATAGCCCAGTATGAAGCAAAAATCGTCTGCTGTTAGTCGACATACCCTATTCTTGCACCAAATGGTGACTAGCACACAGTACAAATTAATCGTGCAATAAGAAAGTAAGTCATCATAACTACATTACAGTAAGGAAAAAATAACGTAAAATCAGTGAATTGTAGAGTAAGTAAGAGACAATAACCGGGTATGTCAAATAACCTGATTATTGCACCGGTCTTAATACAAATATTACAAGAAAAAACGGCAATTTTTGTTATCATACCGGGTTATTGCATTGGAGTAATGCCCCCGGTTGCTAAATACTATATGTCGACAAACTGTTTTATCCAAAAGCCAATTCAAAAATAATCAGATTTGCACCAAATTTGCAGGGTATGTAGAATACAATATTCCAAGCACGCTGGCATACTTTTTCACATAAACCAGGTATGTCGACATACCTGGTTATTGAGGCAAGCCCTTCAATTATTCTGGAATGCATTATCCGAGACTGTATTGGTTTCAACACAGAACAACAAGTCAAGAGTTCATTCGGTTCGTTGTCTTCGCCACCATACAATTTAGACTGTTCAAAAGGCTCAACTTAGATCCTCAATTGTCTGCCTACAGATAAAAGACACCAGAGTTGGACTCAAAGGCAATGAAACGAATTTTTATTTCAGGGTTCTATGCACACTATAGCTTCTGAAATTAATTGTTATATGGTTTGTTCAGCACACATAAGAATCTCGTTGGAGCCTCTTTCAACCGGAAACCCTAGAGAAACAGGATGCTGTACTTGAGCTGACTGGTTCGAGTACTCGTTACGTGTATATAGTGTGCAAATTCTAGCCTCTCCGGAGACGGTTTTTATGTGGGGATAATTGCTCAGCGTCATCAATTGACGCTTAATCATTATATACTGGTGCCTAACAAATAACGGAATAATAGTTGAAGGCTGAAGTGACTGCAGCAATTGCATAGTGATTACTGAACTTTCAGTAACTGAAATTACAACGTCATGGTGTTTTCACTAATGCGGGACTCTCTTTGATAATTAATTCCACGAGTATAAACCGGTAACTGCGAACCAAGGAATTCCTAAGAAAAAAAACATAGTTCATCCCATGTAACAGCTCTATATTTGTACACTTTGAGTAACTTATACGCGTTGGCCCCTATGCAAAAGCGTGTATTCCCCAAAGAATAATATTATTGCAGATTTCCATGCGTATCCGCATGCATAGTTAATTTCTGATTGAAAAATGCAAACAATTGCCATTATATATCTTAAGTCATATGGAGGACGCACATACTGCGTCAAATTATGCCAAATTCCATTTCAACTAAATTTCTGTCGCAACCGTTCCAGCATTCAGCGTGGGAAGTATTGCAAGAAGTCACAGTGGAAGCCTGCAATCAAGCGGATACTATGGTAACGGGACGAGAAAGATGGCGGCGTCTCCAAGTAACGAAGAGTCGGTGATGTCGGGTGGGTTAACGACGACGAGGGTTCACATCTTTTCCACGTAGTTGTTGGGGAAAATGCCCTGCTTCCCACGAATCTTTCCAACCCACCATCCAGACGCATCTAAAGAGAACACAACCTCTGTTGAATTAGACAGATTATTATAGTTATTGATAACTGGAAGTTGGAACATGGCAGATCAACAGTGTGAGAATTACAGAAAAAAAGTCGGGGAAGGGGGAGGGGTCAGAGAAAATTCATAAATGAAATAGAAAGCTTAAACTCCTTAAAGTGATGACATCACCAAATTTATTAGTATACAATTCACATGGTCACACATCTCACAATAAACCATTACCCTACATGATACACCATGGAACTTTCTTCTTTTTATTAGAGACTCAGAGTCAAATAATGCGAAATCACACTAGCACAACCGAGGGGGTTGGAAACGACCCCCTGGGTGTGCAATTAAGACTTAACTGTGGGGTCCTAAGAAAGACTAGGGGGTTGAATCCCCCAACAATTCTCACCATGGAGCTCAATCAATCAATCAATCAATTTCGTTTTTTCTCAAAATCAAACTGACAAGGTCGCAACTTGTAACAGATTACAACTAATTAGCTTTACTTTCTTTACTTTACAGTCGATGGCCATACCACAATCTGAATTAATCCACTTGAGAGAACAATTGAAATTCAAAGCGGCCAGAGAGATCAGGAGACGACTACGGCGTTTAAGTGAGTCAATCATCGTTGTATAGCTACTTGCAAGTATTTGCCTGTGGCCATGTATCTAGCTCCTTACTTACGTCTAGCTATAGCACTACATCACTGTGATAGTAGTAGTAGTAGTAGAAGGCGTGGTGGCTCAGTGGTAAGTTAGGCGCCTTGTGACCGGAGGGTTGCAGGTTCGAATCCCACTCTAGCCGCTGCGTACGGACCTTGGGCAAGTCCTTCACTCGCAATTGCTCGTGGCGCTTCGGCGTGAAAATTCCGGCACAGTATACCAATGCTGTAGTCGGGAGCGCCTCTGAGTAGTAGTTGACTTCGAGAGGCGCTATAGAAACATACGGAATAAATAAATAAATAAATAAGTATACCTTCTCGAATGAGTTCTATCTGTTCGTTTTCGTTGAAGCTCAGTTCATCCGTGTCCTGGGCTTCGTATGTGTAGATGGCTCGGACCATCGGACCCTTCGTTTTCGGCTTATTCTGGATCGGTGGACGAGGACCTGGAGTCTTTCTATCCATAGAGGCACGCTTCTCTCTGGCAATAGATAAATTACGTTTCAAACCAAGACCTCTAAAGCGCCGTGAAAAGCAAATCATTCAAATCAAATCATTTATTGGAACACATAAGCTAACACATAAGCTAGCAGTACGTTTACCGTTTTACCTGTTTTACCTGCATGACTTCGAAAACATATGCTCACTCTTCATTTACCGTTTTACCTTCTTTACCTGCATGACATCGAACACATTATGCTAACTCTACGTTTACCGCTTTTCCTTTTTTTTACCTTTATGATATCGAGCACATAATGCTAACTCCGTTTTTCCTATTTTACCTTCATAACATCGAGTACATATGCTAACTCTATGTATGCCCCTTTACCCCTATTAACTGCATGACATATAGCATAGTATACTAATTCTACCATTACCGCTTTACCTTCACCACTTGTATGACATTTGGCCTAGCATACGAACCCTGCTCTTCCTGGATCGAGTGCAGGAACCGCCTGAGATGGAACTGGTTGTCTTGGTCTCCCGGATCCTGGAGGTGCGGTCCGTGGTAGATTAGGCGCCGGTTGCCGTATGGCAGGGCCATTAGCCCGAGGGGCTGCTGGGGCCGGGTGCCTCGGTGCCCCGCCAGGACCTGGTGGTCTACCACCCTTGTTGACCACGCCATACTGGTGGCTCTCTATCCAGACACATAGTAGAAAACACTTTCAGAAATAACTGTCAGACATCACACATGAAATTTATTATTATTTTTATTGTTAATATTATTATTATTCTTCTTACTATTATTTTTTTAAATATTTATTATTATCGTAATCGTCATCGACATCATCATTACCATCGTCGTCGTCGTCGTCGTCGTCGTCGTCGTCGTCGTCGTCGTCGTCGTCGTCGTCGTCGTCATCATCATCATCATCATCATCATCATCATCATCATCATCATCATCATCATCATCATCATCATCATCATCATCATCATCATCGTCATCATCATCATCATCATCGTAGTCGTCGTCGTCGTCGTCATCATCGTCGTCGTCATCATCATCATCATCATCATCATCATCATCATCATGATAATCTTCCAGTAGGCCTACACATTGGGCCGTTTAGCATAGCTCTCTGGCAGAGTGTTTGCGAGAAGCCTAAGTGTCTAGGACCTCTAGGTACATACCGTAGAGGCATTTTTACTGTACAATGCAACTATATGATGAGAGTATGAAGAGACTTTAAAAAGAATCCTGACCTCTTCCAGCTGATGGAGCAGGTCGTGATGGCTGTGATCGGTTGGCTTGTGGGGCTGGTCTGCGACCGCCACCTCCACCTGTTCCATTGGCAACGACGTTGATATGCCGAGGTATTTCGTTTGGATTGACCTTCGCCCTTTGACCCGGCCCTGTTAGAAACATTGCATTGCAAAACACTTGAAATGCAATTAGGCCACTTTAAAAGTATTGGACAGTAAGTACGTCGTCATCATCATTGTCGTCGTCATCATTATTATTATCAAAATTGTCATCGTGCACCGTAATTGCGTGTGCTGCCAGCTGGCGGGTGGGAAGGATTTATATAAATCTTTTCGGTCATTTATCAAGTCCAAATCGTGTTTGGTTCAAGTATTGACGTATATCCTCTGTTTGACGGCGTCTTAAGGCAGCCAGTGCCGTTGACGTCGACCTTGCCTTTATTACATTTCCGCTAATTT
>OY744612.1:37023513-37171013 GCA_963556255.1 Allolobophora icterica
TTACCAGTGCAAATTCAAAGCTGTGCATACAGCTGCAGGAAAGTCAAGTCAAATTTAGCCCGACAAAATCTAAAACTTTTTCAGTCCAGTTTAACCCAATGCAATCCAACATCTACTTAAAAGCCTATTCTAAAAACTAACCCAATCTAAGTCATAAACTCTTTCAGCCAAACTCTAATTTTATATGATCTGATAAGATATGATAAAAACCTACGTGACCTAGTCTAACCGTGACCCGACCTAACATAATGTGACTTGAGTCACCTGACCCAACCTAACTTGACCTGACCTAATATTGCTACAGCTCAGTCCAGAAGCTTTACCTATTTGGGCCCATCAGTTGGAATCGCCACTGATGAGTTTGTTCTTGAAGTGGTGCTTTATAAATGTCATATTATAATTGCAATTACAATTAATGTAACCTAACGAAACCTAACCTAATGCAATCTAACCGAACCTAACCTATAGCCTAAATTTATCCAATCTAATCCAGTCCAATCCATTTTCAGTCTCTCAAATCATTTTAACCTAACGTATTCCAATTCAATCTACTCAATCTAATGTCTCACAACACATGCAATTGTAACAGCGCATTTATATAACGCCACTTCAAGACAGACTTTATGAAACCGTAGGATATGAGTCTGACTATAACACGGATGAAATCAAACAATTCCGGGCAGCGAAGAGGAGAGACGTTTTCATCAGATAAATCTAACACAATTTGCCTCAGTTCGCACGCAAACGAATATCTGACTCTGTGTTGTGTAAGAGAGAATTAATTAACTCACTGATCTGTGAATTCGATGTTTAGGTCCCGCTTCGTCATTTCTTTGTACCGTTTCGATATTATCGATAGAAATTCCGTTTTGAACATCGACTCCAATACGCTCCCATAATCGTTTTCAACATGAACCACAAACAAGTCATCCTGGCGAGTACTACACAACACCAACAACAAACTGAATAAGATAAGACAATCTAACAATCCGTTTATTACTAATCTAATCTCATGACACTTCTATAGTTCCATTATCCAAATGTACAAGGTGTCAGTTGATTGAAACCGAAGTCCAAAATCGTAATTTCGTACATTACTGGCTAAGGTTTTCTAAAGAGAAATGTATCGAAAGCAACAAATACCGAAATCTCCACTGCATAGTTCAGAATTCAGTTAATCATAGCACATAATAATAGAGAAACAGGGATGTGCTTGATTAGACCAACCATTCTAACAAATCATGAGGGCAAGTAGGCCTACGCTCTTTGTGCTCCCTGCTGTCAATATAAACAATTTCAAAATAGTAATATGATTCGACGTATCTTTGGCAATGTTTAACTGTGCATATCCGTCTAGTTCATAATATAAATTAGCAGTTTAAAAAATATGCATGTAATCGTTCTACATAATTTAATGCCTGTCGATTGTCCGATGCAAGTAAAAGCTACTTAGGCCTCCTGCTCAGTTAGTTGCTGTTTAACGACGGTTACGACACATGAAAAAGATGATTAGCGTCGCCCTCCTCCTTTCTCCAGGCTTGGGACTGGCAATGCCAGATTAGTGGCGGGAGTTGTCTACTGCTTATATGTATTTGCTTGTTTATAAATAGGCACAAAGGGAGACTCCCTCCTGAGAACTATCACGGAAGAAACAATGGAGAACAAGAGAACGAGAGGGGTGACCTCGACGGATGCTGGTGCACTGGATGATGAATGACGGATGGATACAGGAAACTGAAGGAAGAAGCCCACGGTCGGAAGGTTGGACTTTGAACGTGCCTGGTGGCAGAGGACTCGAAGAAGAAGATATGGGCACAGTGGTATCTGAGTTACGCAGAAGTTCATTTTGTGAATGGCTTCTTATGTCGAAGAGCAATCCTTACAAATGAACATTATGGATGCCAAGAAAAATAATCAAATGGAATCGTCACCTTAGAGAAATTTTTGTTATCTGACTCAGCTGTATTTTTCTTTTCACGATTTCGATTATCTGACCCTTTTGCGGACCCTTCTTTATCTGTAAAACAACGCAAGCCCACAATTTGTAGAGGCCACCGTTTCTATAAAGGAAACCCACGAACATAGGAATTTTATCATCTAACATAAAGATAAGATAAACGCTTGTTTAGTATATCCCTCACTACTAGCAATTTCAAAGTGTGTCGAAATGGCATGCAGCTGGCATAGTAATAGGCCTATCAGGTGTATCTAGATATCTAGGCTTCATTGAAAAGCCGATGATTTGACTGTCAGATATGTGCAGCCATAACAGCATATTTGCATATGCGGGCATACTTCTTGCTTCCAGGCTAAATTGCATGCATACTTACGTGCTTCGTCATGTGATACAGTTTCAAAACTTTGTCCTTACAGTTAATCGAAACATAGATTCAGCAAATTAATTATCAGAAATTTTTATGGCTTCACCCGAGAGAAACAATTTGGGCCTAAGCAGCGCTCCAGAACTGAGAACTCGTGATCCCAGCCTTAAAGAAGGAACATTGTCGAAATAATAATTTGAAAAATAATCTAGAATAATTATAAGAATCAAATAACACAAGTGATTGAACTGAGCCGTGGTAAAGTTATTTAAAACATAATCTACTGCTACCTTTTCTCTACCGACCAAATAAAGGTATTTTGCGGTCAGCATTAGGTCTCTTTTCGTCATCTACAAACAAACAACTAGCAATTAACTGCATACACAAAATTACATTAACTACATGCATTTAATAACATTAACTGCATACATAAAATAACATTAACTGTATACATAAACTACATTAACTGCATACATTAGAATGATTAGATAACATTAACTGCGTAATAAATGCCACTCGCCTTCCCACGCCTGTCGTACTTGCGAACGTTGTCTGCGAACTCGACCCGCTCTCGTTTGTTGTCCAGCAGGGCTCTCAAGGCCGGCTTTGCCTCCAGACCAATGTAATCTCCGACGAAGGTTCTATTGAGGCTGAACCGACGCCTCTCCTTCTTGTTGTATAAGATATCAGATGCTGAAACAAACCGAAAACAGGCGTCAGAGGTTGGAGAATGGGTCTACTGAAACATTCGTCCGTCTTTTCGCTGGCTGATTCATTCATGCATTCACTTATTCATTCATTCCTTCATTCTGAGCATTTATATATCGCCCCGTTCAGGTATCCACCCATAAGAGCTCTCAGCTCAATCCTGGCGATATATGAGCAGGGTGAACAAGAGCAGGAATTAAGATACGGGATATGTAGTAGCACCGATAACACCTGGATGGTGAGACAAGTGGAGGATGCGATCTTCGCCAACAGGCAGAGAGCCCAAATACTTATGTACAGTACATTGCACATCTGAGTAGTTCTCGTTGAAGAGGCGCTATATAAATGTCCGATGTGAATGAATGAATGAATGAATACAATAAAATTGTAATTTGATAATGCCCTATTTACTTCAGATAGAAAGGAAGCACACGAATAATGATTATAAAAACAAACAGCATGAGACGTACAAAGAAAATTCTAATATACAACTAAATGAAAGCTTCCTTCTTTTTACAAATGATATATGGGAATATATTTTAATTCATACCTTCTTGCCTGAGACGAATGTATTGTTTCCTTGCATTCCATTTTCGGAAGGCCTTTTGTATAACTCGAGCGTACCCGTCAAACTTTCTCTCCCGCAATTCCTCCAGTAAGAAGAGCTGCACAGGTTAAAAGAAGCTCCTGGATATATTTAACCATTTGACGTGCATTTAGTTATATTAACTTGCGCTTCGTAAAACTTCCTATAATAATAATGCCCTATTATTATATTAATTAATAAGATGCACGGGGAAAATATATGACACATGATATTCACATGAAAAGTCAACAATAATTAGCTCCTTCTCCAACTGGGCAAACAAATTATTCGTCTTTGGTAATTTTTAATTATTAGCCGGTTATATTGACTTCAGCAAGGTCATCCTAATAAAACTATAACCGTGATATAGCCTATGTTGTAATGATATCTGTTTAAACATGTCTTGTATTTGCTTACATGATAGAGGTTTCAACCACGTAGAATTACCATTAGCATGAGCTTTTGTAACGCTCGGGTGAATTTAAAGTTTCTGAAATTTACTTGCTTTTGTTACGAATCTTGTACGGAAAACAATGGATTTTAAACATCTGTTATTAAATATAACCGTCACATGTATCAACGCCTACACAGTTAGTTGTCTGGCACCTTGGAAATCGTCTATCACACGCTCAAGAGCTGCAGAGTTGAACATATTATAAGCGCCTTCCCAACGTTCCGCAAAGGACTTGGGAACTTTGACTTCACTACGCAGTTTATACAGTTACTATAGACATTTATATAGCGCTGTTTGTTCATTTGTCGGATCTGCAAATTTTGACTGATACACACAAGCACATTGAAGCCGGAAGCAGTCGGCTGAGAGGAATGTTTGTTGTATCGTCATTTGAAACGGATACTGAAATGCGCTATTTATTTGCCCAGATATATACACATGTGCACAGAACACTTGAAATTTGGGTGAACTCTAAGTTTTTCTGGTGGTAGAATGTAGTATAACCAGACACTTCTGGGTGAAACTTGATGCAACATCGCCTCACAAACTGTTTGATCTTGGACCACAGTCTATGCTGTCATAAGCTTTATCAGTCGATAGGCTCAGTGTTACTATGCAGGATGCTGGCAAGTTACTGTAAAAGTCTCACTGTGAAAGTACGTAAAGCTCCAATGTGATGTCCCATGTATGTGAAAGGAGGCGCTCGTTTTCTGCATGCTCTTCCGCCCTTGAGCCGTTAATGGATAAAGCCCAAGATACTGGAAACATGAGTAGTGCATCGCAGTACTTGCCGTTTACACCCAGTGTACTGTGTACACCAGTATCAAAGTATACTGTTTGGTGATAGAAATAAGTAGGCCCCTATGCATGAACAGTTTAGTGCACGATCATTATTCGGAGTCTGTTCTTTGACTTAGAGACTAAGGGTGCCATCAATTAGACCAAACAGTCTCAGTATTTTTTCGAAGTTTTTCTTGTAGGACAGCTTACCGATTCTGGAGTTTTAATGAAGATTTTTGTTCGTCCCATCTGGTACTGGTCCGTTTCCATGTTGACAGTCTTGAAGAGATGGAGGATTCCCTGTTTGACATCGCCCTTCCACTGAGGATACGTCTCTGGCGTTAAGATTGCATACCTATCAAAATAATCAATTACAGGCAATGTAATGTATGTATGTATGTGTGATTATTATAAGGTGCGCAAGGTCACACAGAAATGCGAATTAATTTTGAGGCGCGGTTATTCAGTCGCCAGATGAAGAGCTGTTAAATATCCAAATTCTTGAAAGCCAGTGAGAAATAATGAGTTCTGAGGATGTTTTTTGTAATGGAAGACAAGAGTTCGAACTTCCGACAGACATTGGTAATACCATTCCTAAGGGGTAGCAAAATGAAATGCATGAGAGCCCGTGACAGTGCTACATCGAGGCTCAACCAAAAATCCCGTACCCGAAGATTGCAGATTGCGTGGCGGAAAGTAAGGAGAGAGTAGTTAGTGGCCGAAGGTAGGCAGGAGTGCTCGTTGTGAGGGTTTTATAGGTAAGACAAGCCAGTTTAAATCTTATTCAGAATTCTACAGGAAGCCAATGCAGCTTTAATGAGCTTCAATGAGAGAATGCGTGCAAAACCACAAGAGCCACAAATTTTTTGATGCGCTGAAGCCTGTCGACTTCAAGGCCTGATATGCCTGCAAACACAGAGTTGGCGTAATGTAATATAAGTCGATTGTTTGTTTGGGTTACTTTTAACGAACCAAACTATTATATTGAAAGATGATGCTTCTAGATGTTTTAACGGCAGCAGAAAGAGTGGTTGACAAAACGAACACATTCCTAAGTTTGTTGTCCTTGTATGAGTATTACCAGCATATATGTTACAGGCAATTCGCAAAACCAGGGATTTTGTAAAATGCCTGAAATTTTTAGGCAATTTGTAAAATCCCTGATTCACTCAGGCACTTTACAAAATCCCTGAAAAAACCAGGCATTTTGTAAAATCCCTGAAATCAGAAGACGAAAATTTTACAGATTACCTGAAATGAAAATGGCGAACATAATCGAAGTTTATATGCAAATAAGCCCTATTTTCAAAGGTTTGTCATTTTTAGATGGTATTTTATTTAAAATTCAGTTCTCAAGTTGTAAAACAGGGATTTTTTAAAATTTATTATGCACACAAACCTTATTTTGAATGGATTAACATTTGTACATGGTATGACCATATATTTTAAGTTCAGTTCTCAAAAGCAGTTTTTCTGTTTTCACATGACATACTAGAATGACATCGACTGTTACACTTAACTTATTCATTATTAATTGACAGATTAATTATTTTTCAAAGAGAAAGTGAAGTTGTCGAGCCAGATTAACAATTCGGTGTTAATCCGGCTCGACAACTTCACTTTCCCTTTGAAAAGTTTGCACCTATTTGTCTTGCAGCGTCCAGCGAACTTTGAAGTTGCAGGATAATTGAAGTTATTGATACCACACAAATTAATTAACAATACCGCTCGACAACTTCACTTTTCCTTTAAAAATGTGCACCTATTTGTCTTGCAGCGCCCAGTGAACTTTGATTATCTATTTCCTTATAATTCTTTGATGTGCCGTCGCAGCAATTAGAAGTTGACCGAAATATCTACGATTGGCTGAGATTAGGATTGTGTTCAGACGAGCACCCTTGCCATAAATTAAAACCCAGCCAGCACTATTTCATTTCTGGTTTTCCTTTGGTTAGGTCAGTTCTAAAATTAATCTGTCAATTAAAAATTAATAAATCAAGTGCAACACTCGATGTCATTCGAGTATGTCGTGGGACGTGGTGGCTCAGTGGTAAGTTCGGCGCCTTGTGACCGGAGGGTTGCAGGTTCGAATCCCACTCTAACCGCTGCGTACGGACCTTGGGCAAGTCCTTCGCAATTGCTCGTGGCGCTTCGGCGTGAAAATTCCGGCACAGTATCAAATGCTGTAGTCGGGAGCGCCTCTGAGTAGTAGTGGACTTCGGGAGGCGCTATAGAAATATCCGGAATAAATAAATAAAAAAATGTCGTGTGAAAACAGAAAAACTGCTTTTGAGAACTGAACTTAATATATATGGTCATAATATGTACAAATGTTAATCCTTTCAAACTAAGGTTTGTGTGCATAATAAATTTCACAAAATTCCTGGTTTCACAACTTGAGAACTGAATTTTAAATAAAATACCATCTAAAAATGACAAACCTTTGAAAATAGGGCTTATTTGCATATAGGCCTAAACTTCGATTATGTTCGTCATTTTCATTTCAGGAAGTCTGTCAAATTTTCGTCTTCTGATTTCAGGGATTTTACAAAATGCCTGGTTTTTTCACAAAATGCCTGGTTTTTTCAGGGATTTTGTAAAGTGCCTGAGTGAATCAGGGATTTTACAAATTGCCTAAAGATTTCAGGCAGTTTACAAAATCCCTGGTTTTACGAATTGCCTGTAACATATACAGTATGTAGGCCTATATAACTATGAGTATCTAACCGTACTAGTATATGCAGTTATCGGTCACTTCTTTCTCGAATGCAAGCAACATTTTGCAGTTAACTTACTGTCAACAACATTATGCTGCAATAAGACGAAATGCGGTAGTTAAAGACTATGTTCACAAATAACGGGACTATGTATGCAAATATATACGGAATGCATATATACCCGCACATATATATATACGGAATAGTAAGTTCCTCTGTAATCGCATAAACTGTGTAATTGCATGGCCAGATTAAACTGAGCTCTGTTAGCAGACACATTTTCATTGGTCTAGCCGAAGTATTTTCCAGAGCAATTAAAGACCTACCTCCTAAGGAATTTGTCAAATGGCCGCCTGTAAGCGAATCCAGCTCTTCGAACTCTGATGTTCTCTTTGAGTCCGAGGTATTCCACTTGATGCTTCACTCTTTTTAGAACAAAAATCAAACGACAATTATTAAAACCCGTGAAATCAACAAAGGCGCTACACTAATTATTTAAAAAAAATCTCTATATATGTACTGGTAAATTATTGAATAATGCATATTCAGTTTTAATCCAAAATACTGAGCTGACGTGATACGATCTGCTACGACATAAACTATTGTGGGCTAAACGCAGTTAGTCTAGCCCGGCATAGGCGTAATTTGTGGGGGGTACGAGGGGTACCCGTACCCCCCACTTTTTGGACTGGGGGTACTGTACCCCCACTTTTTAAACAATGTCAATCAATATTTTTGTTATTGTACCTTCCCAGAGAATGCAGTCTCCGCCAAAGTGTACGAAAGTTCTTAGATACGCAGGTAAATCGACAGCCAAAATTAATGAGAATACTGACAGGGAATATGTTCAAAATGGCCACCATGCGAAAAGCGAAAGTGGAGAAGAAATTGGTACCCCCCACTTTTTAGACTAAAGTATTGGTACCCCCCACTTTCTAGACTAAAGTTACGCCTCTGTAGCCCGGCCTACTTTATTATAGTCTAGCCCAATGTAGTCTAGTCTAAAGTGGTCATCTATAACCAAGTCTAAATTATTATCTTGTCTAGTTTGGTTGGTGTAGATGATGTTGATTAAACCGTTTGATAGCCTTCATTAAAAATTAACCCAGTCTATAATCTATTTTTTTCAGGCAGGCTCTATGGTTGAACGTGCTCTAACCCCTCGTCAATCTAGTTGAAGTTAAGCAAAGGCAACCCAGTTCTGCTTAACCCAGTTTTAAACCAACCTCATCTGAACAACAGCCTCCTATCCTAATCTTAATGTAAGCTATCTGAAACAACAGTCAAGGTCTTGCCTGCTTTCCTCCCAGTCTTTTGCTCGTTTCGTTTCGTTCGGTTTAATGCATCGGATGTAGTGAGGCGTACATTTCATCAACGCGTCCACCAGTTTATTAGCCTGAGTCTATAAGAAACACACCACTGTTCACTAACAGACTCCATAAAATCATTGTCCTACTATAGACACCAGCGGGCAATAAGCCCATGGACTTCAAGAAGAAGAAGTGACTGTAAATCTCCGAAATTTCTCGACGCCACACAAAAATCGCTTAAGGGAGATCAGCTTATTCACCCCATTACATTAAAACAAGTCCTCAGTAGCCATGCTGTTTGGTCAGTTTCAATGCCAGGTCAGAATCTAGAGGTGATGAGGGGGGCAGCATAGTTCACTATAAAATCGTTGGTGATGATGGTCAAATGATGGTGCAGGAGCGAAAGTAGAATAGGATAGCATGAAAAGTCCGGTTTCAGCCTTGAATGACATGCTGCAGGAGAAAAGGCCAACGGAGTAGTGCTCAGATTGACAGGCGGCAGAGATTTATATGTTTTTAGCGACTTCGCTCCTACGTTAAATTGCAACTGTTCTTGTGTAACCCCGAAGTCGGTCAGTGGACGAAGTAGTTCGTTTTGAAATAGACTTATTAACAATACTTCGCTAATATCAGATTTCGAACAATCATCTCCAGCGGGTTATGATTTTGGACAGAGGTTTACTTAAAGCGACAATCGAACGTTGCTTTGTATAATTCTGTAAGCCTAACGTGGAAGTTATCAGGCCTAGATTAGATTAGATTAGATTAGATTAGATTAGATTAGATTATAAGGTACTATAGGTTCTTCGTTTATATCAAAAGCGCTAATACTGAGGGTCATGGCAGTGTACCATATAGCAGTGTTTAGGGGGTTCGATGAGGGTTCTTGAGCGAAGCAATAATGTGTGGGACTATAGCTATTGGTGAAATGCAGTTTGCTGCTAAATGTGGGGTTGGTATAGGCCTACTGAATAGGTGTTGGAACTTAGCACCCTTGTTATAGTATATCGTGTAATATGTATTAGTAAGCGATGCATTGAGCACGATCTTTATATTTTGCTGATAAATAATATCTATTATTATCTACTGAACAATAAAATCTGCTAACTCGAATTTTGCTGCCTGCTGTTGTGGGCCTCGTTTTTGTAGCTCCAGCAACTTCTTCGGGAAACAGTTTCACTATGAACCGACTGTAAAATCGAACCAGACACATAATTATCGATAGCCATCATCATAGTCAACAACACTTTTGTCGCCAATATCAATAGTCTGATCATCATCCTCGTCTTAGCAACCGCTATCACTGATGTCATAGTCGACAACATCTTTACGAAGAATCGTTCAGGAAATAAGGCTAAGGAAATATGTTGACAAATTGGTTAGAGCGGTCGACCTGTAATGCCGAGTGTGGGTTCAAGCCTCCAGTTAAACGGTAGGCCTAACTACTGGTAAGGACTATATGTTAAACGCCATCGAATAATGCTTTGTAGTTAGATAACATCGCTATAATAAATACCGAAATAGTAGGCCTATAACACTATCCTCTATTTCTATTCTGAGTTCTCATGCAACCGAAAACTGAACTGTGTTCAGTTGTTGAACAAAATAACTATTGGCTACACCTATTCCTTTGCTGTGGTTCGTGTCGAGTTCTTGTTCCATACAAAACTAAAGAACAAGAACGCTAGCTTGTATCTATAGGACAAAATCTAGAGACACGCTGTTCTCTTACTTGGTGCTGCTCTGCATTAGAACAACAAGATCTGTAAAGAGAACGTCACGGTTTCTTTCGCAAAACCCATCAACATCGTAGACGACCTGCAGATAAGTAGGAAAGTAAACAACGAGGTAAATGAAGGTTCTGTGTTCCGTTGTAGAACTTAGGGGAAGATGCACATTTAATTTCATTAAGCCCTGAAGCCGGCAATAGACAAATTCAAAGGTATTAGATGCGGATCAGTGCTTTCCGTTAATTCCCAGATTACTCCTGTAGGCAACCATGTCAGAATTGTGCGCAAAAACTTTGTCAGCGGGTCGTTACATGGAGTCCTGTCAGCAGAATCGGAAATGCAATCGTTAGGTGACAGACTCAACGTGCTAAGTGAATATACCACCCTGTCGTACGATAAACAATTAACAAAGTTTGAACTACGACTGGTTGATTGTGGGATTTTGATGAATTATAGCGATGGCTAACTTCCACGCGTTCACGTTGTTAGAACAACCTTTCAGAGACTTCATAGTTCTCTAAATAAAGCTGTAACGAGGGGTGGCGTAACTATAGCCTAGTAACTGCAGGGGTTTTGGTCCAACTCTGATAAATGGAATCCACTCATGAGAATATCTGATCAATAACGATAAAACAGATTCGTTTGAATAATTCTGCGGGAAGAACTCAAATTTGAATTTCCTCGACTGCATGTGAGATTATGTAAGAAATTGACTGATTCTAAATTATAAAGTTTACAATAGTTTCTTCATACACGTAGTTATGTTGATGTAGTGTCGTTTCCATTTAATGCATTAATTAATTATGTATGAGCCGTTGCTTTATTATAATTATGAAATACAAAGACACAAAGAAGACCTAACGTTCAATACAGGATACTAACGGCGTTGTAGGGCTACTACAAGCCTACATATGCTGCTTGGCAATTTAGCGCCTGCTACTGGTATACAGTTCTAATTTGGCTTAATGATAATGATGATGCCACCGTTGCCAATTTACTGTACCAAGAAGTTCCAAGCTAGCATGTGTTGTATGGTTTAATTAAAGAGGATAATTATTAACGGAGTTCGTTCATCGTTACACACCTTTCCTGCGTAATGATGTATGACAAATCCCGCTCCGCTTATCTGGAAATGTTCGTGCGTTCCAACACCAGCTTGTAGTTTCTAGGTCACATGATCAACACAACAATCAACATAAGGAATGATAACAGTTCTTTAATTGGGGCCACAAGACAACAACAACAACAACAGAAAAGAGTAATAGTTTCATAGCTGGAACAACAGTGAGGTAAGAAGTAATGCAAAAAAAACAACGCTCTGTTGTTGGTCCTTTTGATGCACCAGTTCGTTAGTTTAGCCTAATTAAGATTTTGACACATTCTGTATTGTTTTCTAAGTAAATTTTTGTGAATAAAATCATGCACACATTTGATGCCATTCGGTGCCTGTCTGGAAGTGGGATGGGGAAAGAACCGCTGGAGATGAGGTATGGATAGGGGACAGATCTGATGGAGATGGGATAGTAATGGGGACAGATTCCCTGGAGATAAGGTAGGGATGGAGACAGATCTGACAGAGAGGAGGTATACGAGAAGACAGATCTTGTGGAGATGGGGTAGTGATGGGGACAGGTTTTATTGAGATGGGTAGAGATGGGGACATACCCGCTGGAGATAGGGTAGGCTGGGATAGACCTACCAAAACAAAGCGGAGACGGAGAGAAATCTGTGTCTTTGTGACATTCTCTAGTGCCAAGATTGGTGTCAATCTAATCTTGACACCGTGTCTAACGCACTGGGTCACTGATTCTGCGCTCGTTTGGTATAGTAGATCGCACGGATTCGATGCGGTTACCGTGCAATGACCTCGAGAAAGTCCTGTTTACACAATCACCAACAGTCATCAACGTCCACTTGTAATTATACAATGACGCTATATAAACACTACAAAACAACATTCGATGCATAATCCGAAATGGACAACTCGTTACCAAGCTATAGGCAACCTTATCAGGAAAGGAAATCGGAAAGGTTGTCTGATTGCCGGTTGCTGTTGTCTGCGTCTGCACTTCTGAAATATATTTCAACCCCAGGACCAACGTTTCTAGATAGTCACGTTCATTCGGCCCATGGCAGGCCTGCGCGGTGCAACTGGTAGCAACTGGTGCCCAGCTACGGGCCGATGTCGGCTGAACAACTCTGGCCGTCAGTGTTGATAGAGGCTTATAATACAATTGCATGACCCATTAACTTAGTTTACCCCATTTTGGGGTGACGGGTATTTGTTGTGCTTCTTACCCCGTTAAGTTTATCGTCGGTGCCTTTGCCCTCTGCGTGCATAGTGGCACAGACGTCATCCATGATACACATGATTCCTGGAGGCTTAGTAGCTTCGATCAGATCACAGACGATTCGATTGTTGAAGTAATCGATCGGAGTCCATTTAATGTTCTCCTGAACGTACTCTTCCTATTCAACATACAGAGACCATTGACTCATATTATGCTCTTCATATTCACCACAAGGATACCATAGACCAATATCATGTTCGTCTTATTCAGAACATAGAACAATGTTATGCTCTTCCTATTCAGACCATAGACCAATATTATGCTCTTCCTATTCAGAACATAGACCAATGTTATGCTCTTCCTATTCAGACCATAGACCAATATTATGCTCTTCCTATTCAGAACATAGACCAATGTTATTCTCTTCCTATTCAGAACATAGTCATAGACCAATGTTATGCTCTTCCTATTCAGAACACAGACCAATATTATGCTTCTCTGTTTTCACCTTGTAGACTATAGACCATTAATGTGCACTTCCTATTCACCGCAAAGACCATAAATCAATATTGTGCTCTTCCATTTTTCCCATGAAGATTACCAGTATGCAAATATACACATCCTATAGATCTCACAGACGTCAGACTAAAATTAATAGTCTTTTAGTCGAAGAGACAAAACATTTATAGTCTCTTCTACTCGAAGAGACAGATAATATACAAATATAGGCCTACTCCTTAAAGTCTCCAGACAGTCCAGACATTAATAGACTCTTCCTATCTAGGAGACAAACTATAGTCTAATATACTCTTCTATATCTTCCCTTTGAACTGACAGACCATTTATACTAATATTTTTCCAGCCAATGCAATTTACAACCATAAAACCCAACTGTCTTCTGTTTTTTAAAGAAACTGAACTCATTTGAGGAGGAGTGGCTTCTCACCTGTTCTGCCTTCAAGGTCAGTTCGATGAAGATCTGTTGCAGCTTTTCGTTCACGTAGTTGATGCAGAACTGTTCGAATCCGTTCTTCTCGAAGATCTCGAATCCGTAAATGTCGAGGATTCCGATTGTTATGTCCTGATTCTTCTGCGCCATAGCTTTATTGACCACCTACAATTAATAAGTCAGCACAAAACATACTTAGCGCCCGACTCAGACTCCATTCGGACCCATGTCTCAACTCACAGACAGACTCCAATCGGACTCGTGTCTCAACTCACAGACTCAGAAAAGACGGAATTCCTCAATTTCGGATGCATCAGCTATGCAAAAATAATATATTGAAAGATTGATGTTTTTGCATCCAATGGAAGCGACGTTCAGATATGAAAACAAAACAGAAAGCAATCGCATTTCAGGCAATTTGGCCACAAAGATGATAGGCCCAAAAAGAAAGTAGATTTTTCATTTTTTGGACGGAGGAGGAGGAGGAGGCATAGGGGCCTTAGTTATGTTTATGCAATAAGTCTTAATTAATTTTTTTGGACTGAAAATATATTTTTAATAATTTCTAAACTTTCGAAATTCCGTGTCGGCGTCGTAACGTAAATTAAACAGGAAATAAAAATACTGAAAAAGGGCTGCAAAATCCAAAAGTAGAATGCATAAATATATGAAAACGGCATGGGTGCGTTCCTGCTACAAATGGTACAAACCGTTTAGAGCTATGTAAATTTTAAAGTTGTTATACAATTCGCTAAGTCAAGCAAACAGAATAATTAAATTTCAACCTGAAATTTTGTTTAATTTATAGTCTACACTATACAGTGTTAAAAATATGTCAAAGTACGTTCTGGAGGTGAGTGCATGCTCTCCAGTGGTGAGTAGGCCTATACTAAAAAAAATTTGTTCAGGTGAGTATACACGGTTTCTAGAGGCGAGTACACTCTGTATACCCGCGTATACCCTCGTCTACAGCCCTGTCATATATACATATATGTGTATAATGTATATGTATCTATATGTATATGTATATGTGTATGCATATGTATATATGTACGAGTATATGTATATGTAATGCGTATATGTATATTTATATATTTTATGTATATGTATATTATGCTTATATATGTATGTACCTCGACGAGGAAGTCGAAGAGTCGACTGTAGAGGGCCTTGGCAAGGGCGTCTCTTGTCTGTGACGCCTGGTCGACGTTGAGGGTGACCTCGATGTTCTCCTTCTCTCCCGCCCATTTGCTCTCCATCGTCCGACTGACGATCTTCGTCCTCAGCATCTCCTTATCGATGCCAAGCAGATACGACGGATACTCCAGATCTACAGCATCACATCAGTTGACACATGAACATATATTATTTGGGGGCGTGGTGGCTCAGTGGTAAGTTCGGCGCCTTGTGACCGGAGGGTTGCAGGTTCGAATCCCACTCTAGCCGCTGCGTATGGACCTTGGGCAAGTCCTTCACTCGCAATTGCTCGTGGCGCTTCGGCGTGAAAATTCCGACACAGTATCAAATGCTTAGGTCGGGAGCGCCTCTGAGTAGTAGTTGCCTTCGAGAGGCGCTATAGAAATATCTGGAATAAATAAATAAATAAATTATACACAATATTACACATGTATAACTGTAATGATACGTGTATCTATGCATAGAGTAGGTCCGACGTTATGTAAATACGATCCCAACCAACCTAATCCACCCAATATAAATCGCACCCTGTATTTTACTGTATTTTGCTAGTATACTGCGAAGAACAATGGAAAGAAAGAAAAAATGGAAGAAACAATGGTATATATACTCACATTGTTTGTCTGCAACGTCGGCGTAGTTTCCTTTCTCTTTGAAGGTGATATTGCCAAGATGAAGAACGGCTGAGACGATAGACAGAACTTCCTGTTGGTCGTTGCTCTGCAGTCCCATCACACCCATCGCTCGCTACAGGCAACGAAATTACGATGATATATTTAATTAATACAATCAGTTGAAAGAATCTGAAGCCCCATGAGATGCCATCGCTCTCTACATGTAATGATATAAAGATGCCAGTTACTGCAGTCAAATGAAATATGCTTGCGCCACATAATTTTATGGCACAGTAAAGGTTTGTGACTCCCAAAATTTCAGGGATGACTCAGTCGGTCAACGAGGCACCCAGCCACCAACCTCGGATAGGTAAATCAGTTAGCCAACCGGTCAGCTATCTCAAATCACAACATTCATTGTAGGCACGGTGTTGACAATGAAAGTAGATTATATGACATTGAGAATTCTAATTAATTATTAAAGACTTATGACGCCAATAATGAAGGTGCAAGAAAATAAGAATTGCTTTCAACAACTTCTACAATGCGCCATAGAGGCCTAAGCTTCTGGATACATGCATATTTTACCCCATTAATTTTGGTTAATTAACTGAGGGCTCTAATTCTCCCTTTCTAACGTCAGCCCTCTAACACGCGTCGCAGATGATCTGACCTACCTTCGTGTCCTCGAACTCTTTGACATCATCTGTTCCTTCGACCTTGTATCCACCACTCAAGCTCAGATAGTTGAAGTAGTCCAGCTGCGATAGACCGAATCCATCTTCAAAAGGTAACAAACACTTCAATAGGTAACAAACACTTCGATAGGTAACAAACACTTCAACAGGTAACAAGCACTTCAACAGGTAACAAACAATTCAACAGGTAACAAACGCTACAACAGGCTACAAACACTTCAATAGCGTAACGTTAAGTGGAATCGCACGTAGTTATTAGGCGCCACACAAAGATAGGCCTACATCTAAGCGACAGTCATAGTGTTGCTAGAACATTCAGACATAAATTGTTTGGGTTCAAGTTCTTGTCATACAGGGCCACAGTATACTAAAGTGTGAGTTTGTGGCATAACTGTTTTAGAAACGGAGAATTATTTAAGTAATTTAACTAGATAATTATTACTTCCTGTTGCTTTTACAGTCGAAACTGTCCCCTAACTTATAGCAATGGAAAGAGTTTGGTGTCAAAACATAAAGACATGTGCCAATCCACAAATGAATTTGTTTAACAAACGGGTCTTCTAATTTCATGTGTCAAAAGAGTTCTCAGAATTGTCCACAAACTACATCTACAAACTACTTCTACTCGTAGATCATAGGCCTACGTTTCATATACATGTACCATACCTTTAATATATCATACCTTTCATATCTTTCCTAGCACCAGTGACCAGCTGGTAAAATATATGGAAGCTCCTTTCTTCGAAGTGTCGACCACATACACGAGACTATTGTACAAACATGACAGACAACAAATCGTTATCAATAATTCAGTCAAAGCAAGCGAATTAAGTAAGTAAAGCTCCAATTCGGAGCATAGTGGCGGCGGTCGCTCTCATTTCCCGCATATCGGACCTTAAGCCGGCAACTGACTAATCTCAACGTACGTGACACAAGGCCAGAGAATCGCAGGACTTGCCTTGTACCTCTCCGCAAATACCAGTACAACTCCTGGTTGACAGAGTAACTTATGCGCAAACTTCTTGCCCAGGGTAGCTACACGAAGTCAGCTCCGCCGACACGATACCGTAACTCTTCGCTTACAAACCCAATGCACTAACTGATTAGACGTGTCGAGTATAGACCATAGTTTGGTATATAATTATTATTATTGTAACGCATTTATTAAACATCAATCGACGGTGCTGAGCATTGTGAGTGAAGGGCTCGCTCAAGGCCCCTACACAGTAACCGTGTCAGGGCAGGAGACTCGAACTCGTACCCTCCTCGTTACAAGGTCCCTACACAGTAATCGTTTCAAGAAGAGGTTTGAACCCATAATCTCCGCTTTACAGGGCTAGCGCTCTAACCAATCATCAACCCTGTACCACATCTTGCAATCAAAATTACCTGATGATTTAGTCTAATTATGAAAAATCGAATTATGAAAAATCCGTGTTTCAGAGCCTTTTTGGGGTTCTAAGGTGCCGTGTAAATGCTCACCTATACCTACCTACCTACCTACCTAACTGTCTGCCTGCCTACTAACTATCTAAAAAATTTATATACAAGCAATTACATGGGCGAGGTAAGATAAGGCAGTTTGAAGTAACGTCAACGGTAGGCCTACGTCTGATGAACGGCGATTCTTAGGAAAGGTAAGAAAATGTAGGGCCTAAGGCAAACTCATCAAGGTAAAGTAAGACAAAGTTAAGTAAGGCTAGTTAAGGTAATCGCTCATTTTATTTTCCTTATCTCAGCTACAGTCCTCGGAATCGCATTATCTCCTCCTGAAAGGTCTTTGCATGAATGGAAAATACGAGGATAGCAATCCAACGTTTATGAACTGGACAACATTTCTTTACAGGACATCATGTCTAAGCAAAGATTTGCCAATATCAGGTAACAACAGTATCAAGATGATATTAATGATAATAAGTCTAACCCAAATGCTTGATTAAAAACAAATGAAGTAATAACTAAAAATAGACCGCAATAATGTTGTTTACCTTTTCTAGTAGGAAGTTTGAAATTTTTCCTCCAATCGGTTCACCGCCTCTACTGAATTGTATTTCAACGTATTTCCCCTTAAATGGAATGAATGGTTATAAAACAACAGCTGATACACGACCAACATCAAGTCCAAAGCGAAAACAAACTGCAGTATTCAGATAGAAGCAAATAATAAAGTTTACATTAAAGCAATTGGTTCGAAAAAAGCAGAGTCGCCTGGAGCGGTGGCCATTTTCTTTCGCACATTTTGAGAATTAAACTACTGTTATAAAATTCATATTACATGACCTTGTTTTGGAAGACTAGGATTTTTAGTTCAAGTTTAAAACATCAGAAACATACTTGTTTTATGCACCGGTCGAATAAAAGGAAATAAGATGTATGTTTTTGCCGTGAAGTAGCCTATGCTATTCTTTAGTATACTTACAAATCGGCTGGAGTTATTATTCCTAGCGGTCTTGGCATTTCCGAACGCCTCAAGGAGAGGATTCGACTCCAGGATGATTTCTTTAACGTGCTGTAAAGATAAAATATTCTATCACATGACTGCAAAGTGAAAAGTGATTGGTCTGAAATTTTGGCTGTGTTGGTCATTCGTAATTTCGAGCCGTTGATGATTGGATTCAAAATAATAAGTAGTTTTATACGTAACTTTTACCCTTCTCTAACAAATATACATACACAAGACCGTCATTTCAAGTTATTGCAACTAACAAATTCACATTTTTTTTATTATACTTCAGAATGAAAGTCGGGATCTTTCTATCGAAAGAAGGAACGGGATATAGAGGCATAAACTTGGGTTGCCAATGAAATTTTAAAAAGCTCTTGATGTAGAAACTGTTTATTGTAAACTATACGTTTTACCAGCGCCTTGCAAAAGTTAATCGCAAATTTCTCAAAACTCAACTAAAGGCAGAATCGCTCAAGTCCAGTTCGGCGGTCCTGGTCGCAAAAAGCTTAGGGACTGGTAGACGGCTGTAGCGTACCGCATTTGAGGCTGAACTCCGCCACTTCCCAGTTTGAGTGGTGCCAGTCTGAAGCCTGGATAAAGGAGGAGGGTGCGTCAACGGTCCTGGCAGCCATAAGATGTAGTTAAACACCGAAATCTACCGCACTTGAAACGGCATGGGCGTATTGTGGTTGGAAGTATGGAGAACCTTCTGGCACTAGCGAAATTTAGGAGATAACGCATTCGTGCGTTTGTTCATTCATTCCATCCTTCATTCAGTCCTTCATTCATTCATGCATGCATTCATTCATTCATTCAGCATTATTATTAATCAGAGACGCTTCCAGCCCATTCCCGCAAGATAGCGTTTTTAATCCAAGTGAAAGGTTAGGTTGGACGCTAAATCCTCTCACGGAGTAAAAATCGTACTTCTTTTAACATCGATCTAATCAAGCAATGCTCGTATTGGACGTCATTTGCCCTACCTTGACAGTTGGTCCGCCACCGGACACTCGAGCGATGTAACTCATAATGTGCTTAGCTGCAACCGTCTTTCCAGCTCCCGACTCGCCACTACAATACACGAGCAGAATAAGATCAAACCAACTTCTGATTTATTATTTTATTCATCGTGTTTGAATGGAATTCATCAGCAATCACTAGTTTACAATTACACACTACACAGCCTTGAACGCAAACAGCAGTAGAGGGAAACCACAAAGAACTTGATTAAAGAAAAGCGTACAAGCTCGAACTTTCTATGTCAGAAAAATACAACTAGACCTATTGTTCTGTATTATACCACATCATTTGATTGTGTTAGAATGATCCTCACTGAGGTTGACGTATACACCAACTGTGGCACTTATGCCGTACTTCTGCGATCAAAATGCATATCTGGTGCACTGAAGAGGACCAGTGAGAGAAAATGTGAAGATTGCGATGGCACTCAGCAGTTGCAAACGGATTCAAACTGATCCATCACTCACCGAATATTCATTTTCTTTTTCTCCTTTCATTTACCGGAAGCCGCAACACGAGTGTAAAATGACAGTTCAATGTCGTCATTTAGCCTCATATGCAAATGTTGTCCAGTTGTTTGAAATTCTGCTGTCAAGTGTGCGCCTAAGCCGAAATATCAGTCAACCCTGGATCATGTCTCTGAGGACAATAATTGTTAGAAGAGGGATCCAATAAACAGAAGATTACCCGGTCTTAAAGCAATGGCTCCTTGGGTTACGCGTAGTTCACATGACGTTACGAGCTGGAGTTTAACCCTGGTCGACACTCGGTCACCAAACCACCATGCATTAGCCAGCAAGTTCAGGCCCTATATGAACTAGCTGAATGTGTAGATTGATATGGCATCTCAGGGTTAAATTTAAAATGCTTTTATAACCCATTTATCTACGTAAAGGCGAATTGTTCATAGAAGATGAAGAGACTTGAAGTAAATTAACGCGCATCCAATTTCATCCTCCAAGCCTTCTTACAATTATATGGCAATATAAGTTGCAGTAACACACCAATCCACACACATCCTCACACTCACACACAATGTCACACATCCACGCACACGCACAAACACACATATACACACACACGCACACACACGTATATATATATACGCGTACACACACATACACACACACCTACACACACACACACACACACACACACACACACGTACATATACGTACACACATGTGAAATTTTGGTGACATGTATAGTATACAAAGGCAGAATACTTAGGCCAGTGCACTTCTTAAAGTCGTGTGTATTGATGTGAGACACCAACGACTGTCTGGCCTCAGAACTCGTGTACACTTACTTCCTAGTCGCAGTGCGTAATTTTAGTTGTATACAGTCAGACACTTTGTCTCTTTGTCATATCACTGTCCATGCACAACTGGCTGCATTGTGCGTCAGTTAGAACTTGAGAGTTGCTCAGCGGATTGTTTTTTCGTTTCAGTATATCTTATAGTAATATATATGTATAATGTACATATATCATAGTATATTTATGTATTATGATATATATATTGTTGTATTTGTAACTTGTTTATGTCTATGGTTTAAGAGTCCGAATGAGACGTGCGGTCTCAAATGAGCTCGGCAACCTCATAAGCACGAGGTGTGTGTCCCATAATAAAAGATTATCATGAACAACGTAAAGGCAGATTCAATCAAAAAATGTGTCACTTATCTGCTGACAAATTCATTTTTTTATTTCTCATAATTTTGTGCACACACTACATTATTTCATTTAATCAAACGTGAGAACAGTTTACTACAGTCTAAATAAGTTTTTTTAAATGCATGCCAACATCTGTGCCATCAGTTTCTTCCTTTCCGCCATTTTGTTGTAGCTCATTCTGCTCGCCCAGGTACGCGTTTGGCCTAATTCTCTCGGAATTCTACCCAGTGCAAGACTTGGAAAGAACCCGGTGCAGGCCCACGTAGGACGAAGACGCGACTGTTGTGCCTGAAGTGCAGTGAAGTGTGACGCCCAAAGCGCCCCCCACCTGAGTCACGCCATGATAGATGCGTAGCTCTGCGTGACCATATAAGGACTTGCCATCGCCTCACCATCGTAGCTCGCAAACGCCCGATGTAAAAGTCGTATAACTCATGATAACAACATACAAGTCTATGCATATATATATATATATATATATAATGATATTAGTTGACCGTATATAGTATCTCACCAAAAGGCAAAACTGTGCATACTAAGCCCAGCGTTACGCAAAACGCGGAACTCATCTTCCTGCAGACTCTAGCCTACTTGGGGTTGTAAACTATTGTAGGCTCTATTTCGGGTTGTGAACTGTTGCACACTCTATTCGGAGTTGTAAACTATTGTGTTTCTGTAAATGGTGTGATTGTATAGGAGAAAACCGGACCTTCCCTCACTGTTTATAAGAGGAGAAGGATGATGATGATGATGATGATGATGATGATGATGATGATGATGATGATGATGATGATGAAGATGATGATGATGATGATGATGATGGTGACGATGACGATGATGATAAGGAGAAGGATGATGATGATGATGATGACGATGATGATAAGGAGGAGGAGAATGATGATAATGACGATGATGATGATGACGATGATAATGATGATGATGATGATGATGATAATGACGACAATGATGATAAGCAAAAGAAGGATGATGAAGGTGATGATGATGATGATGATGACGATGACGATGACGATGACGATGACGATGACGATGACGATGACGATGATGATGCTAAGGAGGAGAGGGATGCTGATAATGATGAAAATAATCGTACCTGATGATGACGCATTGATTCTCCATATCGATCAACATATTACGATACATATTATCCGTCAGCGCAAATACGTGAGGTGGATTTTCGTAGGAAGCCTGCAGCATGCAAAATAAAACGATGTGTACTGTCATTGCTGATCTGTAGCATGTTACCAAAACAGTAATAATTATATAGTAATGTATGACTGATTTTACCACTATAAAGTAAAGAGCAACAGTAAAATATTATTATTAAATGTAAAAAACGTGGAAGCATCGCTATATAATGTGTAATCGCTATGTAATGTGTAATTTGATGTAACGAACTCTAAAATAGAACTGTAACATATGCGTATGTCGAATATACATATAATCCGGTAACATAGAAACAACTGTGGCGAAGTGCGGAATCGTCGACTTGCGCTAAATAAATGACCTAATGGATGACCTAGTTTTGACAGGCGCCTGCGCGCTACGGTAGGCTAGGGGCGCTTGGCTGATGTCAGCTCGATCAGTCGAGTGAGCAAGGACCGCCATGATGGATGGCCGATGTATTTCTGATGCTCGAAATTGTCGCCAAATTGCCGAATTAAGAAGCAATTGTAGCGTACATTTGTGTAGTTTCGAGTAGGCGGAAATCGAATAGTGAGCTGCTCAAAGTTTGACGCATTTGAGTCGAGTTATTTGCCGTTTTCATCGAATTTCGACGATCCTGCCTGGTCTTGTGAACTCGAATCGACAGTGCATCAACTGTGGAGCTCAGCCGAAGTGGATTGTGTGCTGAGGTCAAATGTGCTCGAAAGGACAGGCAAACCCTTTTCTTTCTTTCTAGATTTAAGCAGGTTAAATATTGACCGTAGAGTAATAGTTGAATAGCATATTAGTTTCTTTTGATTTGGGCAATCCGTGAGCACTGAAAAGTACGTCTTGTTGTGACATTGGAATTGTTTTAATATGTCAAGAATTGAATTGCACTGATAACCCTCGTGAGCAGGTTGGGGCCCTTATTTGCAATTTGATTGATGTCATACGATTTGCCAGCATTGTGTTGAAAGGGTATTGATAACAAAGGCTAGTAAGGTGTTGACATTTTATTGCTACATAGGGGTTTATGAGAAACTCTTACTTAAAACTGAAAGATAATTGTTGTCATTGCAAATTTAAGTTCTAATCAGGACTGACAATATTAAAAGTAATGAGTTTAAGTCGAAACAGTTTGTCTGAATTGATATCAAATGAGCTGGGTTTGAATGAGGAAGTGAAACGAAGATTATTAGCTTTCCTAGAAGGGTGACTAATGCACCAGCTTCCTTAGAAGCAGAGGACTCAGCCCAGTGGGAGGTTCGATCCCAACCTACTATCACTGACCTAGATAGGATGAGCCAAAGCGAGGAGGGATTTCCCCTAGATGCTCCAATTAAAACTGTTTGGGTCCAGTTCGGATCCTGAGGTAACCATTCGGCCAAACCTCGTTTCCAGACCGGAAGCCGCTGATAGCCGGTCAGCCATCCTGGTAGATGCTGAAAGGGCGTTTGATAATGTAGAGATTGGAGTAGGGAACCCTCCCACAGGCCTGCTTTGGCGTAGCGAAAGATTAAAGGGTAAATCAGCCGTGTATTACGGACAATAGGTGTTGTGCCCACTGCCAACGAAGTATCTCAACCAGTCAGCCACGACGCAGCACCAGAGCCCAACACAGCGCACGCCCGCCCATGAAAGAGGGTTCGCGACACAACCATCATCATCATCATCACCACCACCACCACCACCTTCATCATCATCATCATCATCATCATCATCATCATCATCATCATCATCATCATCATCATCATCATCATCATCATCATCATCACCACCACCACCATCATCATTGCCCTCGTCGCCGTGTTCTTCATCAAAATTACCAGTAATGGCAAGAATAACACCGCTGTCACCATGCACCACCACCCACAGATTAAGCCACAACCACCACCCTACGACTGCAAAGACCACCCAATAAACTACGACCACCCGCTCTCACCACCGCCTATCACAAGCACTACCAACCCAACCCCATGGATGTACAGATTACATACAGGTCAGAAGGCTTACAAACTTCCTGCTCCTATAATTGCTTCAAACAAACCCGTAAGGACTGAGCACCCATGGCAGTGGGAGCATGCACGAGGGCTATGTTGTTTGAGAGATACTTAGGCCTATCAAACTGTCTGTTAGCATGTTACATGCATATATATATATATACATATATATATATATATATATTGGTAATTTGTTTTCATATATTTTATATATAATTTCATTGCATGATTTATGCTCTCATTTTGACTAATAAAGGTGTCTTCAATATAACGATAATCTAAATTAATCTAATGAACTGCCATAATTCTCATCTCAATCAGAAAGTTTACTTAGTGAGATTGTTAAGCATGGGCACACTGAAAATCACGTGCCATTTTGAATTGAGTGAGAATATTAGGGCTCAAAACCTGAAGACGAATATATAGTCATTGGACAGCATTTCAGACGTAATGGTTATAAAACGTGTGTACGCAATGCTTCATAATTGATTAAGTACTTGACGTGATTAAAACATGGATAGTTGTGAGACCAATACAATGAAACCCTCTCTAATCATCTTGGAACGACTCTGCTGTGTAGTAGGCCCTATATGCCCACTGCCTACTGCCCGACTCCCGCTGCTGTATCACAACCAGTTATACGATTGGAGTCTAGTTCCTGCTGTCTACTACGCTTGTCGTAAACAATTATAAATTAGTCTTAATAGCGTGTAATAGAACGGGATATATATTTGTAAAAGTGGCAAAGTAGCGTCCGCCTCTGTTGTTTGAAAGTGGGACAATGGATACTTAAGGTAATGCGTTGCATGGTATTATATATATATATATATATTTATTTATATCTATTTATTCGAGACATTTATATAGCGCCCCTTCAAGATTACTACTCAAA
Source organism: Allolobophora icterica (assembly GCA_963556255.1). Lineage (NCBI taxonomy): Eukaryota > Metazoa > Annelida > Clitellata > Crassiclitellata > Lumbricidae > Allolobophora > Allolobophora icterica. Next base: position 37,049,069 of record OY744612.1, read on the forward strand.
GGCGCTCCCTGCGCCAATGATGTTAGAGTCAATATGACCAGACACTCAGTCAAAAATTAACACAGCTCGAAAAACAGATTATTAGAAGAGTCACCACTGGCAAGGTCCCGCAAACACGAAGATATAATTGTAAACATATAATTGTAAACATAGGTCTATGTATATAATATACACTTATACATAAGTCTTATATATACTATCTGGGTCTACAGACTTAGTGATAATACAGTACAAATACAATACAATATAAGAAAATATTATACTATACAATATTAAACCGCTTTCCTAGTGCGCCATTTATCTCTATGGCAATCATCAATGTAGTAGAACACAATATTGTAGGCCTACTTCGAGTACGTTATTACAATCTAGGCCTACAGTAATCCTAAATGCAATAAAATAAAATACAATATAATATTCCTAGTATGCCATTTACATCTACAATTATTCTCAACATAATACAATAGGGTACAATATTATTATTATTGTTTTTATTATTATTATTATTATTATTATTATTAGTATTATTATTATTATTATTATTATTATTATTATTATATTATACAATATTATTATTATTGTTTTTATTATTATTATTATTATTATTATTATTATTATTATTATTATTATTATTATTATTATTATTATTATTATTATTATTATTATTATTATTATTATTATTATTATTGCAGTTATCGGTGTCGCTGTCGTTATCGTTATCATCATCATTATTATTATTGTCATCATTATTATTACAGGAGTGCTAGTTTTGACGGTTTTATAAGTAGGGCAAGCCAGTTTAAATCTTATTCTGAATTCTACAGGAAGCCAATGCAGCTGACCGAGCAGAGTTAATGAGTTCGAATGAGAAGATGCACACAGAACCACGAGAGCCAGAGAATTTAGGATGTGTTGAAGCCTCTTGACATCAAGATCTGATATGCCTGCAATTTGCACACAGAGTTGGCATATCGAGGCAAGAGCAGACAAGAGGGCAGGCAATGGTCTGTGACATTTTCTTGGTAAGTGCAGACCGTGGTGTGACATATTGCTATAATACGATAGAAACAAGAGTTGCAAAAGTTTGTCATGTGGGAGATAACATAACATAACATAATAATTATAGGTCCTTTGAGAGCCATCACTTATCTACAGTTTCCAAGAAATGCCAGATCCCGACAGCAGTTGTTAGAAAAATTACAGATGAAAGGCCAACTGAAATCTAACAACAGTCCAGCTTTACCGTACACACATTACACAGCCAAGGTTTTAAATATCCAATAATGCACCGGGATTCGAAGCCCAGACACTCAGCTGAAAGGTCGCTCGTGAACAATCGCTTTAGAGAGGCATAAAAAGGCGCTATAAAACCACTGATGCATCCGTATATTATGATCGCCCACCAGGCGTATACAGAGCAGCACACACTGACGTGTGAGTCACTCACTCAACAAATCATCACCAACGGCCTAATTATGTTTTTGGGCTAGTGCGAATGCTAGGCCTATATATACACTCCAAAGCTTTGATCTGACACTCTGTCCATTATTATCTTTAGGCATATATAGATAGATCCGTAGGCCATATTTACTTCTAAATTAAAATATAGGTCTATGAATATTGAATAATGGGCTTGCAGCTGATTCAATACGACCGCTCAACACAGAAAACACACGCTACAGCAGCCATTTAAATGAATGTCTTCTAATAGTGCACATGGCCGTATTGAACGAGTGGATGAACATTATAATCTGTCAAATCGTGAGAATCTGGTCTCCAATGAATTCTTAGTCCATAATGACGACCCAGTGAATCTATATATATACAAGGTCTGGATTTGTTAGCATGGTAGTTTGCCTGATTATATCTCCATGACAGAATGGAGACGAACATTGACCAGTTTACATTAAATAATGTAGGCTTATTAATTAAGCAGTGTTCTCGTCCCACATAATGTTTTAGCATTATATGCTAGGCATCACGCCTGGTATATAACGTTTGCAAGCATATGTGTAAAACTTCTGTGTAATGTTTGCTAACACTAACACAAACGCACACACACACACACACACACACACACACACACACACACACACACACACACACACACACACACACACACACACACACACACACACACACATTATAGTCTATTAACTCCGCTACTACTCGTACTGTGGCAGAGCAAGTCCCAAGCCCGGATAAAGGCATGGGTGTCCGCAGGAATTTCTGTGGGGGGAGAACTTTTGCAGAGGGGCAAAAATTTTTTAGGGGGGAGCAAAATGACGTTCTTGCATAGAATAAGCTACTCATGAACACAGAACACGTGACAACTTTCAAAATAAGTAATGATCAAGGACTTAACCTAAATAATTGTTTTTTTCGCATTGAAAATCATGTTGGGACTGTTGTAATAAACATAATAATCAAAAGATTTTAATTTTTAAATATGTGCAAAAAATCCAGGGGGCAAATGTCCCTCTTGCCCCCTCCGGACGCCCATGGACAAAGGAGGAGCGTGACTCTAATGATCTTTGTTATCACACAGTGTCGTTAAACTGAAACTACTTACGCTTGCACGACAAATTTTATGGCCACTGGGCACAGAAGGTTTTAGTCACTATTTAAATTCATGATCTTAATGAGCTGCTCGATGAGTCAATATGTCAAAGATTATCACTGATTGATGCAAATTCATAATTAATAACTTCCTTGCAAATAGGCAAACCGAATCATTAGATAACTCCCAATACAAACATAACGCTGGTCTATGTTGTGTGTAAGAAGTTCGATATGACAACAGTAGTAGGAAACCAAATACGGCAACAGGCGAACAGAAACCAATGCCTGTAAGCCAAAACAAAAATTAACCTAATTGTTTTCAAATGCGGGGTTACCGAATTTCAGAAAAATTGTCCTTGCGCGATTTTGTAAAGCCCACATATCTCTCCCGTTTCGTTTTCACGATATTTTTCAAGTCTCCCCTTTCAGTGATCTCTCCTCCCTCCTTTATCCTGTTCTCCTCCTCTCTTTCGTCTGCTTCATGACTCTTTACGATACCGTATACGCCCTTTAAACCGGTGAACTCCATTACTATAATGTTCTCTGGTATTGCCAGCCTAAAGCCTGGATAAAAGAGGTGGGCGACGTCAACGATTCTGGCACCAGGCATGGGATGTCGTTCAATACTGTTAAGAAAATTTAAACCAGTGAACTTGATCGAAGCACTTACCGCGCCTTGGTACTGCTCCACTTCCTTTTCGCTGTAGATCGGCAGCTGTTTGAAAGGGTTGACGGATATCAGTACAGGACCAATGTATGTCTGACGTTGGCGCTAAGAAATACTGCTTCTCATATGCATTTTCTTATCAACAGTTCAAAATATTTTTTCTAACGCTTTGAGAACAAGCTTATATATCAGTTGGCTGTGTATATCAACAGATCACTTAGTATGTCTATCTTTCCTGTGCTGCGTGTCTAAGCGTATATGTGTGATTGTGTTTAAGCGGGTTGAGTTTAGCGTTTAGACATTATAGTTTAATGCTTAGGTAAGACTTCAGTATTCAGATAAGATATTAGTATTGAACTTCAGGGTTCGGATAAGGCTTCAGTGGACAAGAATTTAGCATCCTGATAAGACTTTCATCATCATCAGTTCCTGACGCCAGCAATTTTGCGGCGATGGGTACGAATAAATGATCTCCATTGCCCTCGATTATTTGTCAAGTCCATTGCTCCCCTTAGTGATATCATGTCTTCATTTATATTATCCATCCAGCGCAGTCTTGGTCTGCCTTGTTTCGTTTTCCTTCGAATCTTTCATGTAGTGCATTTGTGGGATTCGGTCAACTGGCATTCTCTCTATACGTCTTCAAACCACCGGAGTCTTCGTTGAACGATTTTGTCCAGCAGAGTTGTTTGGATGCCTAATGATTGTCGTGTAAGACTTTAGCATTGAGATAAAGTTTAAATATTCAGATAAGGCCTCTGTATTCTTACTGGAATGAGTAAATTGGGTGAACTGAGATAAGTAAGTAAGTAAGTAAGTAAGATATTAGATAATTGAATAGATCAAAGGATACATAGATGCAATCATCCATGAGTCGTTTCTTAAGATTCTCGACGATCGACGCTTCCGAGATCTTCTGCAGCAGGACCATGTCCTCCACTCCACTCTGCTTCAAACGGTGCCCGTAACCAGCCTAAACACGCACACACACATTCATATAGGAACATTTTATATACATGTATGGCAATGCCTTCGACTTAGACTTCTTTTACACAATGTTCTTAAACACGCATATTATAAATGACATTAGTAGTTAACGATGCTTATCTATATAAGACAACGAGGGACGCTTATAAATAATAATACTGAATTTATATTATATTATACTATATTTTTAAATGCCCAACATTGACTGTGGTCGGACCATTTCCTCCCGGAATACGCTGCCTAACCACCTGCAACATGAACTCATCAACCTTTCTTTGCATCTTTCCCGGAGGCGCTTGCAGATCATTGTGCGCGATCATGGTTTCATTGTGTTAGGTCGGGAGCGCCTCTGATTAGTCTCTCTTGAAGTGGCGCTATATAAATTTGCAATAATTACAGTTACAATTGCAATTGCAATTGCAATTGAACAGCTATCTCGTTAAAGTTATTTCATGATCGTGAATGGTCAGAAAGAACGTTGTGGAAATTCGGTTTAACTTTTGTAAATTCATTCATTATTTATTCATTCATTCATTCATTCATTCAATTATTTATATAGCATCTCTTCAAGGGGGCTACTCAGAGGTGCTTCAGACTCCAGCACGGCCAAATAAGACAGTTTTCAGTCTAGTGTAGAACGGTACGTAGGGTACAAAGGGTACATACTCATTTATTCGTCTCTATGGAAACAAATGAAGCGTAACTAGGTAGCCTAAGTGGATGCTGAATAGGAGACATGACCAAAGAAATCCAGCAAATACGGCTTTTAAACCCATCCCCATCTTTCTTCGCGACCAGCTATGAAGACATGAGGCGCCAGATGCAATAGTATTCTATAAACCCCGACGGTCATCCACTCAAGTGCTAACCTTTGCTCCGGCCTATTTACGTTCTCTGTGCCAGCCTGTACAGGGAACCCAAGGTAGCCGCCCACTTTGTTCCTCTGCGAGGGGGTGCTGAAAGTGCCGTTCGCCCGCACGACCACCATGCAGAACCGAGCCTTTGCGGTGGTTGGCCATGCGGTCTGGAACGGGTTACCCTTGGACTTGCGCTTGCTCCTTAGGACCCATTCTGATACCTTTGCGAGGTTAAAAACTGCTCTATTTAATCGTGCTGGAGTCCGGAGTGCCTATGAGTATCCCTCTTAAAGAGGCGCTATATAAATGTCCTAATGAATGAATGAATGAATGAATGAATGAATGAATGAATAACCTGGCTCTATGTGTCTTAACTGATTCAGGTCTGCTAGCGTTGTGTCAACAAAACCAAGCGGCCAACGGAAACGGAAATCGCTTGGACTTTGCAAGGCTGAGCTAGGCAAACTTTTAGAATGTATGAACAACTTTGAGAAGCTTAGAGTTTTTTGTCCTCACAGTTTTTTGACCGTCAGGATGATCACTGCAGTAAATGGGAGTTTACCGCTTTTTATCTTCGTTACCTTCTTCCTGGGTCCGCAAAGGTTCACCAGTCACTCTGTTACAGAGTAAAGCAGGGAGGCGACCTGACCGACGTCTCTCATGAGCGTAGACTCGGATCCGACCTGGGCTGGTGAACCAAAGTCCTCCGTGCCCACCTTCACGCGGTGCGGACTGTTAGTACCCTTCCAAAGGAAGGGAACGAACGGGCACGGCAGGCAAAACCAGGGGAAGGCAATGGCAAACCACCTCTGTTAACATGCCAAGAAAATCGTCATGAGACACACCAAACCAAAGCCGATAGTCGCAGATGCCGGAGCGCGACTCAAAAGCAATGGAGACTGTGTGTCATGACGATCGCTAGAGCTCCGAGAGCCGACAGCACAAACAAACAAAACCTTCTTCCTCTTCCTTTTTCTCTATTCAGCTGAGCCATAAGCCAGCTCCCGTTATATATGCCTATGCTAATGAGGCCAACCGATTACTTTCGGTCTCTCACTGTCTTTGTCGCTGTCCGTCTCTGTTTGTCTCTCTCGTTAGAGAACACGTCTGTATGTGCGTTTCTATAGTTTAATTTCGTTATTTGTATATGTACGCATGCATGTCATGTATGCAGGTTCATATTTGACTGGTTATAGTTGCCCTTTATGAACGTTGTTAAGGACGCTGATCATCCTGTAAGATATATTCCTGCAACATATCTGAATCGATGCGGCTTAAAATCAGTCAAAAATCTTTCGTGAGCTGCCTGTGAGACTGTTAGTACGTATTTCTGTGGAAGAAATGCGCAAACGGATATATTGTATTGTATTGTATTTGGATATTTATAAAGCGCTTCTAGCGGGAGGGCCATTCAGAAGCGCTCCCAGTGCGACAGACCCCGAGAGAAAAAGCAAGTTTTAAGAAACTTAAAAGAGGAAGAGACGTTACCTGAGAGAATAGAAGAACGAACGAACAGAGGAAGCTCATTCCAAAGAGCAAGGCCAATGGAGGCAAAAGACCTAGATTGAGCCAGAGAAGTCCTGACACGGGGAACGAGGAGGTCCAAGCGGTCAGATGAACGAAGAAGACGAAGAGAAGCAGCAGAGTGAGGGCGATGAATTAAGTCACATAAATATTTTGGAGCGAAACCAAGTTGAACCTTACACACAAGGATGAGGACCTTAAATTGGATATATGCTATCAAAGGACCGTTTGAATGTTCCACTTGCAGAAATATGCCTATCAATGGGAAGTCACTCTCTCCTTATCACTGTGATGCACATGATTACCCATTAACAACCACATAACATGATACATTACAGGACCCTGATGTAACATGATCACAAAGTACAGAATCATTATGTTGAAGGTCTATATGGTCAGGGGCGGCGCCAGACACTTTTTGTAACCAGGGCATAGCCAGGGCAGTCATACAATTAACAAGTGCAGAGGGCGAATTATCCAGAGCGCGGTTGCGCGAGCTTAATTGTTGACCATATACATCGTGCTACCGCGCTTGCCATAAATCGCCCCAGCACCAGTGGTGTAGTGGGGCGGGAACGCGGGGGAACGCCGTTCCCGCACTTTTTTCCAGGGAGGGAACGCGATCCCTCACTATTTTGCAGCATTTCTGCTGAAATAAATGAACAAAGAAGACTTCAAGACTCACAGTTTCAACTACTTACTTACTGGAGCCTTTCGCAGTTTCGCAGATATATTTATATATGTGTTGGCTCTATACTAAATATACAAATTCCTATGTATAAATTTACATAATTACATTTATTAATTTTTTTGTTATTTTTTTTACATTCAACAGTTTCAAAAATAGCAGCGCTCACACTATGCAAAATTCTTGCAAGATTGCACTTTTTGCTACAGTTGCTACTTCAATTTCCAGGCGTTCCCCCACTTCATTTTTTAGGACTACACCACTGCCCAGCACTATTCTAAATATTTGTCTGAACGCTTTTTGACATTTGTAAAGCAAATTTTAACATTTCAGTGAATTAATTGAATTTATATCTCAGGATATAAGAAATATGCCCGAACAAATTCCGGACAGGGCAAAATTCAGGCAGGGCATCGACCAGGGCAAAGGCTTTTTTACCAGGGCATTTGCCCTTGCGCGCCCTGGTGTAGCGCCGCCTCTGTATATGGTACGAATTAACCCTACATATCACAAGGCCACGCATGCATCACAGAACCATCTGTGATTTAGATGCATAAGTTACGTTATCATACGTTTAACAAAACGTCCTAATACCATCAAAAAAGAAATTACGAATTAGAATACCACACTTTAACGAACCATGTGTAGGAGATTCAAAAATTACGAAATCATACATTAACAGACCACTTATAAGACCATAATTATCAAGATAAGCTCTTCAGACCAAGCAAGGAACGAGAAGCCGGTAGTGAGGCTTATATTTCCCTGATTGTCCACCTCCACGGACCTGTTATATCCTTAAATACACATGGACGAGGCTTCTTCAACGCAGCCTCTTCTATCATCGGTCCAGGGAATGCCTGTCATGCAGTCTCACAGTGAGCGTATACGAGGTTCGACGACTGTTCCTTCTTGGTCGCTGAAACCACTGCATGGAACAGTCTTCCCTGAAGACATTCAAATCGCAACCCAATTCGTATCTTTTTATATCACATAACTGTCACTGATTTTTCAAACTCATGAACTGTGTACAGCGCCCTTTTCTTCGGCCTCGGCTCTGCTACGTCGCTATATAAATCGTCTTATTATTGTTATTGTTTTAAATAGCAGGGGCAATTGAATTGCTCAGTCACGTCAGGCGGGTTTCCCGTCTGCCTCTTCCTCGCCATCTAATAATCATGAATGTGTATAGCCGATGTAATCATTTCACATTTGAGAATGCCAGTGGAATAAAAAAAGCTGGAAGTTTCTTTCTGGGATTTGAACTCCGACCTCGGAGCCAACGAGACGAGATCATTGGGTCACTCGTGGACATATTAAGGCCCTATATATTTATCAACCGGGCCAAGACAAATATATGTATTGTACATAGGCCTATACAGGATCTAGATCTATATACAACATATTATGCACAAGAAAATATGTGCAGATGTACATTCCCGCGTGATTATAAACTCATTATTCACGCTAAACAAATCATTGGAGTTTGCAACAATGACCCCAGAGCGTCAACTGTTGCCCTTTGCCCACCCACCCCATCCCCACACACAACGCTACGAAATCCGGGTCTGGAGACCAAGATCAATTATTCTAGTTCAGATGAATTGAAAACGAGGGGAGGGCAGTGAGGGAGGGTGGCAGAAACTAAGTTTAAGATTTCAGTTCGGTGTATGGTGCCAAACAAATAGTCATTCGAATACACTACAGTATTCTGGCGAGGAGCAACAAGAATTTCATTATCTCCTGCGTCCGTGCGAAGAGAGTGTGGGTGAGAGGTATAGGCCCATAATTACGGCCTATGTGCACGAAGGCGAAATCACACAGGCCTATATAATGACTACGTTAATTGTTTAGGTCTATGTCTATACGCTGAGCACAGCGGGCGCCGAGGATCCATGACTCTGTGTCGAAGCATAAATGATTAATAAAAACAGAACAGTCGAGAAACAAGTCAACAGAGAGAGCGGGGTATCTGAGGCCAAATCAGTCAATGTTAGGATATCAGTAAGTTCGTTTAAATCTCTGTGAACTGCCTACAATCCAGCCTGTATATATATACACGTAGATTCATGGTTGGCAATGTATGTATATATATATATATTATATATATATATATATATATATATATTGTCAACAGTCGGTGGGAATGCGTCGGCTGGGCTCTATACGCGTGTCCCACGAGACAGTAAGTCGTGACTTTTCTACCTATCTGAATATTAGTTGTTTATTGTTTCGTTTTAAGGCCTAATGACCTGAGTACCACTTAGGGCAGCGCTTCTGAGCACGGTGTAATTCAGAAGCGCCTTATTGTCTAGATACAAAAATGACTGTAAATACATATTTATTATAGCGACCTGTGCAGGAGATATATTTAGTTCAAGCACTTATATATCAATATCTAAATACTTGATCTGCGTGTGCATATATAAGTATATATATATATGCCTTAATGTACAAAGTGCTTGATATAAATGCATTTGCAAATGTTTAGTTGGGTTTGTTCGTTAGAAAGGTTGTACAGACGAGGAAGTTGAGACGGTCTCGTCAGAATAGTTGCAACTACGACGTCAGTTCACGAGCCACGCAGAGACAGACAGACAGCGAGCGAGAGACAGAGAAACAGACAGAGATACACACAGATCCAAACACACGTAAAGACAGCAACAGAGAGACTTGGGCAATGTAGTCATTATGCTTTCTCCTATTGAGAAGTCACGATGTACATAGCTCATTTACCTGAATCCTTATAGGCCATCATAGGCCTACAGATACTTGATACACGCATCATGGTTACAACAGGCGAGTCTGACTCGAACCCGTCAACACAGGTAGATAAACAACAGGTAAGCACAGAACAATGGTGTACACCTTTACAGGTGCGTTTCGGAAAACCTCCTTGATTGGCATACAGGTGGGGAAACGGATCACAGAATGACTTACCATGGCCAACGAGACTCATCTAATATCCTCGCGCTACAAGAAAATCCAGGCTAGAGACGGGTCGCCCACTCCGACGAAGTAATCCGAATAGATTCGTCGTTGGAAGGAAAACTCAAACGGTTTTACGTCCTAATGATTCGTCTATCGTTCCTTTCTACCTAAAAACAGGTCGTTTTACTAACGGGACCCGTTTGCTTCCTGTATGCAGGAAAGTGACTGTAAGAGTCCGGTCACGTGTACCATAATAGGCTACAGGCCGGCCCGAAATTTTTATATTACGATCGTGCGGTGTATTCGCGTTCGTTCTTATTATAGACACCTGGAAAGCTTCGTCTATATTATTATTTATCTCTAGGTCTATTGATACGAGAGGACAGGCCACCGTGTAGGCCCACGGCGCCTGGCTTACGCCTGCTCAGCTGGTGGTTGAGCACTGTGCGTGCATGCACAAGTGTTAAAGGCGATGGCCTAAGAACGTGCGCATGCGTAGCTCGCCTGTCTCGCGTTGTCAGCCTATCCGTCAGACTACCATTATAGCAATCGTGTACCGATGGTGCATTCCTTTCGAACGGCCAACTCGTATTTACTGAAGACGTAATCTCGTGACTACAAATTAAATCATCAGCTTCTTTGCTTTCAGTAATGGATTCGTGTTTTCGCGGAATAAGTTGAGTCGGTCTATACTGGATCTCTAATCTAAGTTGATAGGTTCTGTAGCGCCGTTTTAATGTTCAATCGATGAAATTGTAATAAAAAATCATAATCATCTGGGGAGAAAATGGCGAAATTCTACAGGTAAGAGAAACGAGAGGTTAGTCTACCGTGAATGGAGGGCACGATCGAATCCAGTCAAGTGTGAATTTCGAACACTTTTTACTTTTACCTCTGCTACCATCGCTGCCTGGTCGAATCGCAAGAAATTGTTGCATTTTTCACTGTTAACACCCATTTTTTGTCTCAGATATCTAAGTGGGCAGCAAGCCTTCCGTATATGCGAAGAAATAGTTTACTGTCATAATTAGCATAATTAGCATAAATAGCATTCTATCCTTTGTTTTATATTAATAGGCCTATTCTATGGTTTATTCTATGATGTATTCTGTGGTGTATTCTATAGTGTATTCTATGATGTATTCTATGGTGCTGGTGACGTGACGTCCCTGTTCATGTCAGAGTGACAACATTTTTGTCTTGATGGTCAGAGGTGCGGGATAGTAGAGCGGTTAGCGTGCTGGAGGTCGGAGGTCAGCGCAGAAATTTCTTCCTCATCTTCCTCTTCTTCTAACTTCCTCTTGTTTTCTTTGTCTTAATCGACCTCGTCCTCGTCCCCTTCCTCTTCCTCCTCCTCCTCTTCTTCCCCTTCATCTTCTTCTTCCTTTCCCTCTTCTTCCTCTTCCTCCTCCTCTTCTTCTTTTTCTTTCTTTTCTTCCTCTTTCTCTACCTCCTCTTTCTCTTCCTCTTCTTCCTCCTCCTCTTCCTCTTCCTCTTCCTTCTTCTTCTTCTTCTTCTTCTTCTTCTTCTTCTTCTTCTTCTCCTTCTCCTCCTCCTCCTCCTCCTCCTCCTCTTCCTCCTCCTCCTCCTCCTCCTTCTCCTCCTTCTTCTTCTTCTTCTTCTTCTTCTTTCTCGTTGACATGAGCACATTTATATGTGTGTCTACTTCACGGCTGCTGAATACGGCGAACAAAACATTGAAGGGATTTGGAACGTTCAGCAAAACAGCAAAGATGACGAATTTACCAGCCCAAAGGAACGCAGCAAGACGGCGGCACACTGACACTAGATGCTATTGTGTGACAACACGAAATTAAAATTTACACTTTGACATACAGGCTAAACAGCCGGATATATCACGAGCCAGCTGTAGCTACACCCATCTATCGAATACGCTGATGAACGTTTAAATTATAAACAAACACAGTATAGATCTTCATTCTTCATTAGAAAATTATATATGCATATATATATATATATAGCATGTACATGTATTTATGTGTATCATGTATATAAATATCTTCTTCTTCTATGTATATATATACGTATTATGTATATTTTATGTATGTATATGTATATCTTCTGCCTATACTGCATATTGGTCTAGTCAACATAGATGACTAACAAACAGATTTACAACAACAGTGTGTACAAAATTAGTCATATAAGTTATAGAACCTTATCCTGCATAAAATATGTGTGGCTATCTACTTCACAAACCACTTCATACACTTTCCTTACTGTTCTTTTGAAATCTGGTGACTGCTTAGAAAGGGTTTTTAGGTCACCACTTAATAAATGACATCACAGATAGGCCTAATGCTAGTAGCCAAAATGAACTGAGAGGCCTGTATATATTCCACATTTCTATCTCGCCTATAATTATGACCCCAACAGACAAATACATGATCTATTTGCATATATTTAGGTTAGCCTAGGATAGGGATCATAGGGCAAGGTAGGGTTGGCTATGACTCGATAGGAAATAGTCACTTCTGCGGATATGGATCCATAAATAGCAACATTACGTAATCTTTTGTGAGTAACTATAATTATAGTAAATGGGTGTCACTGTTAACTGATTTTATACCTTCTGCAGGGGTCTTCCTATGCAAACGTGCGTGGATATACGATATATCTACTTATATTAATATACATAGGCCTATATATTAATATATAATATATATTAATATATACAACGCTAAATATTTATGTGCACATTCATACAAACACGAAAGCAACACAGCTATAATTATGTTGCTGCATTGCGGATTTCAGAGGTTCCGTTTGGTTTCAGCGTCCTTTGTATCTGGATTCTTATCTATAGCTGTGCGATATATGTAGGCTACAGACTGTGCATGCTGAAGCATCCTCTATAATCTATATATAAATATAGGCCTCCACACAACATATTATTATTAGAGCTGCGGATTTTAACGATTAATTATTAACCGATTAATCGTTAAAATTTTAATCGATTAATTTCGGCTTGTTCGATTTATTTTCTTACTCATTTCATGATGTTTAGCGGCCCATTTCCGGAGTAAACAATATGGTGAACAAAGATAATGTGAAACGTTCGAGTGGAAAATTAAGCGATCATTTTGCATTTAAGGTAGGCTAAACGCTTATGAAAAAGTCGAACATGCATGGCGAGAACATTTCGAAGATAGAAAGTATAGCAACTATACTGACTATATTTTTCAGTTTTACAATATGAACTTTAGCATGTGGAATGATTGAAATTTTTTGTAGAAATAAAGTTTTAACTGACTCAGTGACTACAGTTTTAATAGTTTTCACGCTTTACGTAACAGGTACCAATTTAATCATTCATTTTTATTCGGTGACCATCCAGAGAAAAAAACAATGATACAATAATAATAGCAAAACAGTATGTCCTTGGTCACACTGGAGACCCCGAAGGGGTCGCAGACCCCGCTAGATAAGGCCACCTCAGTAGTATATTATAGAGAAATGGATGGCCTAAATTGTTCGTAGGCAAAAATGTCAAAAGTAAACAAAAAATATTAACATAATCAAAGACACTACCTCATGCACACGTATGGTAGACAAAATATCAACAGTAAAAGAAACATCTTAACTATTAACTTAACTAAAGACACTACATCACGCATAGAAGATAATGATTGTTCATCTGACTATGTATGACTAGGGTGTTAGAAATGACTATAGTGCTGGCATAATATGGGATTCGATAATTCCGTCAATTAGGAAAGAACTGAACTTTAGTTTAAAGAACTGGAGGCTGGATAGTTGGCGGATAGATGTCGGTATCTCGTTCCATAACCGGATCCAAGCAAATCTAACGGAAAATAGCCGGGTGTTGGTATGGGCATAAGGTAGATGATACGACTTGAGGCTTCTTGTGACGTGCGAATTTAATCAATCAATGGAAGTTAAATTTTTAGATTAATTGAATAATTTTTGTAATCAGCACCATTCTCAATTATTAGACCTATACCTAGTAGTTTCAGTTTAACGACGCTGTGTCATAACAAAGATGATTAGCGTCGCCCTCCTCCTTTACCCAGGCTTGGGACTGGCACTGTCAGAGTACGAATATTATGCATTCTCAATGCTTATATATACCGGTAGTCAATATATATATTTTTTATAGCTCCATAGTACGTTATGTACTTTATCTATAGTCTATAGATAGTGCAATCATGACAATGACTTTTGAGTCTGTGACCTCAGCTTATGTCCCTCGTATGTTTAGTCGTTTTCATGTGCGCGCGTATGTGTCATGTGTGTGTGTATGTAGATGTATGTGTATTGTATTGTATCTAGAAATTTATAAAGCGCCTCTCGCAGAATAACTATTCAGAGGCGCTCTTAGCACAGAAACCCCGGGAAAAACAGAAATGCCTTTTGGGAACGCGAGACCGATGAGGAAAAGCCAGTCATTAGTTTGGCCCTGAGCAGAGGGGAAGATCATTCCACATCGTGGGACCCACTACAGCAAACGCCTATGTGTATGTGCCTATGTGTACGACTTCTCGGTAGATGTCCTTTTAATGCAAGCATTAAGCTGTGTTCTAATTTTAGCGAAGACGTGCGGTGACTAATAGCATACGTATATATAGGTTGGAGTGAGGTAGGGTGACTAATAGCTTATATAGGTTGGAGTGGGGTAGGATGGTGTAGGCTAGCCTAGGGTAGGGTAGGGTTGGTTATGACTCCATAGGAAATAGTCACTTCTGCCGATATAGATCCATAAATAGCAAAATTACGCAATCTTTTGTGAGAAGATACAGGAAGAGACTCTTCCGGTTGAAGAAGAGACGTCTTCCGGTTTTGAAAGTAATGTATTGCAAGAGGAGACTTCAAGGTGATAGTTAACATGTCGTTATATAGCGCCTCAATTCAACGAAACAAGCACCAATGCACTTCTGACAACAGAAAATCCTCAATCAAACATAACGAATAACGGAAAAGAAGTCGAGGACATGCTGCAGGTTGTTAGGCAACCGACTCGGGAGTGATGAGAAGAGCACGAGAGACAAATGTCCGTGGTCCAATGAGGAAACTGGACAGGAGGGACAACGAGGTCATCCTGAAGAATCTGGAACGAAGATCTGCTGCCTGGCACAGAACGGCATAGATGTTGATTGACAGGAGGGCTTCCTATTCGAATTAGACTTCAAACAGGTGCTGCACTTCGTCCAGCATTCTGCTCGACTGCTGATGCAACTGAAAGTCATCTCTTCATCAGAATGGCTATCGAGAAGATGTCAACAGGGTAATTTACATAGCGCCCTCTAAAGGACACCAGCGACTACTTTAAACAGATCGTTTGCAACCGATTGGGTTTGGAAATTTAAATCTACTCGCTAGATGGAGGGATGGCTGGTCGAATTGTTGGTTGCTAAACTTTCAATCGCCAGAGTGAGCAGCGTATTCAAAGAGGAGACAGATATTCACAGAGAGAACAAAGTTTCTACAAACACGACTCGTTGATCAGCGAATTCGTTAGAGGGAAATTTATTCTTATCCGGCAGGGAATGGAAGGCACGGGGCCTATGGGTTCGCAGAGCAGACCGTTAAACACACGACCAAACAGCCCCATCGGGGCAAAACTACTGACGAAATGTGACTTACTCAGGCAAAAGAAGGCGGAAGTCGCCAATGATAAAACAGAGAAATTAGCCAAAAACACTAATCAGGTGTAAATTTTTCAATAATCGGTTTTTTGCATATATCAATATATAAGATCTTATATTATATGAAAAAAGTATTGATTTAACAATATTTAACCTATTTCATGACAAATTTAATAAGTTTGAGTGATTGACAAAAATTATCCGGGAATTTAAAATAATTTTCGGGACCAGTTTCAAAAGTATTTTATGGCCTTCATTCTGTTAAGTTTATATGGCATCGTAGGTTGTGCCTCTTAATGAAGACAACTAAAGTTTATATGGCATCGTAGGTTGTGCCTCTTTCAGAGTGTCAATCGTCAAGGCAAGGTGCGGTGTGCAGAGCGTTTCAATCGCTTGTTTTTGAAAACTGTACTAGACAATTTACGCCAAAACGTTCGCACTATTTGAAGACTATACTGGCTTCACCATCAGAATCGAACTTCTCCGACCAGTTTAAAACATACTGGCACTACAAGTCTCACGTCGGTCAGTCCCTGTAGTCCAACACAGCGGGCATCTACCACAAAGCCAGCTCAGGAGCTGTTCATCATAATGCACGTAATTCAGACGACAAAAGCACAATCTTCTGAGCAAATCACTGCAACATATATGTGGTGTACAGGCTATTCGCAAAATTCCGGAGTTTAGGCTTATTCTGTTGCCGGTCAACGTCAGCTTTATTCGTCGGAGAACGCACGAAAATTCGAAAAAATTTCTTGTTTTTCGGAGACGAAATTTGTAACATTTCGTATAATGACCCATGTATTCATGTAATTAATGTATGTATGTATGTATGTATGTATGTATGTATGTATGTATGTATGAATGTATGTATGTATGTATGTATGTATGTATGTATGTATGTATGTTACAGTATGTACACTATGTATGTATGTATGCATGTATGACAGGGTAGCCTATGTATGTATGTCACTGTATGATGTACGAGTTTTTTCGGATATTTATAAAGTGCCTTCTAAAACTTAAAAAAGGCACTAAATAGGTCCTATATAGTCCCGGAACCTGATAGCAAGGCAGCGCTATCTTCTGCCAGGCAAGTCCAGTTGTATTGTATTGCATTGTATTGTATTGCATTGTATTGTATTGTATTGATCACAATTAGGAACGCCTTAATGATGGACGCTTTGACAGCATTACAGAAGTGTCTGGTGCAGCCGGAGATTATTGTCGAGTGTCAGCAGGTCAGGTAGAGATCGTGAACTTCTGTAACTAGAGGGCGAGGACTTCCAGGCAAGGCCGTAGCTAGGGGGGTGTTTTTGGTGTTTAAACACCCCCCGAAATTAAATAATGTAAAAATGAAATAATGCATTTACTAACTACAAACCCCATGGTCGATTGACTCGGTTGCATGTCGGCTTGCTTAAGGACGAGAAAACACCCCCCCCAAACAGAAAACCCCCGAAACAAAATCCTGGCTACGGCCCTGCTTCCAGGTGTAGTCATAGAAACGGCACGTTTAATTCTACCAGTTATTGCTTGACAACAATGTTTAAGTAGAGCAACTGCGCGATCTCGGCATCTCATTCTGTCGAAGAGATGAGAGCTTAAACTTACGATCCACTACTCAGCTAGAACACGTCTTCCAGATATCTGTGCAGACAATATTTTTAATGATAGGGAGAGAAAGAGAGAGGGAGGGAGAGAAAGAGAGAGAGGGAGAGAGAGAGGGAGAGAGAAGGAGAAAGAGAAAGAGAGGGAGATAACGAGAGGGATAGAGGGAATTTTCTTACTCTAGACTGTCTCGGCACAGTCCTCTTCCTCGTCGCCTTAGTCCACAAATCCTCCCATACAAAATATTCGTATTTTAATATTACCTTCAAAATTTTATCAGAAACAAAAATTTACACGTTAACGCAATGTTGCAGATCTTAAAGTTGCTAACTTAAAAGAATTCTTCGACTATTAAATGAAATCATCTACAAATAAGTCCTACGCGTGTGCAGGTAACAAACGTATACAACACTCCAGTACGAAAAAGCATAATGTGAAAATAAGGACATTCAGTAAAAACGATTTGTTTCAACAGAAGACAATAAATATAATCGGGTTCAGATTAGAAAATCGTGAAATAATTGTACTTTAAAGACACGGAAATTATTGTGGCTTTTGATGGTGTTCCGCATCGATGGCCAGATGCGAGCTCACTGGTTCGCATCCGTTAAACGAGGTCGGCGTTGAGATGAGACTTTGAGGACTTGATGGTCGGTCCAGTAGCCATGAGCTTTCCTCCTACTTGCAAGGGTTCCTGAAAAATTGCAAAAACCAAGATGTAGACATCTATTTGGAAGCACAAAATAGTTTCAATGTGACATATTTCATACCGTTTTAAAGCTATTGCGTTTACTTCGTGTGCAGATTCTTATTTGCTGATTCAAACTCTGTTATCGCCCTCCTGATCCGATATGTCTCGCGATCAGGCAAAAATACTGGCGATGAAAAATAAGACGAGCTGCACAGAAAACACCGAGCTTTAAATAAAAATTTTCAGCCTTTGCATGATGTCACGGTAGTGCAGAAAGTGTAAACGGCGACACGACTCAACAAATGATGTCGTGCGTGAAGGGAACAATAGTTGTGACTTTTCAAGTAGTTCGCAGAGCATTGCTGCTTTAGTGCTCAACTTTTCTTCTTGGCCACATTTAAAATAGCGTAGGCTAGTGTGAAGATAGTCTCTTAGGTTTTTCTTGAAGCGACGCCATAGAAATTCTAATTACAATTAAAAAGGGTTTAATAAATAACGAAAAGTTGACAGAAATGTTGAGAATTACCGGCCCATGTTGAGTTGACAATGGGGAATGAAAACAGGAGATGAAGTCTGCTGTACACGGTAACCTGCACTCCTTAATATTTAGCACAAAATGTATTGGCTGGATATTCCTCGAAACACAAGGTCTTTGCCAGTCAGGTATTCACAAGTAGCCAGCTGATAGTCAACCGATTGGCTGTGTCTCTGAGTGAAATCATACGCGATTGGCTCTAGACGACACTGTCCATGCAGTAACCGGTCAAAACAGGTCTTAGAATGTGGTCGGGGTTTAATTACATGCGGCATAAATATCGTTGAAAAAGAAACGAACAGTAAGTATGCAAAAAATAACCACCGAATGAATATTGGCGTAAGGCATACCGTCAAAGTTCAGAAATAATAAAATCATCGAAAAATTCAGCATAATAATAGTAATTAAAGTCAAAATCAGCGGCCATCTTTTCAATTCAATTCAATTCAATTTATTCGGTAACCAACTTTGTAGACATTAGGGTTATAACTTTTTTACAACCTCATGTTCCTGTAGCTTAGTTGGATGAACTTTTGCCTAAAAACAAAGGAATGAACTGTCATTTTCAAATCTTTTGAAAAAAGGTCACCCCGAAATAGAAAAATCGATTCGTGTATATGTCACTGTGTAATGTATTATGTAATATGCATGCATAGTGCATACTAACATATATTATAATACAGGAAAGAATGAGCTAGAAAATTTTATAATATTTGTACAATATTTTGTAGGTACATATAATACTTGTACAATATTTTGTACATTGTACAACTGTAAAATGTACAACACTGCTTATTGCTAAGAATAAATCGATGTTGCAGTTTGTCTTTCATGAAGTTCCCACATTACATTGATTGCTCGTTCTGCGCACTGATCACTTCTTGCAATGGTATCTGGAGTACGGATGGCTCCTGCTTCCAGTGATTCTCAAATACCCACAATGCTTTTTTGTAAGGTTTCAATATTTCTGACAAGTTCTTGAAGTAATTTCTATTGTTGCATATGTGTAGTAAACCAATAGTCTGCCCAGTGATATGAAACGAATCTGCATATCTTCTCCGACGTTTTCCCTGTTGTAAGGATAAGAAAGAATGAAAGGATAGCAAGAATGGCTCTTGAATTCCACCTGGCATTGCTGTTGTTTGAAATTTTCTTAAACTTCACCAGTGGAAAAAACCTTTTTCCTCAAAGATTCTGAACACCCGTGTAAGATGGTATAACAGTTTCATGTCATCTCTCCAGCCTACTTTATCGAGGATTTCTTCTGTTCCATTAACAAACTGTGCTTTCAGTTCCTCATACTTGTTCATTAGTTGAGACATAAGCGGATATTCTATGCTTGGAGACCTGGTGTTACCACCAAGTTCCTCGTCCATGACCACCCTGAGAATCCTGTCCAGAACGTGATGCTGGCAACTGATAAATTGTGGTTTGCTGACACCCATGCCAGAGAACAAAAGTTGCAATTTGACAACAACTCCATTCTTTTTCCCAGTGTTAACACTGGTTGTATCAGCAGTGATCATCTTCGTTCCATTCCATAAGTTAATACAACTTATGGAATGCAATCAAGAACTTTTGCAATTCCTGAAGCAATAGTTTCGGCATCGCCATCTTTCAGACGCAGACTTTTACTTCAATTCTCTCATTCTTCAGTACCACACCCTGATATTCATTTTCCTCAATATGCTTGCCATCAAAATGTAAGGATCACTGTTCCATCTGTAACTTTTCAATAATTTCCTCCTTCAATTTAGCAGCGTCTTTGGTAGCCTATTTGCAATTTTCTTGTGTGACACTGTAGGCCTAAATTTTTTTAAATTAACAAGTTCAGTTTTCCCACAAACCTTTCTATATAGACCAATATTTGGATTCTTCTAGAAAGTGTGGAACAGTTTTAGGAAGTTCCAGATAGCTGTTAAAGTTCTAAACAGTTCCATACAGTTTTTATAAGCGCTACTACTTATGAGTAGTAACGTTACATATATGGTGAATCAAACTTTTCATTTGGGGGTGACCTTTTTTCATAACTGAGAAGAATTAATCACTTTTTCAGTGTTTCTAAGCAAAAGTTCATCCATTTATGATACAGGAAATCGCTTTTTTGAAAAAAAGTCAAAAAGTTATAACCCTAGTAGACATATTAACAGTTAACAGAAGATTACTTTTTTTAAATCTCGCAATTGGTTACACACAGCTTACACGCAGCTTGGCTGCGGAAATGCGCACAAACTTGAGCCATACATTGCAAAAGTGAACGGTGCAAACTCATGATTGATTTTAACATGCCCTGCTTCTTCTAATGACGAAAGACCTGCAGTTCGTACCTAGTTTTGGTTTAATTGAGATGCATTGATTGTGTGCACAAATAGCATTGCTTGCCGATTATGTATTCTTTTCGATCAATTAACAATTATGGCTTACTGGACAGTGGATAATCACTTGACTTACCGTTTCTGCATGACCAGATTCTGTCCTCTTTATTCTCTTACACCATTCGGCTAATTTATTCCTTTGCGGTGCCAGGATTCTGTGCAAAACAGATAATATTATGTCGTCACTTCTTCGTTTACGTCTGTGATTGTGCTTTACTCTTAAATAATCCTTATATCAATAACAGATTACCCATTTCAATTTTATTCTTTAGCTATAAGCAATAATTACTTTTAGCTATAAGAAATGCCGCTGTCAAAAAACGTAAAGAGAAAAAAACAGAAATAGTCTAGGCTTAAATTATAAATATAAGTCATATGTTGAGTTTCATTGTAAAAGTTACAAGCCAGACTTTTACTATAATTGAAATTGCTGATGAAAGCAATGTATGTACACACTTACAGAATGGCTATGATCAGCTGCATGGTGAAGACGAACGACATCGAAAATCCGAGCAGGTAGCTGACATCTTTGGGATCTGTTTTGTTTGCAAACAAAATGATAAAACCCGTTATTATGTTTATTTTATAGACAATTTGTAAAGCGCAAGATCATGCACCTAACTACACCGCAAGTGCGCTTGAAAACAACAAATATGGTTATTATGTTTTACCAGCGATAACGACTTCCGGATTATGATTGCATTAATAGTCACTGAATGATGGTGAATGAGTGAAATGAGTGAATGTGATACAAGTGAATTAACTGATGATAACGAGTGATGCTTCATTCGTGAATGGTGAAGATGATGGTGGATGAAACTTCGCTCCCGTAACAGACCAATTGCTGTGTGGTTTGATGCCGAACGTCGAAAACTCGCCGTCGTGCTCGTTGTGCAGAAAGACGCCACCGCCGCTCTCGTGACCCTGCAGATCACCGCGAGTGGATAGCCCAACTACGGTCTCTACACCGCCTCTACCATCAGAAGGAATCCGACTACTCGGAGAGCCTGGTCTTCAAGCACAAAGACAACCCTAAAAGACTGGTCAACGATTTCTGGTTTGCTGGGACGCGCTCCTTGCTCGCCAAGCGCTCCGGCCTTTTCTGCAGATGACTTTCTTCAAAATTTAATGCTGATGCAGAACTTTGACAAGCTACGTACATCAACTGCTGATGCTTTTACTCCTCAATATTCGCGAACGGAATCCAATTTTGATGGATTTCGCCCGATCTCTGTAACTGAACTCTGCCGTGTAATTAAATCATCTAATCTTAAATTTATCATGCAAACTCGACCCACTTCCCCCTTTCATAATAGCTAACGTTTTAGATGTTTTAGCCCCGTTTCTTGTCTACTTATTCAACAGATCGCTTACTGAAGGCCACCTCCCGACTTTGCAAAAACAATCCATTGTGTTCCCTTCCCTTAAGAAATCTAACCTTGATCCAACTGTTTGTCAAAATTACCGGCCTATCTCTCATCTCTTTCCTCTCTAAAACTCTTGAGAGACTTGTCTTCCTTCAGTTCCTTCCTTATCTTGAACAAGCAGGCCTTCTTCCTCCAGTCCAGTCGGGTTTTCGGGGTTGTCATTCCACTGAAACTGCCCTCCTGTCTCTCTTGTCTGAGATCTATATGGCTATTGATCAATCCCATCTCTCGCTCCTAGCTCTTTTTGACGCCTCTTCGGCATTTGATATGGTTGATCATGATATCCTTCTTCGTCGTTTTGCAGCTATCCTGTGGCATCTCTAACACTCCTCTTCTCTGGTTTAAATCATATCTTTCTGATCGCTACCAGATGGTTGTCTTTGATGACTCCAGATCTCAATGGGTCAGGGTTAGATTTGGCGTACTCCAGGGCTCAGTACTTGGACCTATCCTCTACATCCTCTATACGGCTGACATATCCCTGATCTTTACCAAACATGCTGCGACGGGCCACCTCTATGCTGATGATGCACAAGCTTTTGTTCATGGTCCACCAGTTGATCAACTTTCCATTGTTTCCTCCGTTGATGCACTTACCCAAGACTTGCACATTTGGATGTCATCAAATCGACTTTGCTTAAATTCCACCAAGACTCAATTGATTTGGTTTGGCACTAAGCAACAACTAAACAAGCTTGACTATTCACTGCTGGCACTCAAGTTTTCTTCTTATACCTACTCCTCCAGTGTACGCGATCTGGGTGCTACTCTTGACTCCTCCCTCACCTTTACTGAACATGTCTCGACCCTGACTCGCTCCTGCTTCTTCCAACTGAGACGACTGAGAGCTATCAGGCGATCCACTGTACCTACTGTCTTTACCTCCATTGTGCATGCATTCATTTGCTCTCGAGTTGACTACTGTAACTCGCACCTCCTCGGTCTCCCCATGCTACGCCTCTCCCCCATCAAATCAGTCTTAAATGCTGATGCTAGGCTCATAGCACGTCTTCCTCGCTTTGCTCATATTTCCACATATATGATTGCAGTCTTACACTGGCACTCGATTGCTTCGCGTATCCAGTATAAGATCCTCCTTCTGGTTTCCAAATCCCAGCTACGGCTTGCCACTAAATACTTCTCTGACCTTATGCGGCAACCTCTCTCTGCAGCTTCTGCTCATCCTTTGGGCTCTACTGGCCGTCTTCATCTCTTTGTCCCTCGTACTAGGACCACTCTGGCCCAGCGTCGAGCTTTGCTGTCACAGGTCCCTCTGCCTGGAATGGTCTTCCATCTCGACTAAGAACTAAACTGGTGATGGGAATCTCCCAGCATCTACTCGCTTGCTCAAGACGTTTCTGTTTCCACGGGGCTCATGCACGGAGGGCGCCTCTGAATAGTTTATACTGCGAGAGGCGCCTTATAAATTACTAGATACGATACAATACGATGTATGTGTACTGACTTGCGTCTGTGGTAGTCTCTGTGTTCGTATCATTATCCGACGTTACGTTTTCAGGACTTCCATGAACTTCAACATCTCCTTTAGCGTCATCAGTTGTAACGACGACGTTTTCAACGTTTTCTCTGTAGGCATCATATTCAATTTCAACTGTTTCGGTTTCTTTGGCTCTCACTCTTCGCTCCATCTCTTCGGCCTTTTCGTCTTCTTTAGCTCGGGCTCTCTCAGCAACCTTTGATTTTAGCATTCTTTTGGCTTTTTCGCTTTCACTTTGACTCGATGCCCTTTCAAATGCTTCAGTTTTCGCGTTTTCATCTTTCTTGGGGACTTCTACTATCTTCATTGATCCATCAAGATATTGGTCTGTGTATTTCTCCTCTTTCTTTAGGGCTTCGTATTCTGTTCGGCATGGTGAATCTTTTGCGAAAACGTCGTTATGGAGATCCCTAATGGTACACCATATTGAACCTTTTCTAAAAGCGTGGTACCCAATATTAAGTCGTTTTTTCATAAGTCCAGAGTTAGTGAAATCATTTTTAAATTGCTCAATCTCTTCTTTTCTTGCTTCATAATACGCATCGACAAGACTTTTCGGAATGTGGTCGTTATCTTTGCAGCTGTTCAATATCTTTCTCTCAGCTTCTTCTGTTTTGTCTACCTTTTCTGTTAGGTCGTGACTAAAGACATATATCAGGGAGCCATAATTGAGTTTACTGCCACCTTCAACGTCTTCGTCATGAAGCTTGCCTTCAATGTTTGTGCCTAAGACTGCTTGCTCATATACAGATTCGCGCTCCTCTTGCTTTGCGTTGATATACTGGCTGAACCCACTACTTGATTCATCTTTGAAAAAATTCTCTAAACTTGGTCGCAATGCTATGAAATTCCATAGCGGACGACCTTTTCTCAGCGCCCTGTAATTATTAAATATTTCCCAAGCTTCATTATCAGGAATTGGCGTACTCCCTGCTAAATGAAATACTGTCTCCTGTTCCTTCGTTATTGATTGATAGTATGGGCTCCAAAGAGCGTCTGGAGCTCTGCTGGAAGATTTTACGTAGTGTTTAAGCATCTTTTCTTCGAACCTATCAGTTTTCTGTATTTGTTGTCTCACCGATAAAGGAAGCTTATCACGAAGTTTCCTATACGCTTTTAAACTCTCAACTAGGTTAGTGGGATCTTCAACCTTAATTTCCTCGAGGTCTCTCTTTCTTCGAAGAACTGTTCTTGCTTTGCTTACAAGGTTCGTCTCTTCACGACTATGCGCATCCCTGTCTTTGAGAAAGCTCTTAAAGATATAATTGAGAATTTCCTGCTCTGATTCAGACCTCGTGTCTTTGGGTTTGGTAATTTTACGCAACATCTGGAAATATTTTGCAGGTTTATACAAATGCAAATGCATAATCTGCAATTCTTCTTTATTGCCTTAGTAGAATTTGTTTTCACAGTTGAGGTCTCGATGACAGGCGATGGATTTCTCGAAGTTTCCTTTTCAACCGAATCAGCATCTTTGGTGTTGGCAACAATCTGATCGAAAGTGTTGTCTAGGGCATATTTGACTTGGAGACTTCCCTCTGAGCTAGAAGAGTTTTTGCCATCATCAAGAGGAATAAGGGAACGAGGTTCGTTAACATCCTCAGTAGCTTCCAATTTCTCTTTCCTAAATTCGCGCCGTTCCAGTTCACCAAACACAGAGCCAGTGGCAATGCAGAGCAAAATGACGAACAATTTCATCTGTAAAAAATAACGATGTCAACATCTTTCAACATAATTGACCATCTAAATTATACACTTAAATAAAGCAATGCGCCGGACCTGAATCGTGATTAAATATTCGTTTATCGGAACATTCTGACAAACCACAAAGATTTACAGCAAATTACTGATTGATAAAGAAGATAGTACGAGAAGAGGTTAAGGTTAGAGTGGGGCGTGGTGGCTCAGTGGTAAGTTCGGCGCCTTGTGACCGGAGGGTTGCAGGTTCGAATCCCACTCTAGCCGCTGCGTACGGACCTTGGGCAAGTCCTTCACTCGCAATTGCTCGTG
Organism: Allolobophora icterica; assembly: GCA_963556255.1. NCBI lineage: Eukaryota > Metazoa > Annelida > Clitellata > Crassiclitellata > Lumbricidae > Allolobophora > Allolobophora icterica. The sequence continues at coordinate 37,075,059 of OY744612.1, forward strand.
GCGCTTCGTTGTGAAAATTCCGGCACAGTATCAAATGCTGTAGTCGGGAGCGCCTCTGAGTAGTAGTTGACTTCGAGAGGCGCCATAGAAATATCCTGAATAAATAAATAAATAAAATAAATAAAGGCGATAGCAAGTTTTAATCTTTAATTGTCGTTTATAGAGAACTCTACGAATGTAATTTCGGTCGTCTTAAGTCGGTCGGGTGAAAAGTTGCGATCTTGGGCGCAGATTGCAAGGACAGTGAACTGTTGGCGGAAAGAGACTCCGCAGAACACGCACTTCATTTTACTCTCACAGCCTTCAACAAACGCATTTCAGCTGCTTCAGCCATCGTAGCTAGGAGCACCATGTCGGTCGGTAAAAAGTGAATTCGCTGCATTCTTCTCCGTATAGATGTTGCATTCTCTCTTTATCTCTTTATCTCTGCAGATGTAAAAAGGCCCACCAAGAGACGCGAGATCGTCGTTGCCCCATGCAGCGACGATTGTCAGTGCCTCAGAGGACAATCCAAGGGCCTTCAAGACCCTCAGTGCGTGGAGAGATCCGGAACAAGATCGTAAAACCATCTCCGTGTGACGACCCTGGGAAAACAGGTCTAAATTGTTTTTCTACACTTGCCTCTGTCACAAAGAAGACCAAAATTGATAGCAGCGAGAGCTGGAAAGTAAACTGCGATTGCTAAGATGCGCTTGCACCGGGATTCGTATATAGGCCTATACTATTCCCTAATATATCCTTACTTAAACTATTGCAACATGATATGGGCATCTACCTATGAGTCCAGGCTATACAAATTAACGATTTTGCAAAAAAAAAGCGGTGAGAATAGTAAACGGATCTCCTCGAAACACAAGCTCTGGTCCAATATACAAAGATCTAAACATATTGAAAATCAACCAAATTAGAATGATGCAAATAGCGGATTTTATATACCAATATGAGCAGAACCTACTCCCTGTTTCATTTAAGGGATACTTTACCTTAGGATCCCATATACATGCACATAATGCCAGGAGTGCTACTGAGTACCGTCCAATAAGAACCCGTACCAACACAAGGGAATTTTGTATAAAATCTTCGGGACCGCAGTTATGGAATGAAATACCACTTGCAATCAGACTCTCGAAAAGTAGATCTGAGTTCAAAGCCAGTTTACGAAGACACCTGGGAAAAACGCAACCACTCCCCTAGCAACGCCACCGGGCCACTCCTGAAGGGTCCAGATCATTTTAAGTGTGTACGCACCGGGGCCGGGCCAGGAGGCATTAGTTAAGGAATTTAGTTAAGAATAGTTAAGATTATTCCTAGAATTAATCCAAGGAAACTCGGCCATACATCAAGAAGCTGTTACCTGGATACTGGGGTGACCCCGCTTAGCGGGATTGTATCCCTTTGGGGCCGCCCATTGCCACCAATCAATCAATCAATCAATCAATCAATCAATCAATCAATCAATCAATCAATCAATCAATCAATCAATCAATCAATCAATCAATCAATCAATTAGACATTTATATAGCGCGCTCTCAATAGCTAGTATAAGTCTAATTGTGTTTAAAAGTTGGAATTGTGATTTTGTTGTTATTGGTCGCAATAAACTATTTTGAATTTTGAATTTTGGATACCGTGATGTTCCAAAGTTTGCCCACATTTCTGCCTTTATTCGTGATTACCTCCGCTGGCTTCCTGCTCAACAGCGAATTCAGTTTAAAACCCTCACTCTCATGCTCAACTGCCTCACTGCATCTGCTCCGTCTTACCTAATGAATCTTTGCAACCCAGTTTCTTCCTTGCCTGCGAGGGCTTCCTTGCGATCTGCGGCTCGCGGCCTTTGGTTGTCCCTCGTATGCGCTCTTCCACGGCACAATCTAGGATTTCGCCTATGTTGGCCCCTCTGCTTGGAACTGTCTCCCCTTGTTTCTCCGCCAAGAGCTTCTTGCCCTCTCTCGTCTCCAGTTCCGTAGACGCCTGAAAACCTTCCTTTTTGCCGGTGTTGGCATTGATGCGGGTTGAATGTGCCGCTGATCTGAGTGGCGCCCAACATATAAGTTTTCGGTTACGCATTACAAAATTACAAATTACCGCATACAGTGCTTTTTTCAACCGGAACGCGCCGGATATGCTACTCGTGGTATAGTTTTGGCACAAGGAAATCTATCTTCTATCTATTTTCCTCTACCTCACTGGCCAATACAAATATCTTATTCCTGATAGGTTTGCACGAGTCCATTAATTCAGTTGTTCTGGAGGGAGTAAAAGTCTGCAGCGTGATGCTCTAAGCTGGTTCTGGTAGGAAGACGATTAAGGGTTTCGCCAATATGGTCACAAACACTGTTTCCATGGTTGGTTGTAAAGATATGTCACTCTTCATATAATCTGGGTTGCATACATCGGTGAAGTTTTATAGTTTTCATACTGGGATGCAGCGCCATCACTGCAGTACTTGATATGCTATATTCCTTGTAACAGGATTTTGATATGCTGAATGATGTCTTTGTCAAAGGCGCACACACTACACAGTCTTTGTTTCGTGCTGCACACAGTTGCTAATAATGTACAAGGACATATACATTGAACCTTCACCAGACAATAACAATCTGCTAGCTGGTGAAGCGTTGCTCGTCTCTTCTCCAAGTAGAATCGTTGTGCTGAATCTTGAACCATAAAGGAGTGTGTCTCTGCAAAGTCTAACAGCACTATAACTGTTTCTTCTTGCAGTTGTTCCTACCTGCGCTTGAGCTAGGAAGACTGTGATGGCTGATTAGTTATGTGATGTTAACTCGTTTAGGTGTGGCATCAGTGACCATGCTTGCAGCGTTCCTGGTGTGTCCTGTGAATGCAAATCACGCACCACAGTTGACATAAGCGTCTAGTTTAGGAATAGCTGCCAGCAGAAGCTTTATAATTGAAAATTCTGGCATACACACTCTGTGGGTTCCTCTATCGCGAACAGTTCTACATAACGACTGATGCAATTCACTACCATCTTCAGTTCGCCATATGCTAGACTTCACAACTGCATCCACAATCGTTACTTCTATAGTCCATGCAAAATTAGATTATTGCAATGCACTCTTTTTAAACATAGACATCACCCAATTAAACCGCATCCAAACCATTCAAAACGCAGTCGTCCGTGCTGTCACTAAGCGTCTAGTTTAGGAATAGCTGCCAACAGAAGCTTTATAATTGAAAATTCTGGCATACACACTCTGTGGGTTACTCTATCAGGAACAGCTCTACATCACGACTGATGCAATTCACTACCATCTTCAGTTCGCCATATGCTAGACTTCACAACTGCATCCACAATCGTTACTTCTATAGTCCATGCAAAATTAGATTATTGCAATGCTCTCTTTTTAAACATAGACATCACCCAATTAAACCGCATCCAAACCATTCAAAACGCAGTCGTCCGTGCTGTCACTAAAACCCCAAGCACCAACACATCACTCAAATCTCTCCACTGGCTTAAAATACCCGAACGAATAGAATACAGTCATGTCACTCACCTACAATACACTCCAGTCCTCCCAGCCATCCTATTTCCGACAGCTGTTCACGGTCGATCCACCCCGCTCAACCCGCTCCTCTTCTGTCCTAACACTTCTCCGCCCTTCTGTCACCTCATCACTAAAATTTTCGAATCGCTCCATAGCCATAGCTGTCCCACCCCTCTGGAACAAACTCTCAACAGTACTTTTAGAAATGTGAGGTCCATCCCAAGAACTCTCCTTACATCAACTCCAAACACCATCCACCCTAGTCGTCTGACTGTGTGCCTGATCCTTTTGGGTCTTGACCTGGAACTGATTTCACCCTCTCTCGAATACTGAATATGATTTGACCCAGCTCCTGTGAATAAGCTGGTTCCCGCAATTACGATTTCGATAAGAAAGCTTTGGTAATACAGGCAGTGTGATATAATCGCCTGGCTCCAAAATACCCAGCCCGATACATGGCACATTTGCTGTCTTGCACAGCAATGCACAAAAGTAAGTAAGTAAGTAAGCGCATCTTGAGTTTGTAGAATGTTGTTAATGGTTCTACTTTTTGAATCCAAAATCGCAGTGATGGAGAATGAAAGTAGAAAGAGCCAGTTGACCGGTGGGGGGGGGGGTTGGAGGTCTTTTTGTGACCATTCTTAAGTTAACTCGTAACTTAAATAGGATTGAATTGACAATTGAATCTGGCATATGATTGAACTACCTCATTATAATATTTTTAAATCACACATATATAATTAAATAAGAAAATAAGTATATTCTTTATTACTACAAACAGCCCGCACTTTGGTTTACATAGGCATTTAGTTTATACAATATAGAAATTCTTGTCGAAAAGTTTTCCTCGCCAGATTATCCGCCCTAGCCATTAGCCAACTCGGTCGTGCAGTTTCGGACTCGTGGAATAATTCTGTGGTCTCAGCGGTCGAGCCGAAGGTTCAGCACATTGTAAATGAACTGTCTTGAACTCTACGATGTAATGGAATGGCCAACACAGGGCTCCGGGGTTCCACAATGTTCTTTTCTGCATCCTCTGCTCTTCATTAAATATATATGCATATATATTACTACTTCCTACGTCTAGGGATACATTGCATCTCAGGTCCCAGTTCACAAAAAGATAACTTTTCTCAACTATATATATACACATTACACAGTACAATCAGCTATTTAGAAGAGTTTTTTACCTTTCTAGCAGCTCGACAAAACGTTCTTCACCGACAAAACCACAGAACAACAAAGACTGGACTTCAGCATTCGTCTGGAAACAAAGCCATGCAGAATACCAGCAGATCTAATAAAGACTTGAACGCCTGGTTCGTAAATTATTATGAGTGATACTCCTTGTAGGGATATCGATAAATAATATTACACAGAGATCAGCTTCTGACACAAGTTGTTGAAAAATTTGCAGTTTCGAATGACTGCCTTATGACGTAAGAATAATTGTTGCTATGGCGACCAGTTTATGGACGATTCGTCGGCCTTTGTACCGTGCCGAAAAGATCGTGTTTTAAGTAAGTAAGTAAGTAAGGATATTCTTTAATGAACGCTAGCAAACATACAGCGCTTTACATACTCATTCATTCATTCATTCTGGACATTTATATAGCGCTTCTTCAAGAGAACTACTCAGAGGCGCTCCCAGCCCAGCCACGGCTAAACAGATAGGTCTTGAGTTGTCGTAAGAAAACAGGTGAATTATTCCGGGGGAAGCAGCGTAAAAATGCGTACAATATTACATAGAGAGGAAAGAATACCGAACAATGAAGTATTAATGACGTTAGATCAAAAATTAAATGATAGCAACAGAGCCAAACTGTACAGCAACCTGCCCAGAAAACCTCGTCGGGTAAGAGAGTCAAATCTACAGAGAACCAGATTAAACCCCACACCATACTCTCCGGATGTCGATGCATACGGGCGGCCTTTCTTTTGAGCTCTCTGTAGCCAATCATTGCTCTCTCTCTTTCTCTCTCTGTCTCTCTCTGTCTCTCTGTCTCTCTCTGTCTCTCTCTGTCTCTCTCTGTCTGTCTCTCTTTCTCTCTTTCTCTTTCTCTCTCTTTCTCTGTCTGTCTGTCTGTCTGTCTGTCTGTCTGTCTCTCTCTCTCTCTCTCTCTCTCTCTCTCTCTCTCTCTCTCTCTCTCTCTCTCTCTCTCTCTCTCTCTCTCTCACACACACACACACACACACACATTTGCGGGAGCTGCTAGTCATCTCTTTTGCGATGATGTGCAAGCATTTGTCCATGGATCTCCTTCATCCCAACTGCACTTAGTTGAGCGTATTGCGTCTCTGTCGAAGTCTCTCCATTCCTGGTTGTCCTCAAATCGTCTCTCTCTTAATGCCTCCAAAACCCAGTTAATTTGGTTTGGCTTCTTTCAACAGTTGCTGAAAATTGATTTTGCCCTCCTCTCGGAAATCTTTCCACACTACTCCTTTTCATCAAGTGTACGTGTCATGGGTGTTACGCTTGATAGTTCTCTCTCCTTCAAAGATCACATCTCTAACCTCACACGTGTTTCCTGCTTCCACTTAAGGCGTCTCAGGGCTGTTCGACGGTCTGTTTTCACAACGCTGGTCCATGCATTCATTTGCTCCAGAAACGACTACTGCAATTCGCTTCTAATCGGTCTCCCTAAGAATCTTAGGAAGACGGATTAGAAGCCTCTGCAGTCAGTCCTAAATGCAGCTGCGAGATTAATTGCACGTCTGCCACGCTACTCGCGCATTTCATCCTTCATGTTTGAGCAACTGCACTGGCTTCCTCTCTCTGCACGTATTAGGTTCAAAATCCTCATTCTGGTGTCCAAGACACAGCGGGGTCTCGCCCCCAAATATTTAATTGATGTAATTCACCCGCCTCTTTCTGTCTCCTCGCATCGTCCACTTCGCTCCTCGAACAGATTTGATCTTTCAGTTCCTCATGCTAGAACAGCTATGGCGCAGTCCCGATCTTTTGCCTCAATTGGTCCCCTCTCTGGAATACACGGTCTCCTGCTACTCGCTCTCAAATTTTAATAGGTAACCCTCATCTTTTTTTCCCTTTCCTTAAGACTTATTTCTTTTCACTTGGCCTTGCGCACTGGGAGCGCCTCTAAACGGTTCACCCTACTAGAGGCGCTTTATAAATGCTTAAATGTCGGTACAATACAATACAATACAATTTGCTGCAGCGTTTCGTTTGAACTCCCTGCGCAGCCCACGTTAGATTGTCGTTAGATTGTTAAGCGCCCTTGCAACGGCATGTGCTGTGTTACGGCGCTGTAGAAATTGTCGTGTTCATCGTCGTCGTCGTCGTCGTCGTCATCGTCGTCGTCGTCGTCGTCGTCGTCGTCGTCGTCGTCGTCGTCGTGTCCCTTTCTTATTTGGCTAGTAATGTTCTCCCTGCCTTCCTCGATTTCTCTCTTTCCTGCATTCGTGGTCTTTCTCTTTGGAGTCTCTTTGGCTAGTCATTTCTTCTTTGGCTAGTCATGTCCACCCTCCCTAACCCGATACCCCTGGGTTGCCTATATAAGGGGCTGCGAGGATCAATGGAGGAATCCCGGAATGACATTCTGACCTGAATTCGTTTCGTGTGTGAACGTCAGTTTAACCATCAGGTTGCAGTCGTCCTTCCGTCAGAGAAGAGAATTTCCGGTTTTCGTCAGCCTAATTAAGGTTCGCTGTCGACCGATTCATCAAGTCCTCTGATAGACCACGGAGGCCGGACCCCGCGCCCTGTGAAAGAGACGTTAGAGAAGCGCGAGTATCCCTCTTCCTACCCATCTCGGCCTGGTTTTTGACGGATAGAAAGTTACGCGACAACAGTACACAGAAGTGTGATGAACAATTTTCGTGACAACGATCGACAGCCGTACAACGCAACGACGAACGTCGATGGAAGACGAAGGAAGGGTCGTCAGCTTCACGCTCCTGGACGAAATTGCTGGAGAGCAGTAAGTTGCTGAAAATCAGACCGATGCAGAGGAAGCCTGGCAAATTCGACGGGATCGGATTGTTGGAGTCGTTCCCGGCACAATTCTAGGAATGTGGGAGGCAAAACAGGTGGACGACATCGGACAAAGTCGACTTGATGCTAATAATAAAAACAATGATAAAAATAATAATAGTTATCATAATAATTATAGTAATAATAATAATAATAATAATAATAATAATAATAATAATAATAATAATAATAATAATAATAATAACAATAATAATGTTTTATACTTTGCGCTTGGGCGCATGACACCGTTAGGTGACAACCAACACGATAACGACAATGATAATAATAAAAAGAAAAAGAAAACGAAGACAAAGAAAAGGAGGAGGAGGAGGAGGAGGAGGAGGAGGAGGAGGAAGAGGAGGAAGAGGAGGAAGAGGAGGAAGAGGAAGAAGAGGAAGAAGAGGAAGAAGAGGAAGAAGAGGAAGAGGAAGAGGAAGAGGAAGAAGAATAATAATCCTGGTGATATCGGTTGAATTTACAAGACTGTATTTGTAGTCAGGTATTAACAGCCAAAGTTCAGGTTTTAGGACTGAAACCGAAAAGCGTTTTCTGATGTCATAAAATAAAGTGACTTTGAGTTACGTTAGAATTTAGCGATGATCAGGAATCTGTCCTTTAATCTGACTCTATCCTTTAATATTATTCTATCCTTTAATCTCACTCTATCATCAAATCATATTCTATCGTTTAATCTTATTCTGTTGTTTATCCGTAAGAGAGAACAGGGCGAAATTCAGAGAAACCCGATGCTAGTCGACCGTGGAGTGGAGGGGGGAGGGTACGATCGAATACAGTCAGGTGTGTATTTCGCAGTCTTGTTATCAAGACCTTAAACCTCAAGACCAAGACCAAGACCAAGACCTTGAACCTCAAGACCAAGACCAAGACCAAGACCTTGAACCTCAAGACCAAGACCAAGACCAATACCTTGAACCTCAAGACCAAGACCAAGACCAAGACCTTGAACCTCAAGACCAAGACCAAGACCAAGACCCAAAAATCACAATCATTTGCACACTATTCCTTACTAAAAATTGTCAAGTCGGACGATCGCTACTTTAATGAAGCAAACCAACTCTAAATGCAGACTGCAGAGAATTTCTAAATTCGAATTTACAAAATAAGTCCTTCATGCAAAATGTTATTCCAAATGCCTGTTGCATTTTATAAAAACCAATTCGCTCAGAATTTTCTGACCAAGACGTGCCTTGTGGGGCCTCATAAAAATTTCGCCATGTAAAAAATACTTCTCATAGGTGCTGAAGTCGTTGGCACACACAGTAGCTTTTCAAGCACTGGATTTAAATGTATAAATCGTGAGCCTTTGTTGAAACCGTTATTGACCGCAATGGCTGCGGAAAAATTTAAAATTCAGCCGGTCTTGGTCTTGGTCTTGAAAAACAAAGACCAAGACTTTGAACCTCAAGACCAAGACCAAGACCAAGACCTTGAACCTCAAGACCAAGACCAAGACCAAAACCTTGAACCTCAAGACCAAGACCAAGACCAAGACTTGTAAAAACGAACTCGAGCGCACTCGAGACCAAGACCTTGGTCTCGAGGACAACAAGACTGGTATTTCGACCACTTTTTGGTCTTACCTCTGCTATCATCGCTGCCTGGTCGAGTCACCCGCTACTGTTGCATTAGCTACTAACACCCATTTTTGTCTCAGATATCTAAGTGGGCAACAAACGTCATCCAAATGGTCCGCGGTGGGGAGTTACTAAAGTTCCCGCAGCGTCCTTCGTATAATATACGAAGGACGCTGCGGGAACTTTAGTAACTCCCCACCACGAACATTGACGACGAAATTTTTGTCACATATTATGTGACAAAAAGTTCGTCGTCAATGTTCGTGAAATGGCATTCTATTCTTTGCTTTATAATATTTGGCCTATTCAATGGTGTATTCTATGGCTTATTCTATTGTGTATTGTATGGTGTATTCTACGGTTTATTCTCTGGTGTATTCTAAGTCGTGTTCTATTCTATAATGATGGTGACGAGAGTCCTTGTTTATCTCAGGGTGACAACAGTTTTACCAAGATGGTCAGAGGTGCGGGATAGTATGAGCGGTTAGCGTGCTGGAGGTCAGGCCCTTCCAATAGTGGATCTTTAGACCAAACAAAAATAAATGTCGCGTTGCTCGGTGGTTATTGGACAAAATTTACGCCACTGTATTTGAAATTCCACTATCAGTGCAATTTCTACCGGCGTAAACAGCAGCGTTACAAGAGACGATCCGTTTTGCAACTGTAGGCTACTTTTACGGACGAAAACCAAAGTAGAAAATGGTATGACCCGATTTGGATTATTGTCAAGGTCTCAATACTATTTGAATACGTATACCTGCAAGTTAGAGGTATACGTATTCGAACATACCATCAGAACAAACCACCAAAGAGTTGGAAGGTGTGGGTATCGGTTGTCCGTTTCTCAATTAATATAGATATAGCTTCAAGATTTCGACAAAGCGTACAATGGAAACCAAACAAGGGTCCTCGAGGAACTGGACATCGCATTCGGTTATTGCAGTTTTCCACAAACGCCTAAAATTCGACCCAACTACCTATAGGTCAAATACAAGACAGATTACCAATACAACGAAACCAAATTTCACGACAACTAGATTATTTATTGTATCATTCAGAGAACTTCAAGTTCAGAAATAAACATCAAAATTCAAACTGTTTATGCTCAGCACAACAAATTTACGATGGCAGTGGATGCAGGCGTCACGTCGTTTGCATTTCTCAAGGGCACGAATCGTCTTTCGGAAGCAATGCCATATAATACATCTGTATTCGGATTAGGTCCTATTCCAACCGCCAACACTTTGATGTCTCCTCGCTTCGCAGAATCCGCCTCTGCCAGAGTTTTCTCGTTCTGACCAGTTGCATGTCCATCCGTAACCACCACGAGAACGTTTCGGACGCCTGGCCGATCGCATCTGTCGACGGAGAAGGCCGACTGATGGGCCAAACGAATCGCCTCCGAAATGTTCGTCCCTTCTCCAACTCTGTTGAAGACCAACGCATTCCAAATCGAGGATGGTGTCTGGTAGGTACTGAGGTTGAAGAGAAGAGTCGCATTGGCGTTGAATGTGATTATCGATACGCGTACTGCATCGGCACCTACAGGAAGTCTGCGAATCGTCTGTCTCGTGAAGTCGATTATATCCTCATAGTTTTCTTCGATGCTTCCGGACAAGTCGAGCACAAAGACGACGTCCCTTGTGGCATTGCAAACTAAAACAAGAATCAATACACAGAACGATAGAATGCGGCAAGTCTTAAAGAAACCTTAGGATTCGTGAAGATTTAGACGAGTCCGATGCCTTGGATAAGACTTTAAATTACTACTCGAAATATTATTATTATTATTAATATTCTTTATTGAAAAACCAAAAGCGAACCGCACATTGGTGAACAGGTATAGAAAAATATAAAACATAGAAGTAATAAGAAGATAATAATATTTGAAAAAAAAAAAAAAGAGTATACATTTAAATTTTTAAAAATAGAAAATTACTAATAACACTAAATCAAAGCATCATAACAAGAGAGAAAATTTAAATCTATAATAGTTACTATTATCTGAAAAGGGTAGCAGAATTTGAGAAGTTTTACTAATTAAACAACATCAAAAAGCATCCTAATAATAAAGCTTTTTCTAGTCAGATTATCAGAACGAGGTAGAGTAAGATTATGGCCTCTGGGGCGCAACAGGTAACCGGTCGATTTAATTTGAGGCAATAGACCATGAAGGACATGACCATCAAAGCTTCTTATGGCTAAGAAGAGACCGATATCAGCTGATTGACAGAGTTGAGCATAGGAAGGGTTGTCTTCAGGTAAGTAATGTCCTGTCATAAGTCGTCTTATGATTGAAGATAGCTTATCCCGATCACTTTGGTTAGTAAATCCCCACCAGGCAGGAGAAGCATACAATATTCGCGAGAGGATAGTTGCTCTAACCACATCATATAGGCAAGGTCCTGGTAGACCGTGAGCTGTTAAGGTGCGAATAGCATAGGCCCTATATGGAGCGGCGGGCCGGACTACAAATTCGATTAACATGATTAGAAATGTTTAAATTGTCAGATATAGTAACTCCTAAGATGGATAAATGAGACACTCTAACGAGTCCAGGGGTGGATAAAGGTGCGTTTATATTAGTAAACTTCCCTCTGGGTCTGTGTAAAATCATTTCATACGTTTTACTATGATTTAATTTCAGGTTACAAGTTTTGGCCCAAGACTCAATGTGCTCTAATTCAGAGGTTATGGATGAACTATTAGAGGAAGGTATTAAGAGATAGTTGTCATCAGCGTACTTCATAAGAATATTTTGAGGATGTAAAGTTTTAAGGCTTGATATGGAAACAATGAAATGTGTAGGACCTGTACTTGAGCCTTGAACTATGCTGGCATTAATTTAATTACACCCTTAAAGGCCTCACATACACACCGACGCCGGAAGTAGGGGATCTCAAACAGAGCAAGTCTATAGCCAAAAAAAGTTGAAAAGCATCCACTCTCAAATCGAATTGGGAATGTTTAGAGAAGACATGTTCCAAGCTTGCCATAGCTATCACAATTCAGACAAAATAATCTTTTAAAATGTTTGTAGAATCTACTATAGGTTCAGCAAATTATACAAGTTCTGTCTTGTACAACAGACTGAAAGATTAAATTTTCAGTCTAGAACGGAAACACTAAGAATTTGCTAGATAGTTCCGACAAGCTTCCTCTCAAATCTAACTGGGAATCTTCTTAGTCGAACTGCCTTTTTAATCTTACCTGCCACTGGCGACACTTGTAGGACGCTAAATATATACGCTAAATACATTACATATTGCAATTACAGTCACTAGTTAGATCTAGCTTTCAAACTGCAATGTGGATTTACCTTAATCGACAATTTTCATTCACTTACGTTGTTCGCAGCGAACCCCAGAGTAGAAACGACTGCATTCGCATTCGAATCCCTTTATGTAGCGCCTGCATTTTCCGCCGTTCAGGCACGGATTGCTAGCACACGTGTCGACGTCTGAAAACACAAGACAGCCAAACGTTTACCATAGCAAACGTTAAAAGGCAAAAGACAACTTACTAATTAAATGAATTCCTGCGACACCAAGCAACCCCAAATAGACCAGTATGGCACATAAACTAACTCAATTGTTTGTCAGTCCTTGGTGCGGATGCAGTATATAATAAATAAAACAAACCCAAATGGACAAGTATAACATATAATCAACTGGTCAAGTAAGAGCATTACCTGCTGAAACAGAACTTTCCGTTCTTATCGGCGTTTCATTTAGCGTGGGGCGCCTATGATTCAAAGCTCGAGGGTACGCGTACCCTAAAATAGAATACGTTAAAATACGTACGTACCTTTCAAAAAATACAATACGCGTATGGTACGTATCATACACGAAAATTTTATTTATGGTTTACTCGGCGACCCATAGCCTGCTTATAATCTGACGTCAACAGTATGCGTCATTGAAACCGGTACTTCCGGTAGCGTAGCAGTAAATTTAATTCGATAAATTCTTCGGTTATAATTAATTTAATGCAAATTGTACTTTCATTCACGTCACTGGTTTGCAAATTTCTGTAACTCGAAAGTTGTAGAACTGAGCCGACTGACTGACATTAGTGCATTAAGTGCAATGTATGCTGGATAAACATATACCTACAATATAGCATTAGCAATTTACTACGCTCTATACATACTGGGTTGTGATTGTTTGCTTAATTAAATTAAATTGAACATTCTTATAATGAGCAATGACGTGGTTAACGTATTTTTGTATTGTTTACGTACCCTAAAATAGGGTACGTTAAAAAACGTACGTACCTTTCAAAAAATAGAATACGTATGGTACGTACCCTCGAGCTTTGCTATGATTACTTTGTCCTGAAGAAGGGTTAAATAAATTACAATTACAAGATTACTTACGGTCACAGGTGGCCATGACGATTCCACTCAAAATAGACGGTAGGTTTTTCCACGAGGCAACGCTGAATACGTTGTCGTTCTTTGGTTCGGATGCAATGTTCGTCAACTCGAACATGTCCACGTCGCCGACCCCGAATGCAACGATATGGATACCCTGGTTACGAGCGGCTATAGCGGCTGGTGTCGACAGCTCCGAGTTGACGTTGGATTTTCCATCCCACAGGAACAACGCCACATTCGGAACCTCCGGACGATCGCCATAAGACTTGTTGAAAATCCTTTTAGACTGCAGAATAAACATGACAAAATTCAGACGAGTATACGAGTTTTGGAAAACAATTTCAGAAAAGTCATGGAACGAAGCTTAATGGAACACAAGGTACCGATTAATACTAGCAGCATGTCCCATTAAACGTTAGAATGAAACTTTATCAACTTATTGAAAAACGAGCAGGTTAGAGGCCATACGGACGTTATAGAAAAATGTGTAACTTGCATTTACTTGTTTAACCTAATCCAAGAGCATCACGTGATATCGATGAGTTGTGCGACAAGGTGAAAGTGCGATCTACCAATCACAGCTTTTTTATCAGATAAGTTTAAAAGTGTCCCCCTACCTGTCAAACAAGATCGCCGCCACTGGATCTACCAATCATAGCTCAAGACGGGCCTTTTAAATTTAATCAGTCAGAACTGCCAATTGACTTTCTGAACTCGTGTACAGAGCCCTTTTCTTCGGCTGTAGGCCTACTACCGCGCTATGCAAATCAAATTATATTCTCTTCAGTAGAGTAAACTCTGGGCTACAAATCGGGGAAATCGATGTTTGAATGCCAGTCTATCTTCAAATTCAGAAGTCTACACTTACCATCATTGAAAATGCGCTGGCCGAATTCGTTTTTCCACCCATGAAAGTGGTTCTTCGGATGGAAATCTTCACGTCTTGCTTAGAAGCGTAGGTGTCAAGGTTAAACAACCAGACGGCGTCGTCGCTGTACTTCAGAGCAGCAAAGCGCGTCTTCGTCGGGGACACCTCGAACTGATCAGTTATGTTGACAACGAAATCCAACACTTTGGGAAAGCGTTCGTTACGAATGCTTCCCGATGCATCAAGGACAATGCAAATGTCCAATCTGCCATCACAACCTAAATGAAATAAGAGACATTAAATAGAAACGCAATATCTGCCATCAAGTCTACAAGCAAATGTCGTTCATCAAGTGCAGCATTTCTGGAGGATTCAGAATCCGAACTTAAATATGGGATGTAGGCCAAACTGCTTCAACCTTGTCGAAATAGTAGGCTAATGAAGCGTGACCCTTGCAGACATGATAATGAACGGTTTGCCAAATAGCTAAATAAGACAACATAGCAATAGTAACATGAATGTCTCAACCCTTGGAAGGTCTCACCTCGTTCGCAATTGATTCCGGTGAATCCTGAAGGACACTGGCACTGGTAGCCATTGATCATGTCGATGCAGTGACCGCCATTCAAACAAGGATTGTTTCGACACATTGGCACGTCTGTTACAAAGTGAAACAACACTGCAGTAAAATCCTATATAGCAAATGTTTTAAAATTCTGAATCTAAAAATCTAACTACATTATAATTATGCAATAAAATACAGTTATTACAACTGTATTCTATTGCCCTCTCAAAAGTTCAGAAGTGCACACGAACATGCGACAGAATATCGATGGCACAGAGCAATTGTGAGTGAAGGACTTACTCAGGGTCAGCAACTGCCAGAGGCGAGGCTTGAGCCCATACTCTTCGCGTTAAAGGCCGGTCTCTTTAAAAACTTGGCCAACGTTCCACACCCTAAATCCAACGCCTATATTAAAATCCTATGCCAAAGCTTCTTTTTGCACACAACTCCAGCAATCGCAATTATCTAGTGAAACGGCTAGCACGCCAACTTAGGCTGTCGATAAAGGTACACAATTTATTTATACGAGAAAGGTTTCATGAAAAAGTAATGTCTAGATTTAACACGAGCGGCACTTACTATGGCAGATGGCTTGCAACAGAGTATTTTGTAGAGTCTTTAGAGAGTTGAAATCCGAGACGGCGAGGCAATTCTTGGACGAAGGTTCGCTGGCGATGTCCTTGAGCTCCCAGCCATCAGTGTAGGGTCCAACAGCGACCGTAAGAAGGGATATTCCATCAGCTCTGGCCAGTGAAGACTCGTGTAGTGTTGCCGGAAGGTCTTTAGTTCGTCCATCTGTTATCAAAATACCAATCTTGTTCGCTCCAGGGCGTTTCGAGATTGCCATTGCTTCGCGGACTAATTTAAGACCAGCTGCCATATTGGTTCCTCCACGCCTGCAATAAAAAGTTTTCATCAGACCGAATAGTAGAACTCTATGGCTAGATTTTTAACGCACATTCAATACTGTAGCGCCATCATATTCAATAGGACTACCTTTAATCCAGTGCACGTTTCGTTGGCGCTGGACATTTCTCGTACAAAATGTCTCTACTTATTTTAGAATATTACTTCGCTCAAGATCAAAGCATTTATGCTTTAAACGTACATTTTGCCAAGCCTTGTTCTAATCCAGTTTTTGCTAGATCTACTCATGAAACTTACAGATACGGTTGAGCGACTCCATCAACGACGCCAACGACATTGTTGAACGAGTCCAGACCGAACTGCAAAACCCCTTCGTCGGCGAAACTCACAACAGCTATGCGATTGATCGAACTGTGTAAATTCAGACCGACTGCCACGTCAGTCAGGAAATCCAGCTGCTTCTGAAAATTGTCAGGACCGCAACTCCCAGAAGCATCAAGCGCAAAAACGACGTCAGCGGGATCATGGCAAGCTGTAAAATACGCACAGAACAAAGAGGAAAATCAACCAACGTGTTCAGAGTATCGAATATACCAGAGCTATAGAAGAAAGTGACCAGGTCTCGTTTAGGATGGATTTAACCATTCAACCTACGAAGCCTAAAATCAATATAAATCCTTCGGAACGGTAGTACACATACGAAATGGCAGACACTGCAAATAAACACTGCCAGATTTCGTCATATATACGCCTACTGTACAGCGTCTTCATCGCTCACATTAGTGCACAGATTCTCGCAGTCAGTCTCAAGACAATAGTTTTCACTTACATTGGTCGCAGTTTGTTCCAGCAAATCCAGGAACACAGAGGCAGACGTAGGCGGAAATCAGATCCAGACAGGTTCCTCTGTTTCTGCAAGGATTGCTCAAGCACTCGTCAACGTCTGAAACGAAGCACAATACGTAAAACTACATTACAAGGTAATTAAGCTAGTTACTTTCATTTTATTACCACAGACATCACTCGTCGAACGTACCTGAACGTTTGTACTAAGTTTATAAAGGGCATTTTTATAATCTGTCAAGACATAAAATGTTGAACGAAGAACATGTATTCCTTTCTATAAAATTAATGCCTTATGAAAAACAACAAGATATCCGAAGCCGGTTTGAAATGTTAAAAATGGCTGGAATTGCGAATTGGACATTAAAATTTATTTACTTACTATTGCATACGAGATCGTGCAGCTCATCGTCGTTCGCTTTCTCTAGGCTTTCAAAGTTTCGGTAGAAGAACGTATTCCGATCATGTGGCCAGCTTGCCATGTTGTTGATTTCATAGACATTTAACCAATTTCCAACGGCAACAACAACCACGTGGATCTTCGATCGCTTGCAGAACGAGGCTGCCATCACAGCGTTCCGTTCACTATTCGATGCTCCGTTGGTCACGATTACCACCAGATTAGGATATGGTTCGCGGTCTCTTCCCAATACTGCGAACGACTTTTCGCAGACCTGCTTCAAAGCATCGCCGGTGTTTCTACGGCCCCGACTAAAACGCAGCTTGTCGATTGCCTCCACCATTTTTGACCTACAATGCAAACAAATATCATTGCCTCTCGGCATGCTTCAAAAGAAGGCTTCATGGTGGACACATTCAAGCCAAGAAACCAGAAAGCACAGTATGCACAAAATGTTCAACGATCAAGACGTATCTTCATGGAAGGTGCAGGAGAATAGACGATTCTTCTCCATCCACTAGAAACTACTCAACGATAGACCCTCGGGTCGAACGTTCCACCCTTCTGGTTTACTGGTCTAGTGTCTGGAATCCTCGGTGCAGTTTGCCTCTCAATTAGCGAAAATGTGTAGATACTACTCTTACGGCGCTATAAGTGCGAATTCTATAGGCAATTGAAAACGCAATTGGAGGTTTAAGCCAAATTTTATTGTAATATCATGCGAGAATGAGCGTGATCTGCATAATAGTTATGCAGCTTTCCAATTTTGTGCTGTCGCAGGCATATAGTGCTTTGTACAAGTAACCGCCAGAGTCAGGCGGACAACTT
The DNA here is from genome assembly GCA_963556255.1 of Allolobophora icterica. Taxonomy (NCBI): domain Eukaryota; kingdom Metazoa; phylum Annelida; class Clitellata; order Crassiclitellata; family Lumbricidae; genus Allolobophora; species Allolobophora icterica. Next base: position 37,092,906 of record OY744612.1, read on the forward strand.
ATTAGCGTACACTGAACAGATCCGTCCGTTCCGACGGACGGATCCCATCTCATTCCATCGGATGAGATGGGATCGACGCCGCTCGATCCCATCTCATCCGACAGAGTTTTGCCACCATACTCAGAACCATCCCTTCCGCCGTTTGCTTCAGATTGTATCAATTATCACAAAACGGCAATAGATGTTTAACCCGTCAAACTAGGCCTACAACCAAGGAAAAATAAGATGTGGTAGCATGGATGAAAGAACCAAGTATTGTGGTTAGAAATGCGGAAACCTACCGGTTTCTGTGTTTATTCAGGTGGATTTCTTCTCTAACGCCGTCAGAGAAAGTAGCTACTCCAATCCGAACGCTCCCGCTCCCGTCGTTTTCCAGATCCATGTTCGCAACAACGTTTTTGGTGAACAGTTTCATCATTCCGAAGTTCCGCTGCTCTACGTACTCCGAAGAATCGAGAAGGAGTATCAGGTTTACGCCAGAACCTTCTACAAATGAAGGTGTAAACAATGAATAAGTTGCCATCAATAATTAAGACCATCAACAATACTGTAATTAGGAAGTTTATTTGTTCTAGATCCCTGCAAAAGATCATACGAACACAAAACAAATCAATACTGATCACAGGACGTTTAGCTTCAAGGGCATGTATAGGGCCTGATCCACAAAGAATGCGAAATTGACCAGCAATTCGGTCAACTGTTACAATCTCAACAGTTGTATTCCGTCCAAGGGGCATGTTTCATGGTTGTAATCAAGTTGCTAATCCCCTGAAAGCCAACTGCCAAAGCTCTAGACTTGAAATAGCCGCTTCTACTAGAGATTGAAAATTCAGACCTGCGATCGCCGCTGGCGTTGGCGTCGGTGAAGTTTTCGGACGACTGGTTGTAGTCGTCGTTCGTGTAGTGGTTGTGGTCGAAGGCCGGGTTGTAGACGAGGTGCTGCAGAGGTCCTCAAACACCTTATGGTGTTCGAAGAATTCAAGGTCGGAGAAATCACCGACATTAAAGTAGTTCCGATCAGCTGGCTTCGTAACGATCGACTTCAGAAATGTTACGTTCACCTACGACACAAACCGTCCATACAGATTGATCATGATCAGTCTCCAACTACAGACTATCGCGCATTTCGACAAACACAGTCATGTGTACCTCGATTTGCCCAGTTGCTCCATGTGCCAAAAGTCCATGTATTAATAACCAGGCTTCATTGCACTTGCCATTGATGTGTGCACGCAGCCAAGTAACCAACCGCATCAACTGCTAGTAGCGTATTAACAGTCTTCCTTCTGGTCAGCAGATTGCGAGTATACCTATCTCATACAACAACTGCACAGAAGCCTTACTAGGCGGTAGCACATTATATATGCTTATAAACTAGTTTACCTTTACCCATGGCCTCGAAATCCCAGCAGACATGGTCTCATCAGAAGCAAGCAATTAACAGCAGCCTTGGAAACCTTTCCCCGTTATAGATCAAAGTAAAGTCCTGACCTTATCTGTTACGCCGAATGCCTTGATTGTGATGCCCAGGTTGTGGATTTGCTCAATTTCTTCCGGCAGTTTATCGGCGTCGTACGTTGGCACGCCGTCCGTAATGAGAAGAATCACATGTTTTGCGTCAGGACGCATTCCATACTTCGGGTTGGACAACAACTCTCTAGCCAAACGCATTCCACCCGTCGTGTTAGTGTTCTCTCCTCTGAATTCCAGTGCGTCATTCACAGCAGCAATTGCCGAAGATTCGTTTATATGTTTTGTGAAATCGAAGACAAGATATCCCTCGTTACCTGTACATGACATACAAACCAATTGTAAACGTCACTGCACATTGGAATTAAGATTAGCCTCATGGGCGAGCAATCAGGCAATGGCAATACAACACTGGTAACTCGTAAGACAGAGAAGTGGACTATGTGCGTTAGGGTTCTTTTCTACGACCCAAACACTTCGTGTATTCAAAGAGTTGTTTAAAACCAGATTCAAACAACAAATTGACAACTTTCTTGCACAACTCACCGAATTCTACTAGTCCAATTTGAATCCCATTTGGATGAATGTGGAGACTTTGAATGAGTTTGTTTAGGAAATCGATTATTTGTCTCCAGTTATCTTGTCCGTCGTGTTGAGAGTCCCGTATGCTCCCGGAATTGTCGACGACAATCGCAACGTCCGCAGCCACCAAACAACCTGCAACACGCAATGTACAAAGAACTATAGTGCAAATGGTCCAGACTGTGGAGCAAATGTAGTTCATCGTTGCAGCTGCTGGCAAATTTATCCTGGTTTGACCTTACTTTATCTATAGACCAAACCAAGGTCATCCATCTCCGTGTTGCGAAACCTTTAAGTCCGCTTCGCATAATGCGCATAGGGGTAGTGGAGTGATGGTGTCAAGTTCTGTCTAGCAAATACGAGACTATTTCGATGTGGTTTGGTACATTGAACGAGTCTACAACGTTTCTATAAACAATGCGCAGATTAAAATTTCGATTTTTCGCAATGGCCTGTAAATTCGACTATTTCCAAATACTGCATTTATGCACCAGACAAGGTATTCTATAGAAAATTCGCCACCAGATGGAATTCGATTGGAATGACATAGAAAGTGTCTCAGTGCCTCACTTCGTACTAAATGAATATTAAACAACTTTCATCCTGTTATTCAACCGACCTTCTGAAGAAGCCGACGTCGAGGGTTGGACTACTGCACTGTTGCACACGCCACCATGCCACATGGGGCCAGTCATTGGGCCCAAATGGTCACCATTAAACTTTCCAACCACGTATATAGACGAGGCATTAGCAAACGCTCACCCTCGCGTCAAACTACCGAGTGGAACTAAAATTCGAGCGCTATTTGTACTTTTCTAAATTACATTGACTGGAAATACAGGAGAGCTACTTTCTGTTAGATGCAAAGCCACGTCCCACGCAGGAACAAATAGCCTACCTGTAGTTGCTGAATTTTCTGCCTTGGAAATCTGTGCTAGGAATGCGATGTAGACATGAGCTGCCAACACAACGACGAGTGTCTTTAGCAACATGTCTAACAGTCACCGGAATGTGAAGAGCAAAAACGAAATACAACTCGCTTCTCGGACGTCCAACCAACACAGCTGAACACCGACAACTAATGGAGAATACGCCCCTCTGATCGTCTCATTTATATAAGAGATTCCCAGAAGGGAGTGGTTGTTCGTTTGCAGCCCATCCTTCGATACACGCTTTAAGAACCCATGTCTGCCAATCTCACGTGGCGTAGATATATATATATATATATATATATATATATATATATATATATATATATATATATATATATATATATATATATATATCCTTCTGACCCATCGGATTTCGTTTGACCCCTTTGACCGGGCGTCTCCTAGAGAAAATGGGATTAACTATAGTTTTCAATTGCAACAAAGTACCCAACAGTTACCATAAATATTTCAGCTGATACCTCTTGCATTACAATAGGGCCTAGCGGCGCTACAGGGATAACTAGATTAGGTTCGATGTTACCTAACGTTGCCATTACATACGGGTTTCAGAGATGATGCACATACTCGCAAGCCAGGATAACCAGAGATTCTTTTGGTCCCTCGATTAGACCGTTTAGATTTTGGTGCACAAGACAATGCATCGTTGGATAAAGGACAAATACAGAGTCAGAATGTAGTGTCTGACACGGTGGCTCCGTTAGCAGACATTTTATTTTGATTTACGCGTTCTAATCCTCAACACAAAGAGTTGCTTAGCCATATTGCAGTTGGGCTTCTACCTATTGGAAACAACGGTCTATTTCAGTATCTGGTTTTGTTCGGCTTTTCCGGGATGAACCAAGAGATGTCTTGAAATTGTTCAAAATAAATCACAGGCTACATATTTTATTGCAGTGTGTTAGATTTAGAAAAGTGGAATGGGCGATACTGCTGTGTTTGAGAAGACAGATGTTCTACTGCTTATGCAGAACAGGGAGTGTCTTAAGTAGTTGACAAGGGTCGGCTAAATCTTTATAAGCCCTCCTTCGCTCCCATCATGCTTATTTGTTCCGTTATCCATGTTTTCTCCTCTCTGTCTCTCCTCCTCCTTCGCCTCCTCCGCTTCCTCTTCTTCTTCTTCCTCCTCCTTCTCCTCCTCCTTCTCCTCCACGGTGTGTCCCTCCTCTTTGTGTTCCTTTCTCCACGTCCTTCCTTCTCTGTCCTGTCCTATATGTGCCTTCTCCCACTGACCATTTCTTTCTCTCTTGTCGTCTTTTCCATTCCACGTTGCGTCGCTCATCCTTGTGTAGTGTGTATTTTTCAGTGTGTCTCTAAACTGAACGGTTATGTCAAGCAGACGACATAGAGCCGATTATGATTGCATGTGTGAGTGGCTTCACTCTTAAGCACCAATGTCTGGATGTGCCAAGACATTAACGTGGCCATAATAATCAACCACAAGATCGGTCTGGTATACGCATTTATGTATGCGTGAATTTATGCATGTATATATGTATGTATGCATAATATGTATATATGTATGTATGCATAACATTGTTGGGCGTGGTGGCTCAGTGGTAAGTTCGGCGCCTTGTGACCGGAGGGTTGCAGGTTCGAATCCTACTCTAGCCGCTACGTACGGACCTTTGGCAAGTCCTTCACTCGCAATTGCTCGAGGCGCTTCGGCGTGAAAATTCCGGCACAGTATCAAATGCTGTAGTCGGGAGCGCCTCTAAGTAGCAGTAGTTGACTTCGAGAGGCGCTATAGAAATATCCGGAATAAATAAAATAAATGTGTATGTACGTATGTATGTATGTATGTATGTATGTATGTATGTATGTATGTATGTATGTATGTATGCATTTATTTACTTATGTATGTATGCATACTATGTATGCATGTATGTATGTATGTATGTTTGTATGTATGTATGCAGGTGTGTATGTATTTATGTATGTATGTATACTACGCATGTATGTATGTATACTTTGTATGTATACTTTGTATGTATGTATGCATACTATGTATGTATGTATTTATAAAGGAATGTATGTATGTATGTATGTATGTATTATCCGAAGAGTGCCGATTATTGTCGTCCCAAGGTGTTTTTTTGAGTTTTTTATGATGATATCTTTGCCTATCCTTCAAAGAATGAGCAGATTAACATTTTCCATAATTCGTGTTGCTGCAAGATTTTGGGAATTTAGAAAAAAAATAACTAAATGTATACAAAATATTATTATCATCCTCTGTCCGAGACGGTGTACAACGCATTAAATTCAGCTTTAACGCATATTTATGCCATTACAACCTGTTACAAAGGTATACTATTTCGATTAATTAGTAGCTCGCATATGCAGTAATTAAATATTAAGACTAATTTTCGTAATATTTATTTATTTTTGAGCCTATTTAAACTCGTCCATAGAAATTAGCATCATAGCCATCTCAATTTTTGGGAAGCCTATAATTTTTACAGAACGTGTTTACTTACTAAAAGAAAAACATCAGGAACAAGATATTGTCAACAATTAATGGAATCACACAGATTTGTGTATAAATTCATAATGTCTTATTTTTAATTTAAGTTTATGTGTTCTAAATTACAAAAAAGTACATTTCTGTTTCATTACCTTCTAGTGTTGTATAGCCTGGTTTAGGTAGATTGCAACATTGATAACTTATTTTATTTGCTGCTTTTGTTGACCTTACCTTAGTCCTTCCACGCGCTGACAGCGCATCGGGCGACACAGCTCCTTTTCTGTGTCGTTTCTGTTGCAATAAGTTGTTTTACCAGGAGGGTTGCAAACCCTCCGCGGAACCCTCCTCCTTTATCCGGGCTTGGGACCGGCACAGGCTCCATAATGGAACCTGAGGCGGAGTTTCAATCAGTTCAACTTTTGTTGAACTGATTGAAATTACTTATCTGATGGAGTAATTGACGTGAAGATGTTTGATGGCTGTTATAAATTTCATCATTATCTCATTAGTATCCGCGATTGTTTTTCATCATTACCATCCAGATTTTTTATTTTTTTCTCATGACAGTCCCATCATGTCGTGGATCTTAATGACGCATTGCTAAGAGTGAATTACATGCATTTTTTACCATCCTATGTGAAGTATTTGATATAAAAATAAATTGCTAGTAACTAGAATTTACTAGCAACAGTTACTCTTAAAATGTTGTTCAACTTGTATTTAATACATTTAACATACAGTTATAGTTAATGCTGCACAGATTTTTTTCTGTAGTTGAAAATACCATAGTTTTTTCTTAATAATTTCAACAAATGTCTTAATTTTTTTACACCAGACTAATATATTATGTGAAGGAAAGGCCATTTGCATTCCTACTTAAAGCTGGTATCATCTACTTTTAAGAAATTGCCATTTTGCAGGCACCAGAGGAATATTTCAGTTCCCTGTGATTAAAAATGTTTGCACAAAAAGGGCGGACTGTAATGAAAAAAGAGGCGTTTTGACTTTATAAATTCTGAAAAAAATTAACGTATGATTAAAACTATAGTGGATTTCTTTCAAATTAGTTACATTTAACTATGTACACGACTAAAGAAAACAATCTTTTAGGAAAACTTTTGTTGTTTTTCGGAGACGAAATTTGTAATATTTCGGATAATGACCCATGTATTCATGTATGTATGTATGTATGTATGTATGTATGTATGTATGTATGTATGTATGTATGTACGTATGTATGTATGTATGTATGTATGTATGTATGTATGTATTTATGCATGTATGTATGTATGTATGTATGTATGTATGTATGTATGTATGTATGTATGTATGTATGTATGTATGTATGTATGTATGTATGTATGTATGTTCCTAGTCATTGGAATTGATCATTGTGTTTCTTATCTACCGATTTTTTTCTTTATATATTTTGTTTGTTTTGTTCTCTTGTTATTGGGTGAACACGCACATAGGTAAACTTAAGCACAGATAATTTTGTGTTAGTTAAGGTTAGTTAAGGAATGCATACTATCGATCTCAAACTAGCCTCTATATAAGTTAATTGTACAGCCGATTGGCCTAAATTGATTATGAATGAATGTAGTGAGGCTACCTTTCGTTCCTATCAGTCATATTGTTCATTGATACTTATCTACTTAGGTGTCCCTAGTTAGCGGGATGTATATCCCTTGGGGGCCACCTTTTGCCGCCAATGACAAGTTTTTTTCCCGCTGTGTTACATTACTCCTTTCTGTTTTAATTGTCAATTCTACTGCTATTTTGCAGTCACTGTACTTTGTTATAACTGTCATTTGGATGCAATAAAGATTTTTGATTGATTGATTGATTGATTGATTGATTGATGTATGTATGTTGTATGTATGTTTGTATGCATACTATGTATGCATGTATGTATGCATGTATGACAGGGTAGCCTATGTATGTATGTCACTGTATGATGTACGAGTTTTTTCGGATATTTATAAAGTGCCTTCTAAAACTTAATAAAGGCACTAAATAGGCCCTCTATAGTCCCGGAACCGGATAGCAAGGCAGCGATATCTTCTGCCAGGCAAGTCCAGTTGTATTGTTCACAATTAGGAACGCCTTAATGATGGACGCTTTGATAGCATCACAGAAGTGTCTGGTGCAGCCGGAGATTATTGTCGAGTGTTAGAAGGTCAGGTAGAGATCGCGTTCTTCCGTCACAAGAGGGCCAGGATTTCGAGGTGCAGTAATAGAAACGGCACGTTTAATTCTAGCAGTAATTGCTTGACAACAATGTTTAAGTAGAGCAACTGCGCGATCTCAACATCTAATCCCGTCGAAGAGACGAGAGCTTCAACTTACGAGCCACTACTCAGCTAGAACACGTCTTCGAGATATCTGTGGAGACAATATTTTAATGATAGGGAGAGAAAGAGAGAGGGAGAGGGAGAGAGGAGAGAAAGAGAGAGTGCGAGAGATAGAGAGGGAGAGAAAAGGAGAACGAGGGAGAGAGCTAGAGAAAGAGAGGGATAGAGGGAGAGAGGGAGAGGGGAGAGGGAAGGAGGGCTTTGGCAGCAACAGACAAAAAAGCAAAAGCTAAGCTCACTCCGCTAGGCAGCCTCGGATTTGAAGTGTTAGCGACTTCAATTTTCTTCGTCTCGACTGTCTCGGCACAGGAGGACGGGTCGTCAGTCCTCTTCCTCGCCGCCTTATTTTCCTACTGACAATGTGTAGTCATTTCATAGCTTTGCTGGGTCGATAGTAGAGCAGGAATCCCAAAACAGCTTCCTGCCACGTCGTCTGAGTTGCCAGTCCAGCACTCTATCCACTAGACTGTCTCTCGCGCATCGGTAAAGGCACGTAGCAAATAAGCGATGAACAGTTTAAATGGGTGAACTACCGTACTTGTGGTAGTACCAGCCCCAAGCCTGGAGAAAAGAGGAGGGCGACGCTATTAATTTCTGTTATAACAGTGTCGTTTAACAGCAACTAACCAACTTAAATGGGTGAACCCTGAAATAGTCCTTCAGCCTTGTACAACCTAACTTAACACATGGTGCAACTAACACGTGCAAGCATGCTTTTTATATAGTGCGCAGATGGACTGCGATAGCAGGAGCTACAAAATAACAACGGAATCCCCACAGGCAATGTCGCGTTTTGTCAGTTTTGATACCAATAGTTATGCATGAAATTCGTGCAGGTGTAAAATTAAATTATGCGCACAAAGGTTCGATGAAGTAAGAAAAAGAATAATGTAAAAATAAGGATATTCGGGTAAAATGATAATCGGGTTCAGTATAGAAATCGTGAAATAATTGTACTTTAAAGACACGGAAATTATTGTGGCTTTTGATCGTGTTCCGTCAGGGCGGCGTTGAGATGAGACTTTGAGGATTTGATGGTCGGTCCAGTTGCCATGAGCTTTCCTCCTACTTGCAAGGGTTCCTGAAAAATTACAAAAGCCAAGATGTAGACATCTATTTGGAAGCACAAAATAGTTTCAATATGACTTATTTTATACCGTTTTAAAGCTATTGCGTTTACTTTGCAGTTCTTATTTGGCGATTCAAACTCTGTAATCGCCCTCCTGATCCGATATGTCTCGGGATCAGGCAAGAACACTGGTGATGAATAAATAAGACGACCTGCACAGAAATGACTGAGCGTTAAATAACAAATTGCATGATGTCACGGTAGTGCAGAAAGTGTTAACGGCGACACGACTCAACAAATGATGTCGTGCGTGAAGGGAACAATAGTTGTGACTTTTCAAGTAGTTCGCAGAGCATTGCTGCTTTATTGCTCAACTCTTGTTCCTGACGTCATTTAAAATAGTCAAGGCTAGTGTAGAGAACGTCTCCTGGGTTTTTCTTAAAGCGACGCCATATACATTCTAATTACAATTAAAAAGGGTTTAATTAAGAACGGAAAGTTGACAGAAATGTTGAGAATTCCCGGTCCATGTTGCGTTGACGATGAGGAATGAAAAGAGGAAATGAAGTCCGCTGTACACGGTAACCTTAATACACTGGCACTCCTTAATATTTAGCACAAAATGTATTGGCTGGGTATTCCTCGAGACACAAGGTCTGTGCCAATCAGGAATTCATCAGTAGCCAGCTGATGGTCAACCGATTGGCTGTGTCTCTGAGAAAAATCATACGCGATTGGGTCTAGACGACACTGTCCGTGCAGTAACCGGTCAAACCAGGTCTTAGAATGTGGTCGGGGTTTGACTACAAGCGGCATAAATATCGTCAAAAAGAAACGAAAGCGTAAGTATACAGAAAAATAACTCCCGATTGAATATTGGCGTAAGTTCAGAATTTATAAAATCATCAAAAAATTCAGCATAATAATAGTAATCAAAGTCAAAATCAGCGGCCATCTTGGCTGCGCATAAACTTGAACCACAGATTGCAAAAGTGAACGGTGCAAACTCATTATTGATTTTAACATGCATGCCCTGCTTCTTCTAATGACGAAAGACCTGCAGTTCGTACCTAGTATTGGTTTAATTGAGATGCATTAAATTGTGTGTACAAATAGCATTGCTTGCCGATTGTGTATTCTTTTCGATCAATTAACAATTATGGCTTACTGAACAGTGTATAACAACTTGACTTACCGTTTCTGCATGACCAGATTCTGTCCTCTTTATTCTCTTACACCATTCGGCTAATCTGTGCCTTTGCTTTGCTAGGATTCTGTGCAAATAGATATAACGTCATGTCTTCGTTTACGTTTTCGTTTACAGTTTATGCTTGTGCTTTACTCTTAAATTTTCCTAATATCAATAACAGATTACCCATTTCAATTATATTCTTTAGCTATAAGCAACAATTTCTTTTAGCAGTAAGAAATGCCGTTGTCAATAAACGTAAAGATAAAAAAAAAACAGATATAGTCTAGGCTTAAATTATAAATGTAAGTCATATGTTGAGTTGCATTGTAAAAGTTACAAGCTAGATGTTTATTATAATTGAAATTGCTGATGAAAGCAATATATAGGCCTATACACACTTACAGAATGGCTATGATCAGCTGCATGGTGAAGACGAACGACATCGAAAATCCGAGCAGGTAGCTGACATCTTTGGGATCTGTTTTGTTTGCAAACAAAATGAGAAAACCCGTTATTATGTTTATTTTATAGACAATTTGTAAAGCACAAGGTCATGCACCTAACTACACCGCAAGTGCGCTCGAAAACAACAAATATGGTTATTATGTTTTACCAGCGATAACGACTTCCGGATTATGATTGCATTAATAGTCACTGAATGATGGTGAATGAGTGAAATGAGTGAATGTGATACAAGTGAATTAACTGATGATAACGAGTGATGCTTCATTCGTGAATGGTGAATATGACGGTGGATGAATGAGTGGATGCATGGAAGAATGGTTGGTTGGATGGAACGATGGATGTATGACTATATGAACGGATTAATAAATAAACTGAGTGACTACTGAGTGATCAGCTGATCGATCTGTGGTTTGCTTTATTGGTTGATTGATTGTTTGATTGATCGATTGGTCGACTGATTGGTTAACAAAATTCCTTCGACACCGTTTTATGATTTTAATTTAGTTTTTTTTTCATTTCGTTTTATTTATTCTTCCAAAAAGCAATGATCACATAATGATGCGTACAAATTTGTTTCATGGATATGTTACACGGAATTTATAAAATCAGAGATTTTGTAAAATGTCTGAAATTTTTAGGCAATTTATAAAATCCCTAGTTCACTCAGGCACTTTATAAAATCCCTAAAAACCAGGGATTTTGTAAAATCCCTGAAATCAGTTCTCGAAGGCTACAGCAGTTCTTCTATTTTCACACGACATAGGCCTACTCGAATGACATCGACTGTTGCACTTGACTTTCCCTTTAAAACATTTGCACCTATTTGTCTTGCAGCGTCGATGTCATTCGAGTATGTCGTGTCGTGTGAAAACATAAAACTGCTGTAGCAATTTGTAAAATCAGAGATTTTGTAAAATATTTGAAATTTTTAGGCAATTTGTAAAATCCATAATTCACTCAAGCACTTTACAGAATCCCTGAATCCCAGGGATTGATTAAAAATCCCTTAAATCAGTTCTCGACGGCTACAGCAGTTTTTCTGTTTTCACACGACATAGGCCCACTCGAATGACATCGACTGTTGCACTTGACTTTCCCTTTAAAACATTTGCACTTATTTGTCTTGCAGCGTCGATGTCATTCGAGTATGTCGTGTCGTGTGAAAACATAAAACTGCTGTAGCCTTCGAGAACTGAACTGAAGATATATGGTAATACCATCTACAAAATGCTAATCCTTTGAAAATAAGGCATGTGTGCATATTAAACTTCGATTATGTTCGTCATTTTCCTTTCAGGCAATCTGTCAAATTTTCGCCATCAGATTTCAGAGATTTTACAAAATCGTTATTTTTTCAGCGAATTTGTAAAGTACCTGAGTGAATAAGGGATTTTACAAATTGCCTTAAAATTTTAGGCATTTTACAAAATCCCTGATTTTACAAATTGCCCGTAGCAGATACAAAAGGCAGACCCAGAAGGAACCGAAGTCCAGATTATTAGGGTCACGTATTTGACAACAATTTGGATTCAAGTGGCCAGTTATTAACATAATAGTTTACTATACTTTGACACAACAGAATAAGAAGACGCAGAAATAAAGGGCTCAGCTAACAAAAACTATAATTCATTCAATGTTTCGTTCATTCAAATATACGCTCAGAGAATTTTAAATAGCCCTATAATTCACTGACTTTTCAACATCAATAAGAAACCAGGTCAAATGTAGAAATGCTCTGACAAACCTCGCAGCTGCACACATTGCCAAATTGTAGCTAGTATGTGCGTACGCAAGTATTATATTATATCAATACCATATGATGATTTATATAGCGCAAGCTTTTATAACTAAATACACCGCAATAAGTAGGTACATTCTTTCCTATGCACGTAGGAATGGTTGCATGTGTGATTGTGTGTGTTATGTATATATTTTTATGTCTATATATGTACATGATATCTATGTATCTGTACTCACTTGCGTCTGTGGTAGTCTCTGTGTTCGTATCATTAGCCGACGTTACGTTATCAGGACTTCCATGAACTTCAACATCTCCTTTAGCGTCATCAGTCGTAACGACGCCGTTTTCAACGTTTTCTCTGTAGGCATCATATTCAACTTCAACTGTTTCGGTTTCTTTGGCTCTCACTCTTCGCTCCATCTCTTCGGCCTTTTTGTCTTCTTTAGCTCGGGCTCTCTCAGCAATTTTTGCTTTTAGCATTCTTTTGGATTTGTCGCTTTCTCTTTGAGTCAATGCCCTTTCAAATGCTTCAGCTTTCATGTTTTCATCTTTCTTGGGGACTTGTCCTATCTTCATTGATCCATCAAGATATTGGTCTGTGTATTTCTCCTCATTCTTTATGGCTTCATACTCTGATCGGCATGGTGAATCTTTTGCGAAAACGTCATTATGGAGATCCCTAATGGTAGACCATATTGATCCTTTTCTAAAAGCGTGGTACCCAATACTAAGTCGTTTTTTCCTAAGTCCAGAGTTAGTGAAATCATTTTTAAATTGCTCAATCTCTTTTTTTCTTGCTTCATAATACGCATCGACAAGACTTTTCGGAATGTGTTCGTTATCTTTGCAGCTGTCCAAAATCTTTCTCTCAGCTTCTTCTGTTTCGTCTACCTTCTCTGTTAGGTCGCGACTAAACACATATATCAGCTTACCATAATTGAGTTTACTGCCACCTTCAACGTCTTCGTCATGAAGCATGCTTTCAATTTTTGCTCCTAAGACTGCTTGCTCATATACAGATCCGCGCTCGTCTTGCTTTTCGTTGATATACTGGCCGAACCCCCTAGTTGATTCATTCTTGAAAAAATTCTGCAAACTTGGTCGCAATGCTATGAAATTCCATAGCGGACGACCTTTTCTCAGCGCCCTGTAATTATTAAATATTTCCCAAGCTTCATTATCAGGAATTGGTGTACTCCCTGCTAAATGAAATACCATCTTCCTCTCCTTCCTCACTGATTCAGAGTATGGAAGATAAAGAGCGTCTGGAGCTCTGCTGGAAGATTTTTTATAGTGTTTAAGCATCTTTTCTTCAAACCTATCAGTTTTCTGTATTTGTTGTCTCACCGATAAAGGAAGCTTATCACGAAGTTTCCTATACGATTTTAAACTCTCAACTAGGTTAGTGGGATCTTCAACCTTAATTTCCTCAAAGTCTCTCTTTCTTCGAAGAACTGTTCTTGCTTTGCTTACAAGGTTCGTCTCTTTACGGCTATGCGCATCCGTGTCTTTGAGAAAGCTCTTAAAGATATAATTGAGAATTTCCTGCTCTGATTCAGACCTCGTGTCTCTCGGTTTGGTCATTTTACGCAACATCTGGAAATATTTTGCAGGTTTATACAAATACAATTGCTTAATCAGCAAGTTGTTCTTTATTGCCTTAGAAGAATTTGGCTTCACAGAGGTCTCGATGACAGGCGAGTGATTTCTCGAAGTTTCCTTTTCAACCGAATCAGCATCTTTGGTGTTGGCAGCAATCTGATCAAAAGAATTGTCTAGGGCATATTTTCCTTGGAGACTTCCATCTGAGTTGGAGAAGTTTTTGCCATCATCAAGAGAAATAAGGGAGCGAGCTTCATTAACATCCTCAGTAACTTCCAATTCCTCTTTCGTAAATTCGCGCCGTTCCAGTTCACCAAACACAGAGCCAATGGCAATGCAGAGCAAAATGACGAACAATTTCATCTGTAAGAAATAACGATGTCAACATCTTTCACAGGGTTTGAATTGTGAAATTTGAACGGGGGGGGGGGGTTGAAAAATTCTTTCCTGTCCGGATGTCCCGAACAGAATTTCTTATGAACCAGAAACTGGTAGGGCCTATGCGTGTGAACTTGTAGTTGGTGTACACTGTACATACTTGATTTTTAGCTGTGTACAAGAAATTGAACAATGGAGAATATAGTAGGCTACTTTTGGGAAAACTCTGGAGCTTTATTTGTATGTTCAGAAGAATAGTAGCTCTAGCAAAAATTGTGACTTAAACAACACTGAAGTGATATGAATGAAAATAGAAGAAAAAAACAAAGCAATAGTTTTCATTAATTATTTCGAACTATGACCAGGTAATTTGTTCAGGGCTCCATGCTTGCCCGACTTCAACCAACTAATAACATAGTACTTCTCGGCATTCCATAGCACAAGAGGTGGACCATTTATACCAATCATTAACAACTCATTTACAGATGTTACGATCAACCTGTTTCGTCAACTTATGTGAGAGAGATTCATTTGACTGAATCCTTTCTCACAATCACCTCAAGAAACAGGCAATAAATTCAACAGTGCTATCAAACTCTGTAACGTGTTGCCTAACATAGCACCATCGCTATTGTTGAACATAGCATATTCAAATACAATATCGGCAGTCTTCGCTAACAGGAAATTGCTTGCATAACTATGCAACCTGTTTTTCGCCAAAAGTGCTCTATTCAAATGATTTTTGGGCCATAGGCCTAATGATTGATTCAAGCAGCTAGCAGCCTGCAACAAATCCGATGATGGAAAACGCTGTTCCAAATTGCCACATAAGGACAGCAAAACTGGTCTCTTACACGGTTAAAATGTTGATCATCTTCTTTTTTTCTGTCAATTTTCACACCTTTATTGCGTCCAACTTTCTTGAAAATGTTCCAAAATTTACCTAGTTGTTAGCACACCATTCTCACGCTGGCCCATCTCTATCCTATTGTAATTGAAAGCTAGTGACTCAACCTTTGTATTACCAACACTACATGTAGTAGGCCCTACTATTACAAGCTGAAACAAATTTGTTTTTGGTCAAGTTTAACTTCGTCAGTACTACTAACAGCCCGCACTTTGGTTTACATATAGTAATAAAGAATATACTTACTTACTTACTTAAATATGCGTGATTTAGTATGATGAGACAGTTCAATCAAATGCCAGATTTAATTGTCAATTCAATCCTATTGTGTATCTTCCTTTTTATAAAATAATTATAGAAGTTCTTGTCAAAAAAGTTTTCCTCGCTAGATTGTCCGCCCTAGCCATAACTCGGTCGTGGAATTTCGGCCTCGTGGAATAATTCTGTGTGGTCTCAGCGGTTGAGCCGAAGGTTCAGCACATTGTAAATGAACTGTCGTGAACTCTACGATATAATGGAATTGCCAACACATGCGCTTCATTAAATATATATATATATATATATATATATATATAATATATATATATATATTATTACATGCTACGTCAATAGGGATACATTGCATCCCAGGTCCCAATCCCAGTTCACTAAAAAAGATAAAGTTTCTCAACTATATGCACAGTACAGTCAGCTATTGACAAACGTGTTATACCTTTCTGTAGCGCAGCAGCTCGGCCAAACGTTCTTCACCGACAAAACCACAGAAGAACAAAGACTGGACTTCAGGAGTCGTCTGGAAACAAAACCATGCAGAATACCAGTAGATCTGATAAAGACTTTAACGCCTGGTTCGTAAATTATTACAAGTCATACTCCTTGTAGGGATATCGATAAATAATATTATACAGAGATCAACCTCCAACATCAAAACCCACTCTTCCAGTCTCCCTGAACTACGCAGCGTTAAATCTATTTATATGAGCGAATCCTGCCAACACATCATACGATCAACGCATCCTTTCAGCGATACGTAGGGGGAAGGAGGACACAGTCGATCGTCGTACACAGTCGATCACATCACTTAATTTACAAAATACTTTACATGGGGACATAAAAATAGGTCAGCAAGACTGAATATGTGTCGCTTCATCCTGCAACGTCGTTTAGGTTGTTTATTGCAGACAGAAACTGAAATTTTTACATTTTTATGTTTTCGGTTCTTTAAAGTAATTTTTTGCCTAATGGCGTGGCCGAATTTTACACAAGGTATGTATAACTTAGGTATTTACGTGTATATGTTTTGTAAACATAATTTCATTGGGTATTTAATAGATAAGTTACAAAAATAACACGCGCCACGGGTTTATCACTATGTGTCTTTGGATGAACATCGCATGGTGTGGTACACAGTCGATCAGTGCACGGTAGTACACAGTCGATCACTGATCGACTGTGTACTACACCACCGAGTTCCATTGCAACACCTGAACAGGTTCGCCAGTTCCCTAAAGCAGCTGCCAGAAAGGCAACCAAAGGCACTCGAAAGAGAGCCATGACTCGAGTACTAACAGACACACCAGTAATAGATGCATTAGAGAATGAACGAAGAGCACGAAGTGAGAGGAAATGCCCTGCTAGGAAAAGAAAATTGGACATTACGCCAACTGAGGATAGGTCGTATGTAAGCAAAGACAAACACGCAGACAAATCATTAGCCAAGGGCAAAATTGGAACAACATCAAAGTGGAGGTAGTTCAATAGCCAAGGCCAAAACCGAGTGTCCATGTTTGGTGTGTTGTGAACCACTGGACACTGGTAGGAAAGAAGGCAAAGACTCCGTACAATACCTAACCTGCCAAAACTGGGCACATGTTGCGCAAAATTTGCGCAAATTGTGAAAAATGACAATAACTGGGTAGCTGGATTATCTTAATAAATATACTTTCAATCTTATCTTAATATTTTTTAAATACAGTTTTATTTTTAAAGCAATTGATTATGAACATTAACCTTAAGAAACCTAATAACATTCTGAAGGTCTTAATAGCCCCGGCCTTTCATTTAAGTTTATTAACTACTAGCTGGTTTACCCGGCGTTGCCCGGGGTTATAAGTTTCAATCCCTGTGGCGAATAAGCAACAAATTTAGGTATAAGTTTAAATCCGTGTAGCGAATAAGGAAGAAATTTAGGCGACCAGTGGGGGAGACTGCTTCGCAGTCTAGGCGTGGACTGACTGCTTCGCAGTCGCCCTGTGGCGACGACTGCTTCGCAGTCTCCAGTGGAGTGACTGCTTCGCAGTCGCCCTGTGGCGACGACTGCTTCGCAGTCTCCCGTGGACTGACTGCTTCGCAGTCGAAGAGGGTGAACCCGGCGTTGGCGGGTTAAAGAAAACGCCAGAAATCTAGCCGTCACTGCCCTTAGTAAAGCAGAGTCTTTGAACATACAATTTTGCTGTAAAACGATGAATATAGTTCGAATCGATCGTAATTAAATTTTGTGCGAAAGTAAACAACGTCGTTATGCGCATTATTAATGACGTTGGGGATACCCGCGCCATAAATAGAACCGCTTGGCAGTGGAAGAGGCGAGCTGGGGCGTTATGCGCATTATTAATGACGAAGGGGAATACCGGCGCCATAAATAGAACCGCTTTGCAGTGGAAGAGGCGAGTTGGGGCGTGAAGGACGGTCGGTTGGGTAGAGTTGTGGGGATTTTCACCATGTTAGCCAAAATACCTTGCATCAGAATTATCATAAATACGTTTTATAAAGTGGAGGAATGATTATACTACAGACTGAGCTTTTAAAAATATATGTAGGTGTTGAAAACCACTTGTAACTGTAAAAAAATAAAAAAAAATGATCGACTGTGTCCTCCTTCCCCCTACACTGTCCAGCAACTAACATGTAACAATCAATCAATCAAGCAATCAATAGTTTATTTTGCAACCAACCAATTCAGTACAAAAGTCACATGAGTATAGATATAGCTCGTTATATTCGGCTACAAAAAGGGTGGCCCTGAAGGGATCGAGGATCCCGCAAAGTAGGGACACCGGAGTACAGATTTAAGAATGAAAGAGGCGGCCAGGAGGTATTATATTTTAAATAAATCACGTATAAGTGCTTATTACAGCCATGAGTACTTTGATTACCATGAGCAAAATGATAAGAACGAAAAACACACACTCGTTGTGAAAATAGGAAAGAAAAGATAAGAGAAAACCGAATAAAAAGGGAAATGAGAAGAAGAACAGAAAGTAAACAAAAAATGCTTACAAAGCTAACTAACTAACTGAAGAAAATCTTAACTAACTACAAAGAAGCAAAAAATTTGCAATCAATTGTTTTACTGTAATAAAACGAGCAAGATAGGAATAGTCAATTATCCTAGAAAATGCTTACAAAATATTTCTTAACTAACTGAAACGACTTAACTACAGAGAAACACAGATCAGTTTGCAATCAATTATTTTACTGTAAATAGAGCGAGCGAGATAGGAAAGGTCAAATATCCTATTGATTCCAAAAGGTAAGTGCATAGTTTGCCTTTAAATATCCGTAAACTAGGAGGTAGGCGTATTTCCATAGGGATTTTCTCCCAAGTTACACCGATAAATCTGATTGAAAAGAGGCGCGTGTTAGTTCGGGCATAGGTACGACGATAAGAGGTAGAGTCTCTAGTAAAGTGAGAGTGGACATCGGATGCATGATCGAAGAAATTATTATATGCGAATGGCAGAAGGTTTCGGTCATAGCGGAACATAAACTCCCCTACTTGAAGAGTCCTGATTTGGTCAATTTTTTAAATTTTAAGAGCAAGAAAAATATGACCAGTGTGTGAGCCATATGGAATCCCCGCCAATAGGCGGATTGCCGTCTTTTGCAAAACAGTCAACCTATATAACCTCGAATTGTAAGTGGAGGCCCATACTATATTACAATAGGAAAAATAAGGGTGTATTAACGAGTAGTACAGTTTAAGCCTGATGGCCGAGGGCAAGATGTGCGAAGTTGGCGCTAATATTCCTATATTTTTTGCTACTTTGGACGCAACATTTGTTATATGGTCTGTCCACTGCCTATGATGATCAACGTAGACTCCTAAGAATTTAGATGAGCTCACTTCAGAGAGGGGAGTACTGTTGATATGCAATTCAAACTGACCCGGTGGAATGCTTTTTCTATGGAATTTGAATAAGATAAAATTCGTTTTATCCAAGTTTATCGTCAATCTATTAGCACAGAACAATTCGGCGATGGATACCAGTTCAATACACGACTCCACTCGCTCTACCGGTTACCAACAGCTCTCTTGACCACCACATGAACGCCGATAACCAACCGTTCCTTTCAATCGACAGTTGAGCGTCTAAAGCTGCTCTTCCACTTAATGTCTTTTTTGTAAAGTTCAGTCCTGGACAGCTATTAATAAACTTTTGTCTGATTACTTCGAAAACCGGTATCTTCATGCTATCCATTACACAAGCCAACAACTCAGAAAAATGTCACCGACTCACCTCTGGTCAGTTGGTCGCCTATTTGTTAGTGGTGGACTACTACGTTGACGCATTAGTAAATCTTCAACAAGGGACTTCCCGAAATCCATTTAAACCGCGGTTATTGTGACGTCATTGTGGCTTTGATGAGTAGACGCATTATAATTGTTCTCTCTCATCAAGTCCACTATTTGGTAAAACGACACTAAATGTATATAGTCCTTTTTAATAATAATAATAATAATAATAATAATAATAATAATAATAATAATAATAATAATAATAATAATAATAATAATAATAAGCATAAGCGTCTCTCAGTTGCCCTACAAACTGGAAACGCTCTCTCTGTTCTAGGCACCTCGGATTTGAACAACAAGGAGACCGTGCAGCCAGGACTGAATGTCGGTCTATAGCCTAGAATCCCTAGATACAGTTAACAATTCGTCTGCATATGACTTTGTTGGTTGTATAATAATAATAATAATAATAATAATAATAATAATAATAATAATAATAATAATAATAATAATAATAATAATAATAATAATAATAATAATAATAATAATAATAATAATAATAATAATAATAATAATAATCTTCGTTTAATATCTTCAAACTGACATTTACGCAGTATGATTACAAATCAGTATGAACGGATGATCACAAGTTATTACAGGAGTCGAATTTTAACTGTATACGGCAGCCTTGCAAGGCGCCCTTCACGTCCTACATCTCATTTTCACAAACGCGTCATCTCGCGAATGATAGGCTGAGTGGACCTTGAGAGGGTTACGGGAGGCGATCCGCTACCTACTGCACTTCATGCCAGTGGTGTTTCCATTACTTTATGGACCCCCCCCCCCCATATAGCCTCTAGATATGGGAAATCAAAGCTCGAGTTCTACCGTATACGTGAACCTTCTCTGCCCGTTAGTTTAGCAATGGACAGCAGCAATTTTATGCTTAATGTATAATCAAACGATTTTCCAGCTTAAAGCTTTTTGGTACGGTTTGATTCGCACCGAGTGATCTTGCTTCATTGGCTATTCATATTCTACACAAGTCACTTCCAATATAAGTGATATTCAGAATTCGTCTTTATGATGTCGTAGCGTCCTCCTCCTCCTCCTACTCCTCCTTTGACAGCATTACAGAAGTGTCTGGTGCAGCCGGAGATTACTGTCGAGTGTCGGATGGTCAGCTAGAGATCGCGGACTTCCGTCATGAGATGGTGAGGATTTCGAGGTGTAGTCATAGAAACGGCACGTTTAGTTCTAGCAGTAACTGCTTGACAACGGTGCTTAAGTAGAACAGCTGCGCGATTGCGACATCTGTTCGTTTCAGCTAGAACACATTTTCCAGCTATCTGTGGAGACAATAGTTTAAAGATAGCTGTAAACTAGATCATTTAGCGATATTCAAAGACAGCATTTGTAACAACGTTAACAATTTTTACGTTCATTCATTCATTTCAAGAATTTATATAGCGCCTCTTCAAGGCATGTACTCAGGAGCGCACCCGACTCAGCCCCGGCTGAAAAGGACAGTCTTAAGATTGCAATAAAACGTTTCAGAAAAACCTTAGGCAGCAAGCGCAAAGCCAGAGGCCTTCCAGACCGAAGGGCCAACAACAGAAAAAGCACGGAGCTACCTGACAGAGGATCATGCGTAAAGGTCAAGCCCTGCGCAGAGGAGCGAAGAGAGCGGCGACCATGCACATCTAGGGTTGAATAACAAAATTCTCTCAAATTATCAAGGGTCAAGCCTAGAAGAGGCAACGCCACACAAGGGCGGAGACCCTGTAGTTGTTCAATAGGTTTCGTGATTAGTGAACACATTCAAAATAAGCGTTGTTCTTCTAAGTCTCATTCTAGCATGTTTTACGTTGTTAGTTTTGACTTCGAGTGTCTAACGACAACAAGAGTGACAGTTGCAACCAAACGTTGCTCTCGAGTGTCACGTTGTAGTTGCCAAGTTCGTTGACTTTGTCCTTACTCTGCGGTTCTTGTTATAGCAGGACTAATTATTAATTCCTGTGAAACTATAATTTTTTTTTGTTTATTGTCCTGTTGTTCAAAAGCAGAAGTTCTGCTGTTATTGAATCCAAAGGCCGCAGTCGTTTCAACTCTTCGTCCGATAAAATGTATGAAAGAAGTTGCGCTATATAAATTTCTATGTACAATTTAAGTTAGGCTAAGATCACAAGTGGCCGCCGCAGAGGGAGAAAGCTTTGACAACATCAGACAAGAAGAGCAGAAGCCTCAGATATGAAATGCAGGCGACTTCAATTATCTTAGTCTCGGCATAGGAGATCCTCAGTCCTCTTCCTCATGTTTATCTTTCATAGATTTGCTGGGTCGAAAGTGGAACAGGAATCCGGGTTGACAGTCCGGCCTGCTAACCACTAGACTATATATAAAGGTGCATAATAAATAAGCGATGAAAAGGTTAAATGGGTGAACTACCCTACTTGAGGTAGTGCCAGTCCCAAGCCACAAGAAAGGAGGAGGGCGACGCTAATCATCTTTGTTATGACACAATGTCGTTAAACAGCTACAGACCAACTTAAATGGGTGAACCCCAAAATAGTCCATCAGCCTGGTTCAACGTAGTGCAAAATAACATGTGCAAACATATTTTTTATTTAGTGCGCTGATAAAATGCCACAACATGAGCTACAAAATAACAACGGAATCCCCCGCTGGTAATGTCGCTCAGTGTTCCTAATTTTTACTTTTACACTGACGTCAACATCAGTGTTAAAACAATTACAGCGTCTTGTTTTGATGCCAAAAGTACTGTTATGCAGGAAATTCGTGCAGGTGTAAAATTAAATTATGCACACGAAGGTTCAATGAAGCGGCGTCGTAAGTGTGGCTCCAACTGGGGCCAAGTAGACGCAGAGATGGAGAAACTACGTCATCCATGATACTCCAGTGCCTGATGGCAGTAGACACTGGTAATGTTATGTAGCATACGTACGTACATAAGTATGCATGAATGTATATATGTATGTATTGTATGTATGTATGTATGTATGCATGAATGTATGCTTGTATGTACATATGTAAGTTTGCATGGATGTAGGCTATGCATGCCTATGTATGTGTTTGTATGTATATATGTATGAATATATATTGTATGAATTGCGCTGTTTATATAGCGCGTTCATCAAGACGCTTAACATGGCTAACTAACGGATGTTAATGTTTCGTGTTAACGGTTGAAATTGTTCTTGAGCCGTCTGTGGTGGTAAGGGCGCTCATAGATAAACCGTCTAGCTGTGGAGAACAAAACGGTAAACAGACGCAGAGATTTTCCATTAATTATCAACAGAAAAGACGTCGGAATTAACACCACAGCGCCCGCTCCAATCCACAGAGAAATCGCTTAGCCTAATGCATGCTCGCCCACTGGACACATTATTATTTTATGTTGAGAGTGCAGAGTAATGGATAGTAATCATTCATTTACTACAAGTTGGTATATCCGGTGTGCACATACTCTCAGAAAATTATGTATGTACACGAGAAAATGATGCAGCCAAATTATTATTATTATTATTTTTTTTATATTATTATTATTATTATTATTATTCTTATTATTTTTTTTTTGTCCCGAGGTAAACATAATCCCTCGGGCGTCACAAAAATTTGTCAGGAGACAAAAGAAAACTAGTTATTCTGGAATGGTTGCATCTCCTCCGGGTCGGGCTCGACTAAAGTGCCATGAAAAGCCACCGACTTATTATTATTATTATTTTTTTTTTTTTTTAGGATGCGATTAGATTTTCTTTTGAAATAAGCGTCAGTTGATGTTATAATAACAACGAAGCGACAAGAGTCTTCAAATTGCATAAGACTAATTAATAGGCCTATATTTTGTAAGCAAGACTTTGAAAGGATCTGTACAATTAAAAAATATCATTATTATTATTATTATTATTATTATTATTATTATTATTATTATTATTATTAACATTATTAACATTATTACGCATTTTTGAAGCGCCATGCAGTAGGCCTATCTAATGATCAATCATAATCAACAATCGATGGCGCTGAGGAATTGTGAGTGATGGATTTGCTCAAAGTCCCTAAACAGCATAACCGTCTGAGATGAGGTTCGAACCCGTACTCTCCACGTTAAACGCGAGCGCTCTAACCAATCGGCTACCGTGCGTGGGTGTGCATGAATTTTTTAGGGGGTGCACACCAGAATGACGCTTTTGCATGAACACAGACCACGCGACAACTTTAAAAAGAAAAAAAGGTCAAGGACTTTACCTAAATAATTAAGTGTTTATTCCCAATAAAAAATATCGTGTTGGAACTGTTGTAATGATCATAATAATCAAAGGATTTTATTTTTGTTAAGCATACTCAATATAGAGGTGCAAATGCCCCTTGCCCTACTCTGGATGCCCATGCTACCGTGTCCCATAATCGACTAAACCACCTATATTGTCTGGTATCATCGAGTTCGGTCTATAATGCCAGACATTCAATGTAGTCTTTTCACCCATGTCATTATATATCATCGTAATAGGAAATTTGTTACTAATGGAACCAGTGGACGTAAATTACGACCAGACAAGACAAGTCTACGCGTGCGTTCTGACCGCTTTTGTTTCTGCTGTTCGTAGAGATAAACTACGAGCATGTTATTATGGGAATAACAACAACAAATCACAAATGTCTGTCGTCGCTTGGCGACCTGGTAAACGTAGGATTCAGTCTCAGGACCAATCCATCTTCGCCCTTTGAACGGCCCCACAAGACGAAGCACATCGTTTGAGGAAGAGGTATTCATGCACCTTTCGATGAGTAGGAGGTGTATACCTGACGCCATCTACAATGGGTCTCCATCAGTCATCCGTTTGTCAAATGTTCTCTGTGTCTACTCCTCACCTTCATCATCGTTTTTCTCCTTCCTTTTGCCTCGCTCACTTCCCTCCTTCGTCTTTCGTCACTGGCGTCAAGAATACCTTTACCTGTTATTATTATTATTATTATTATTATTATTATTATTATTATTATTATTATTATTATTATTATTATTATTATTATTATTATTATTATTATTATTATTATTATTATTATTATTATTATTATTATTATTGTTACTGTTATTGTTATTGTTATTGTTATTGCTATTGTTATTGTTATATATTATTAATTATTATTATTTATAATTATTATCCCCGACGGGCTGAAAAAGAAAACGCAGGAGGCCGAGAAAGACTTGGCGAAGCACGGTCATACGGGATCTGGACAGCGGCGGAATTGACGTGGGAGGAGGCTGAGAAGACTGCGGAGGACAGAGTGGTGTGAGGAGCTGTGTCGCCCGATGCGCTGTCAGCGCGTGGAAGGAAGGGTCTAAAGGTACTTATTATTATTATTTTGTCCCGGGGTAAACATCGATCCCTCGGGCGTCACAAAAATTTGTCAGGATACAAAGAAAACTAATTATTCTGCAATGGTTACTATCATTATATTTTTGCCCTGAGGTATTTTTATTATTATTATCGATTAGTAAGGATTATCGCGCCAGTGTCTGATGCATAAGTACCAACCGATGGCGCACCAACACTAAACTGGTAACCAGGCCAGTATCTAAAAGATCGGTCAACTAAGAGAGAGAAGAGATGAGAGAGAGAGACAGAGAAAGAGAGAGACCAGAGAAGAGAGAGATACAGACAGACAGACAGACAAGACAGACAGAGACAGTGACAGAGACAGAGACAGAGAGACAGAGAGAGAGAGACAGAGAGAGAGAGAGAGACAGACAGACAGACAGACAGAGACAGAGACAGTGACAGAGACAGAGACAGAGAGACAGAGAGAGACAGAGAGAGACAGAGTGAGACAGAGAGAGAGAGAGACAGACAGACAGACAGACAGACAGACAGACAGAGACAGTGACAGAGACAGAGACAGAGAGAGAGAGAGAGAGAGACAGACAGACAGACAGACAGACAGACAGACAGAGACAGAGACAGTGACAGAGACAGAGACAGAGAGAGAGAGAGAGAGAGACAGACAGACAGACAGACAGACAGACAGACAGAGACAGAGACAGTGACAGAGACAGAGACAGAGAGACAGAGAGAGAGAGAGACAGAGAGAGAGAAAGAGAGAGAGAGAGAGAGAGAGAGAGAGAGAGAGAGAGAGAGAGAGAGAGAGAGAGAGAGAGAGAGAGAGAGACGCAGCCTCTAGTGGTTATGTAATTAGGAAAAGAGACCAAGATCGAAATGACAAGTGACAGAGCAGAACAAACACATACCGCGAGAGTTCCAAATTTTACTTCAAGCGTTAGAAAAGCTCGTGCACCAAGAACACTTCTTGTTTTAGGTACGAACAGAGAAAGTCAATCAGATGATCTCGTTGAATAATGGCAAGTCTGGGCAATAAGCGCTGGTTTTAAGTATTGTGATCCCCAGAGCTCAATATTTTATAAACTATAAATCAAACTTTGAAACATGATTTATCCTCTTCTGAATAGAAAGCCAATGCATATATTTAAGCACAGGGGCTTTGTGTTCATATTTTCATGTATTACTTTTGGCTATAGTTAACGATTTCTGATCTGTTAGGAGTTTCAGCATTTTTGGACTTTGTGATACCAGCAGGAAGCATGTTACGGTAATCAAGGCGACTTAAGATCAGTGTGTTAGCCACATGTATTCTTAAAGACACCGTGACATGACGCCTAAAATACCATCGACACAGTGGGTGAGAGATAAAGAAGATTCGAAAACAACAACCAACCTAATAAGTGAGTCATTAAGTTTCAAATATTTGAACCATACAAATTTCTTAAGTTGCTTGCCGTGTCCAGTAGCAGATTAAAGAGGAGTCTTCGGAAGCCATCCAAGTTTGCACTTCCTAAAAGGAAGTAGACTGCAGTCGAAAGTTGGACAGGCGCGGAAGAAGTAACTGCTTTCTTGCACATTTTATCGAAAAGCATCTCTTGTGCAATTTTGTCAAGAGTTGTAAAATTTTCGGCGAACATGTAGTTCCTTTCAGATGGCTGCTCAACGATCGACCGTAGAAGAGTTTCATTCACCTTTAAAAAAAACAGTAAATGAGCTCTTAAGCCAAATCCCAAAAGGCTGAAACATTTCCGTCTATTTATTAAGCCCCTCGTTCCAATATACAGCATCGCTGGCGCTCCGCTATGTGTGAAGTATTGCTGCAGCTAGATCATTACAAGGAAACATTCTCGGGCAAGCTGGATTAGCATTTTCGAGTTGCAAGGCGCCTACTCGACCAATCGATTAGAATATTTGTCTTTGATGAAGTATCGACAAAAATCGAATGCACTGGTCCTAACCCAGCGCACAAATGCTTTCGATAGATGTTTAGAGTAAAGATAAATATAAAAAAGGCCAAACGATTTTCTTAGACGACCTAAGTCACAGCTACAAACGACTTCAGCAACATTTGTCTTTGCAAAGAGATTTTCAGGGCGAAATTAAAACCGACCTCATCGGTGATGCCGACTGCCATGATTCGGATGTTCAGGTTCTTGATTCGCTCAATTTCTTCTGCAAGTTTATCGGCGTCGTACGTTGGCATTCCGTATGTTACAAGGATAATCACATGAGACGCGTCAGGACGCACTCCGTACTTCGTATTGAACAAACGCTGTCTAGCCAAACGCATTCCCCCAGTCATGTTCGAGTTCTCTCCTCTGAATACCAGTTGACCCAAAGCATCGGTCACTTCCTTCCCGGACGTGTAATTCAAGAAATCGAATCCAAGATATCCCTCGTTACCTGTGCATAAACAGAAAGTAACTAAGAGGTGCGTGCGAGTGTTTGCAGACATTTTTCGAAGACTCCGTGTTAAACAGTCAAGTAAGTCAAGGTTTCTTGGTATTAGACATAAAAAACTGTATAAAAAAGAGCACATCAACTGGACTACAGCGTGAATCTACCCACGTTTCATTATCCTGCTGCAATTTCAAAGCTCACCAAATTCAACAAGTCCAACGCGAGTGCCTTCAGGACTGATGTTGAGCATTCCAACAAGAGTCTCCAGGAAGTTAACCATCATAATCCATATATGAGTAAATGTTCTGGAATTGTCTACTACAAACGCTACATCCACCAGACATCCTACAAAACACATTACACAAACGTTAAAGTACGAATGTTGAATCTGTATGATTTGCCAAACAACTAGCGACTCCTGGTAAGTATGTGCTCCAAGATCAGTCAATTTTGAGTCTTGTTATTACCTCGCGAACCAAACATATCTGGCTCTCCGGCTTTCGAAAGTACTGCCAAATTTCGTCTCTTTGATCAGTATTTCAACTTGTACCCATTTGCCTTAGACTGGCTACTCCGCCATTTCATTTTGAGCAAACAGACTGACGCCATTTTCTACATCATGGCAGGAACAATGTTACATGATTCATCAGAAAAGATCGGGTCACACGATTAAGAGTTTAGAATGCGTTTCTCGCGACAACTGAAGAGTGAATGTTCAAATGACCTCCATACGCATCAATAATTGCTTTCGATGAAATTGTCGGTTTGGAGGTTGTTGTAGTAGTAGTCGTGACTGAAGGTTGAGTAGAGGCGTCATTAGCAACTACTTTGCTGCACATCTTGCTTCCACTAGACAGTTCATTTAAGATCAAGTCGAAGTTCTCGGCAGATGCGTAGTTCTTTTCATGTGGCGACGTAACGATCGACTGCATCAGAGACTTGTTCACCTGTTGCAAAATCAATATTCTCTAAACATTTAGCAGCTTTTACTTGTTTTACAGCCAGTTGCAACGTCATCAGATCATTAACACAAAGCGACATCAAGCAATATGTGTAAAATGTTACAATCTTCTAATTCTGTTAGCTTTGGCTTTCGATGTAAAATTTCCAGTCTTCCTTCCTGAGATGCAGAATCTACTGATTTCGTTACTGAAATGTCGTCTTGCAATATACCCAACATCAAAACATACTAAACCAAAGAATTCCAGTTCACTGAACTTCCTTCTAGTTAGCATCTAACTTTTTTACACTATTTTTCACCTTGACTGAGACTGGAGTTCGGGCAGGCGTACAGTGTGGCAAGGTAGGGCCTAACCCCTATTGTAGCTTAGATTTGCCAAATAAATCTTAATTAGCATTAAGCATGGTCTAATTACTGTTCATATTGCAACGACATTGCTAATCCAAGATACAGACCTTATTGGTAACTCCGACTGCCATGATTCGGATGCCCATGTTCTTTATGCGCTGAACTTCTTCCGGCAGTTTATCAGCGTCGTACGTTGGCACTCCATCGGTCACTAGGATCATCACACGAGACGCGTCAGGACGCATTCCATACATCGTATTGAACAAACGTTCTCTAGCCAAACGCATTCCACCAGTCATGTTCGAGTTCTCACCTCTGTACTTCAGTCGCCCTAAAGCATCAATCACTTCCCTCTCAGTCGTATGGGTTGCAAAATCGAAGTCAAGGTATCCCTGGTTACCTGTGCATAGCAATACATAGACCAAATCAACGTAGCAAATTGGACGTCCTATTCAGCTATGCTTACTGGAAAGTTCCTTTGAACGCCTTGTCGAGATGTGAGAACTAGATAGATCGTATCAATTCTTCTTTTCGTAATCGTGTTTTCGACAACTGTTCCTTGGCTAGGCCAATAGGAACAGTTCAAGGATGTAGAATTAGGCCAATAGAAACAGTTCAAGGATGTAGAATTAGGCCAATAGGAACAGTTAAAGGATGTAGAATTAGGCCAATAGGAACAGTTCAAGGATGTAGAATTAGGCCAATAGAATCAGTTCAAGGATGTAGAATTAGGCCAATAGGAACAGTTAAAGGATGTAGAATTAGGCCAATAGGAACAGTTCAAGGATGTAGAATTAGGCCAATAGAAACAGTTCAAGGATGTAGAATTAGGCCAATAGGAACAGTTAAAGGATGTAGAATTAGGCCAATAGGAACAGTTCAAGGATGTAGACTTAGTTTAGGAAGCACCACTCTACACGCCCCAAACGTTGTTTCAATGCAGGTTTATTAGGCTTAAACAATATATTAGCAGGTCAAAAACTTGCAAGGTATTGAAAAGCGATAATTCAAGTGTCTAGCTAATTTAATTGCCTAAATATGATCTTGAACACAAGAAAAGCCTATTCTCTTCATGTTGCAAAATTTTCATTGAGTAGACTGTTTGAACTTACCGAAATCCACTAGTCCAACGTGATTTCCACGAGAACCGACTTTGATCAAATTCACGAGTGTCTTGAGGAAGTTGATTTTGAGCAGCCAATTGTCTCTTCCGGGTGGGCTCGAGTTACCTATGGTCGCAGAATTATCCACTACAAACGCCAAGTCCACACCACATCCTACGAAACACATTTATAAACAGCAATACAAATTAATCCGGAAATTTCTTTAGTGCGGCCGTTCAGCAGACGGGAACAGGAATAACGAGTTTCTAGAACCTTAGACCGAGAAAAACAAGATCTGGTCACAACACGAGTCAAGTCATCCAATGAGCGAGCGAGATATTTGCGGGTCCAAGAGGCAAGTAAATGACAGCAATGACAAACATCAAAATAGGTAAACTAACTGCTCTACGGAACCTTAATTGCAACCGACTTTTCCATGTCGCCACATTTTAAACAACAACCTCTCAGTCCCTCCTTTCACTCAGGAACATACGTAGAATCACAATCTTATCACGTTTGGCAGTTTTTCAAAAATTTGTCGAAACAGTAGCGTGAAAAATTAATTAGAATTACCTTGACATACCGAAGCCTATCTCTGCCATCATGCTCGTATGGGTCCATAAAACTTTCTGAATATGTCACAGGTCCGATACTTATGAACTCTCCATCTTCCGTGTCGACCGAACATTTGTACGTTACTTGACCTTTTCTAAATTACTTAGATTAAAAATAAGTTAATGTTAATTAAAATAAAAACCGACCCTATTGGTGACGCCGACGGCTACAGGTGCAAAGCCACGTTCCACTCAGAACAAATAACCTACCTTTAACTGGTGAATATTCGGCCTTGGAGATCTGTGTTGGGAATACGATGCAGGCGAGCGCTGCCAACACAACGACGTGCGTCCTTGGCAACATATCTAACACGAACAGGATATAAAGTGCAACATGAAATACAGCTTGATTCTGGGACGTCCAACCAACACATCCAAACCACATAACCATAACCATAACCATAGGTTTTTTACGCCAACGCCTAAAACATAGCATATCCGCTGACCATCCCCTTTCTATAAGCGATTCCCAACAGGGAGTGGTTGTTCGTTGCCATCACATCCGTCAATACAAGCTGAAACAAGAACTCGTAAATGGAAATTTCACGTGGTGTAGATTTGTCTGTTGTCGCTTAACGACCTGGTAGACGTAGGAATCAGTCTCAGGACCAATCCATCTTCGCCCGTTGAACAATACCACCAGACGAAGCACATCCCTTGACGACGAGGTATATACACCTTTCAATGAGGAGGAGGAAAAGGAGGAGGAGGAGGAGGAGGAGGAGGGGGAGTATGCAGAAGATATGTGTCCTGCATTGGCCGTCGCGTTCTGCGCTCCGCTGCCCATGGTGACTTGTTGGCCCCATTTGCCCGACCAGCTACAATGCAGCGCCGATCTTTTTCTATGGTTGGTCCGACAATATGGAAAGAGCTTCATCAGGCAATGCGCCACCCTCCTCACACTACCACTTCTCAGTTCCACTGGCTGCTTAAGACTGCTTTCTGCCGCCTGGCCTGGATCGGGAGCACCTCTGAGTATGGATCTTGAAGAGGCGCTATACAAATTTCGGTTGATTGAGTGATACCTGACGCCATCTTCAGTGGATCTCCATCAGTCATCCGTTTGTCAAATGTTCTCTGTTCTACTCCTCACTTTCATCATCGTTCTTATTCTCCTCCTTCTACTTTGCTCAGTTCCTCCTTCGTCTCGCCTATTATTATTATTATTATTATTATTATTATTATTATTATTATTATTATTATTATTATTATTATTATTATTTAGTAACTTTTATTACGCCGGAATATAATGCACACGGCATCGAGCTACAGCGCACCAAAATCAAACCTTAATCAAGTCATTATCCAGTAGATCGATCAAGACATAGAGGCAACCTACGTGATGCCAACAAGAAGGGTGTTACAGTTATGAAGGCAATTCGAGACCAATTCGTTAGCCGGTATATTCTTAAAGGCACGGAAACATAAAGCCCAGTTATGCGCATGTCACGAATGTGCATATAATTATATGACGACTTACAACATCCAGTCAGAGACGATGAAAGTTGACGTAGTAGAATCACAAGCCGAAGTTAGGAAAAGCATTGGCCAACTCAACAAGTGAGTCACCCAGTTTAAAAGATTTGAGCAATCCAAATTTCTCAAATTGCTTTGCAGTGCCCAGTAACTGTAGAAGTTCAGCTTTTGACGGGTTAAGTATATAATAGGGGTCAGCCGGAAATCGCCTCGGACATTTGCCTCGGCCGAATATCCCGTTTTTTTGCACTATTCGGAAGTATTCGCCTCGGCAAAAATACTGTACATACAAATAGTTGCTTGTTTGCCTCACTTGCCGGAATTTGTAGCTTCATCTAGCATATTCATTTTGAAGAAGAAAAGTATAAAAAAAACACCAACACCGGAAGTCTACAACAGATGTCAAATCCATTTCATTGATTATTTATTTTTAAAATTCTAAATGTATTAGTCAGTTATTACAAATACAGAAATTTATCTCGATAAGTTTTCTTTACATGAAAATGTGAAGCTGCGCATATATGGAACAAATGGTATTCGGTTCGTACTCGGATCCGGCAAATAGCACATCCAAATACTCGGATTCGGTACTCGGTGGAAAATGTCTACCCGGCTGACCCCGTAGTATATAAGGAAGAGTTTATTGGCGGGCACACCGTCCAAGACTGCAAATGCAGTGCCGAACAGCTGCAGAGACGAGTCACCAGATAAAATCTATGTAATAAAGCCACAAGAAATTTAAATCGACTATCCGATACACGCTGAATCCCTGCTTTTCACGAAAACACATAAACTAAAATGCTCTGTAGTTAGAAGGACTTCCGTCCTTCGACAGCGGACGTCCGTCTGACTAGAGCGCAACTGATGCCATAATTGACTTCAGCCGCAGGGGACTGACATCCATACATCGTCGACAATTGTAGCAGGTCATCCATCGCATCATCCAGCAGCCCATCCACACCACTTTCAAGTCTTCATTTCATCTCCTCTATCTGTCTATCTGTCTCTGTCTGTCTCTGTTTGCCTCTCTGTCTCTGTCTGTCTCTGTCTGTCTCTGTCTGTCTCTGTCTGTCTCTGTCTGTCTCTGACTGTCTCTGTCTCTGTCTCTGTCTCTGTCTGTCTCTCTCTCTGTCTCTCTGTGTCTCTGTGTCTCTCTGTCTCTCTCTTTCTCTCTTTATCTTTCGCTCTCTCCCTCTCTGTCTATCTCTGTTTCTCTCTCTCTCACTCTCTGTGTCTCTGTGTCTGTCTCTCTCTCTGTAGCTTTCTCTCTCTGCGTGCCTATTTGTCTGTTCTTCTGTCTCCCATTCTGCATGTCCACTTATCCGTCTGTCTATCTGCCTCCCCGTCAATTTGTTCTCCTGTCTGTCCAACTGTCCGTCCTTCCGTCTCTGCGCCTGTCAGTCAGTCAGTCAGTCAGTCAGTCAGTCAGTCAGTCAGTCAGTCAGTCAGTCAGTCAGTCAGTCAGTCAGTCAGTCAGTCAGTCAATCAGTCAGTCAGTCAGGCAATCACTCTGTCTCTCTGTCTGTCTGCCTGTGTGCCTGCGTGCCTGCCCCTCTCTTTCGGTGTGTCGGTGTCGGTGACTTCAATAACAATGATAAATGTGTCTGATTTAATAAACGGATGAGTGGCTGGCGGTTCTTGTTCGTCTGACGCGCAACTCTTGATTGGCGCGGTACGATTCCATTATTACTAGAGCGACAGTTTATGCCCTTGCCTGCCTGCCTCCCTGTTTGCCTGCCTGTCCGTCCCTCTGTCTGTCTGTCTGTCCGTCTGCCTGTCTGTCTGGTTGCATGCCTGTTTGTCTGCCTGCCTGCGATTATTTCTTGGTCTCACTGAGTGTTACTCTTTCAACATAATCTCTGCATGCTTCATATGTCTCTTATCAAATCTCTGTATCCTTCTTTTTTACTGTCTGCGAGTGTGTCTACTTCGATGGGTATGCGTCTGTGTGTGTTGGAATGTCAGTCCTTCAGTACTTCCATCTTTCCGTTCCTCTGACCTTTCTTTTATCCATCCTATACCGTCCGTCTGGTTTTTAACCATTGTTCCATCCTTTAATTATTTCCTCGTCCATTTATCTCTCTGTCTCTCCCATAAGGAGAGGCCTTGTAAGGCCTTGTAAGGCCTTCCGTTCGTCCTTCCATCCGTCCTTCCGTCCGTCCGTCCTTATTTCCTTCGGTCCCTCTATCTTTCCGTCGTTACGTCCGTTCTTTCTTTCCCTCCGCCCATGCGTCCGCCTTTCTTTCCATCCATCTTCCCATCCTTCCGTCGGTCACAACGTCCGTACTTCTGTCCATCTGTTCTTCCATCCCTCCGTACCTCCGTCCTTCCATCCTTTCGCCGCCCATGCGTCCGTCTTTCTTTCCGCTCGTCCTTCCATCTCTCCGTCATTCCATCCCTCTGCTCTTCCATCCTTCCGTCCCTCCGTCCTTTCCTCCTTTTGTTCTTCCATCCTTCCATCCTTCCATCCCTCCGACCTTCCCTCCTTTTGTTCTACCATCCTTCCATCCTTCAGTACCTTTGTCCTTCCCTCCGTTTATGCCTCCATCCTTCCATCCCTTCATCCCTCCATCCTTTCATCCCTTTGTTCTTCTATCCTTCCTTCCTTCTGTCCCTCCGTCCTTCCCTCCTCTGTTCTTCCATCCTTCCGTCCCTCCGTCCTTCCCTCCTTTATTCTTCCATTCTTCCATCCTTCCTCCTCCGTCCTTCCCTCCTTTGTTCTTCCATTCTTCCATTCATCCGTCCGTCCCTCCGTCCTTCCCTCTTTTGTTCTTCCATTCTTCCATCCTTCCTTCCCTCCGTCCTTCCCTCCTTTCGTTCTTCCATTCTTCCATCCTTCCTTCCTTCCCTCCGTCCTTCCCTCCTTTGTTCTTCCATTCTTCCATCCTTCCTTCCCTCCGTCCTTCCCTCCTTTGTTCTTCCATTCTTCCATCCTTCCTTCCCTCCGTCCTTCCCTCCTTTGTTCTTCCATTCTTCCATCCTTCCTTCCCTCCGTCCTTCCCTCTTTTGTTCTTCCATTCTTCCATCCTTCCTTCCCTCCGTCCTTCCCTCCTTTGTTCTTCCATTCTTCCATCCTTCCTTCCCTCCGTCCTTCCCTCTTTTGTTCTTCCATTCTTCCATCCTTCCTTCCCTCCGTCCTTCCCTCCTTTCGTTCTTCCATCCTTCAGTCCCACAGTCCTCTCATCCCTTTGTTCTCCCATCCTTCCTTCCTTCCGCCCGTCCGTAAGTCCACGCATCTGTCGATGGTCTGCTAGCGCGCATGTATACGTAGTGTCTCCTCCGCCTGGCTTCGTCAGCTGATCTGCATGAGGCGCATGCAAGCGCTTAATCGAGCGTCCGATGTTTTTAACAGCGCGAACGAACGCAAGAAGGATTCGGTGATTTGGCAAAGAGCGAAGCAAAATCGATCAGATCAGCGTCCGTTAAATGGCTGAAAGACACGCTGATGCTCTGTCCTCGATCCTCCTAGGATCGATCTGATTCTGATCCTCGTCCGAACATCCTCTGTGCATCCTCATCGGATCGGGGCTCTTCCTCCTCTCCGATCACAATACACAGTTCGTTCTTCTCCGGAGATCCGCTGCCTCTTGCGGTTATCCTCAGAGATTCGTATCTGGACCAATCAGACATCGTCTCGGTTCAATTGGCTAGACGATGGCACTCCTTCGGCCAAAGGATACACATCGAAATGCCGTTCCTGTGATTGCTCGGTAGACAACAGCTATTTAGAACCGTAAGTAGTCGATTTTTGCAATAGGTATAGACACTAAGGAAGTCAAACGGTGATTGTAAGCTGGGTTGAGGTCGACGGAAACGATAATACATTTGATCGTCATCCACCGTTGACGGCAGATTAGACAGATTGATCGATGGGGTTATTGAATGTCGCATTATTTATTAGATTGACTGACTGACTGACTGACTGACTGACTGACTGACTGACTGACTGACTGACTGACTGATTGGCAGACTGACAGACTGACTGATTGCCAGACTGACAGACTGATTGACAGACTGACTGACTAACCGACTGATTTCAAAGACTCTACATCATCTTAAATTCTGCTTTTCAAATAAGTTTATATCATCTTAACTGACTGACTGATGACTGATTGACAGACTGACAGACTGACTGGCTGACTGACTGACTGACTGACTGACTGACTGACTGACTGACTGACTGACTGACTGACTGACTGACTGACTGACTGACTGACTGACTGACTGACTGACTGACTGACTGACTGACTGACTGACTGACTGACTGACTGACTGACTGACTGACTGACTGACTGATTTCAAAGACTATAAATCATCTTAAATTCTACTGTTCTAAGACGTTTATATCATCTTAACTGACTGACCGATGACTGATTGACCCACTCACTGACTCACTCACTCAAACTCACTCACCCAACTCACCCACAATAACCCACCCAAAACCCAATCCCACCTACCCGATTATCAAAACCAAAACATCCACTGACGGTATGGTTGAGGAGAGGTTGAATTTTTATTATAACAAACGCCTCTGAAATTCGAATCCTGGCGCACACTGTGTCCGTTGATAGGCTGTTTTGTCATCAGATTGCGATTGTCATGTAAGCGCCTCAGTCGAAGGATCGTTTAACTCCGCGACTCTTTCAACTGTTGCTGATAAGTTCCTATAACAAAATGTCGTAGGTCTACCTTACTTTTCGTTTACTTTATATCTGAGGTAAATTCCATTGTCATGCTTAACCCCCTCCCCAGCCCACTGATGACCTATATTTACTTACACTAGTAATTGCAAGTGCAACAACGCGCGAGACAACGAGTATTGAATTGTTCACGTAACAATAAAATTGCTAATTAAAAAACTCCTGGCTTCGTCATTTGAAATTTATGGGTTTTAACAGGTGCGTCTAGGTGGCGCCAACAGTGAGTGGCATCTTGCGAAGCGACCTCTAGGTATGCTTATAATAAGAAATCCAGGAGATCTGATAATGAGCGATTTTACCTTGGTGGCTAGTGGGGAGTATATGTACGTACCTACGTATGTATCTATCTAATTTTATATCTATATATATATATATTTAGATGCACGCATGTATATACGTATGTATGCAAGCATGTGCGTATATATATATGTAGGTTTGTATGGGTGTATGCATGCATGTGTGTATGTAAATATGTATATACCGGGTGGCCCATTAAAAACGTTCCCAAACTTTGTTAACCTGGCAATTAAACAATTTTAAAGTAAATTGAATCATAGTACAACAAACTAATCATAATTCATATTTGTACAACACATCCAAAATTTAGCGCAAAATACTCAACAATTTGAGAGGAATTGGTGTTAGAACTGTATGACCCATGGTCACAATTTTGCACAGTTGTTTTATAATGACGTTTTATGCGAACAAATGTTTAATTGATCCTCCGCCTTCTCTTGTAACGACCCTTAAACGCTGTTTCCACTGTCCTATTGACTTCTGCATTTGTGTGTCGTCTAATAGAGACCATTTTGCATCGAAACTCCAGCAGATACCATTAATTTTTTTAGAAAAACGACTAGTCTCATGATAAAGTCTTTCTGGCGCAGTTGAAGACTTTCGTTCATTGCTAGAGCCGTAAACGCGGCTATTCTGTCTGTTAAGAGGTATTTCCAGTGTGAAATCCTTTTCATCTGTAAAGACTATGTTCTTAATATCAGATCTTGAAAATCGAGTATACAGCGCACGAAATCTAACATTGCGTTTCTTTTTAACGTCAGTTGTCAATCTCGTTGTTGGCATTCGTTTGTATGCCTTCAACTGTTTCTTAGAAAGAATTCTTTGTACTGAGCTACATGAAATGTTCAGAGTGCTGGCCATTTTGCGTTTAGATTGATGTGTGCCAGGTGCATTTTCCTGCGATTGACACAACTGCTCTACACTCTCAGCATTTTCAACAGTCGTTGCAGTTGTTGGACGACCACTTCCAGGCTTGCGAGCAACGCTACCAGTTTTAATAAGCTTATTAATGACTCGGTTTATGCTTTGTCTTGACCAGTTTTTACGCGGATATTCCTGAACGATTCGCTTGCCTCGCCAACCCTTCTCCTCAAATGATATCTTAATAACAGCGAGATCATCATTTGAAAACACCATGTTTTTAATGTTTACTACTTCGAGGACTAGTTTAATCAAGATTCTCTCGTTACTTCGCGGCGAAATAAATGACGTAGTTTTGTGCAAAATTTGTAAACAGGTATGACGTCATAACCTTGCCGCAGGGTGTGACATAATAAACGTACTCTCTTGAAATGTGACATTTGTGCACAGAAATAATTGCTTAACATTTTGGTATAAATTAAAATTTGATATCTCTGAAATTAGATCTTTGCCAGGTTAACAAAGTTTGGGAACGTTTTTAATGGGCCACCCGGTATATATATATGACCGTATTTAACTGTCATTCATTCGTTCATATATTCATTCGTTCTTTTATTTATTCATTGATTCATTCATAAACTGCAACTCCGTTTGACGTAATGTGATGGAATTTAACGGCACGTGCAACATAATTTATGTGGAGCCTTTTCAAGATGTCTAACCCAGGATATTAGGCTATCTACTCCATTTAACTGATCGGATTGTAAAGCGAAGGGTATTAGTTCGCATGCGCATTGCTTGTCTGAGTTTTGAGGTGAGGGAAAATGCACTACTCTTCTTTGAGCCCAGTCTCTATTTTCCCCAAGGCGCTCAACCCCAAACCAAACATAGCTCATCCTCTCCCCACAGCCACGTTCGTTGGGCCCAAATGAGCCCATAGCCAGCCGACTGTTAAAGCATTGGCACAATGGCCGGCCACCAATGGCTGTACAGTTGTCCTCTCTACTCAATTCCGACCTGCGTCTCTTCCTTTCTCTTTCCAGCTCAGACGCATATAATTTTAATATAATCGTTCTAAAACGATATTGCCTATACATGTATGGATGACTGTTTGACCTCATTAGGGCTTGGTTTTTATGGGCAATCGATTGATACATTGTGCATTAGATAGGGTCCTATCAGCGCAATAGAAGTTACTAATTACAATTACATAACTAAGTGGCTACGTGTACTGCGTCTTTAAAAACCTCATAGATGTGCTACGAGCCTATTATTCGAGGAGCACATTTTAAGAAAAGTGGCCTTCAAATATTGCACCTATACTGTGCGTCAACACGGAATTTACTAGAAACAGCTCCTCTATCTTTCTCTCTGCTCTCTTCTTCTGACCTCTCTCTGGCCAAACTGTGTTGGCGCGATAAAACGCCCTCGAATGTTTACACTGCGTTGTTGGTGCAATCTATATTATAATTCATCGTAGAGAGAGTCGCAAGAATACTGTTATAAGACTGTCCGAGGGTTAAACTGTGTGGAGGTTGGACCATTAGATGATGTGATCGGACAGATTTGGTTGTCAAAGGGTTCAGGCAAGAAACTCGCTCCTTATCTTCTGAAAGCTTTAGGTGAATTTGCCCAACGTTCAATCTCATACGGCACTAAATCTATGCGTGCTAACGCCGTGCTGTGCATACTGCGACGGATATGGACGGATACATACATAATAATATATAGAGAGACACAGAGAGACAGACATACACAGACACAGAGACAGAGACAGATAGAGAGACACAGAAAGACGGAGACAGACAGACAGAGACATAAAGAGACATAGATAGATAGATAGATAGATAGACAGACAGACAGACAGACAGACAGACAGACAGACGGACGGACGGACGGACGGACGGACGGACGGACGGACGGACGGATGGATAGATGATAGATGGATAGATGGATAGATGGATAGATAGATAGATAGATAGATAGATAGATAGATAGATAGATAGATAGATAGATAGATAGATAGATAGATAGACAGAGAGACAGACAGACAGACAGACAGACAGACAGACAGACAGACAGACAGACAGATAGATAGATAGATAGATAGATAGATAGATAGATAGATAGATAGATAGATAGATAGATAGATAGATAGATAGACAGACAGATACATAGACAGACAGAGACAGAGACAGAGACTGAGACAGAGAGAACGGGGTTTTGGACAGACGCATGCACATATAGAGGACAACAAACCAACAGACAGACGGACGTATACAGGCAGACGGATAATCAGATGGACGGGCATATGGACATACGGACGTGTAGACAGAAAAACAGGCAGACAGACAGAATGAGAGACAGAGACAGAGGGAGCGATAGATGGAGAGAAGGAGACAGACAATCATAAAATAGAATTGGTCGAATATATGCATCGGGGGCGTTGCTCTGAAGTCGTTGGTCGTAATGGGGTTTACCCGAAATGAAATTATCCAGACATCATTGAATGGGCGCAGAGGAACGACGGCTGCGGAGGCAGACGAAGGAGGAGGCTGAGCAGGAGGAGGAGAAGGAGAAAGAGGAGGAGGAGGAGGAGGAGGAGGAGGAAGAAGAAAAGGAGAAGGAGGATTAGGAGGTCGAGAGAGTGCACAGGAGACGAAGGGCGGACGACGACGACGATTACTATAGGTTCCATCAGGAAAACTCTCGTCTGCTTCATCGGTATAGCACATCATCTGCCCTTTGCCTGAGGTCCTGGCTCTCTCTTCCTATCTCCCTCTCTGCCTCTGTCTCTCTGTGTGTCTCTCTGTGTGTGTGTCTCTCTGTGTCTCTGTGTGTGTGCCTGTCTTTCCTTCCTTTTTACTTCTTTCCTCCCTCCATCATTTAGTATTCCATTTGCCTTCCTACCTACCTACCTACCTACCTACATATATATATATATATATATATATATCTGTCTGTCTGTCTGCCTATCTATCTATCTGTATGTCTGTCTGTCTATATATCTATCTATTTGTTTCTCATGTTCTGTTTCTGTTTGTCTTTTACTCTCTTTCGCTAATCTGCCCTTATAAATCGACCGTGTGTGTGTCTGTTTGGCTATCTTTGCATGTGTGCGTTTGTCTGGTTGCCTGTTCGTCTTCCACTTCTCTCCCTTATTTATTTCGTTTCCAGACATGCGTTGTTGTGTCTTAAGTCGGTCAGTCTTCCTGTCTCTTTGTCCTTCTATCCTCTGCTTCTTTCTGTTTGTCCCTCTGTCCCTTCGTCTCTCTGCCTGTCTGTCTCTTTCCCTTGCTCTGTAATTAAATCTTAGAATGTGTTCGGTTCGTAGTCTTGGGCGCAAAAGCGTTAACATTGCGACGAAATCTTCCGCTTGCCCGTTTAAAGACGAGCATCCTGCACCTGTCTGGGTAAGAATGACATCACGCACGGGGTGGGATAATGCTTCATTGACTATAAACATGTGCATTAGATACCGGCGCAATAGAAATTTCTAAATGCAATTACAAATCTGTCTGTCTGTCTGTGTCTGTCTGTCTGCCTGTCTGTACGTATGACTCCTTTTGTCTGTCGTACTTTCTTAATATCATTCTTAATTCCATTTTCTTCCTTTGTTCTTGGTTCTCTTTCGCTCCTGTCAACACAGGTACATCGATCTGCCTGTGTGATGTGCTATCGAAGGTCGATAGCACCTCACAGCACCTTTGGTCGATTAAGGGCTATAAAACAATTCGCAGGTAAGCAGGCCACTCAAGTATTCAATATCCTGGCACTTATTAATATTTGCTAGGCATAAGAAAGGACAGTTCCTACTGAAACTTAGGCTGTTACAGAAGAGCGCCTACAATCGCTAAGGGTCCATGCACTTATACAGTCGTCGTCAGCCTAAACGCATTTCCTTTAGCCTACTGCTGTTAGATTAGTTTGCCAAGCATTCTCACTGGAAACATCAAGGTACTTCCGAACCATTGGATTGGCAAAATTTGTATTACCATCTGGCTCTCGGATTCGTAGAGTTGCACGATAAGCCCCTATATTAGGTCTAAGAGTTAACCATTAACTAAACTAGTTTAGAGAATAACGATAATAACCCTGATTACCATTATTATACAAATAATAATAGGATATTATTACTGTCATCATTGTCGTCGTCATTATCATCTTTTTATCATTATTTTTTATTATTATGTCTATTATTAAATTCATCTGGGGCCGAGGCTGTAGTGGCTGCCATAAATAAATTCACCAACAAATCAGCTTTGTGCCCATCACTATTGGAACACTGCGCTCGATATAATTCTGCCGAGGTCAGTTGCATCTGTCAGGTCAGCCAACGCCTATCAAGTTGTATCAACCATCTCTGGAGAGCGACGCAAGGTCAAATTCCTCAGCCACTGCCTTCCCATCTGTATTCAGCTCCAAGCGTAATTTTTACTAAAGGGTTACACCTACCTCGCGATAATAATATCATATTTTGTTTTACTTAGCGTTTGGGTGCATGACTCCTTTGGGTAACAACAACATAAATAGCAATAACAATAGTGACAATAATAACAAAAAGAAGAGGAGTATGAAGAAGAGGAGGAGTATATATGAAGAGGAGGAGAAGGAGGAGGAGGAGGAGAAGGAGAAGGAGAAGGAGAAGGAGAAGGAGAAGGAGAAGAAGAAGAAGAAGAAGAAGAAGAAGAAGAAGAAGAAGAAGAAGAAGAAGAAGAAGAAGAAGAAGAAGGAGAAGAAGAAGAAGAAGAAGAAGAAGAAGAAGAAGAAGAAGAAGAAGAAGAAGAAGAAGAAGAAGAAGCAGAAGAAGCAGAAGAAGAAGAAGAAGAAGAAGAAGAAGAAGAAGAAGAAGAAGAAGAAGAAGAAGAAGAAGAATTCTGTTGATATCGGTTGAATTTTCGAGGCTGTAGCGGTCGTCAGGTATTAACTGCGCCAAAAAATTCTGGTCGAAGAACTGAAGCTGGAAAAAGTTTCCGGGTGTCATAAAATAAAGTGATGATGAGTTAAGTTAGAGTTTTACGATGATCAGGAATCTATCCTTTAATCTGATTATATCCTTTAACCTCATTCTACAAGACATACGCCAACTTACTTGTTTTAATCTCAAACAGATTAAGAATGATTTAAGAAATGATTTAGGTTAATTTAAGGGAATGATGTAACAACTGGGGATGACGATTGTCAGCCTCAGTTGTTACATCATTCCTTTAAATAAACCTAAATCATTTTCTTAAATTAGTCACACTGATCCTTAATATATAGTCCAAGTTTATACTATAGACTAAATTAGTCACACTGCTCAATAGACTGTAAGTAAATACTATAACTAATCACACTGATCTTTAGACTATAAGTGAACACTATATTACTATAAGTAGGTTATATGCTACTATGCGCCTAAATAAGTCACACTGTTCCTTAGACTATAAATAGGACTATAAGCTGGGACATTTGTTCGCTCTAACTTGAATTTCGAACAAAAAGGTCCAAGATATTAGCAATTGTGATCGGTTCCCTCGTAACCAACATCAGCGTTGCAGTTTCTTTCATCTGATCACGAGCTTTTAAGCCATGAATTGTACATCAAAGGTCCTTCGTCCCAACGGACTGTCATTACCATCGCCCACTGGAGCTCGATTCAACGAGAAAGAAAGCGCAAATCTCACAGCCACTTTGGCGTATCCTGTGGGGATAAAGAGACAACGAAGCAGACTACTTTGTCGTCAAAGGTCTAATGATATATAGGTCTATGGGGTATAGACATACATACCAAATGGTGTAACGTACATACCACATGGGCCTGGGCCTTTGTGTAGATCTGTCGCTAATATATAATTACAAAAATGTCGAAATGTTTGGAGAAAATCTTCTTACATCTCTTGAAACTGTAGATAGCGCAACTTAAAAGCCCAACGCCAACTGTACAAACATTCCACACTCTGTCATAATATCCATATTGCCCCGTTATATATGTGTGGTCCAAATTCAAGCTTAATTCTACAACTATTGAAGTTCTAATAGTAAAGCATTTTAAATCTCAAGAAAAATCTATACCATGATCCGGTTTCAGACTTAATTAGGAAACAACTTCGTTAGCGCAACTGGAAGCACCCCAAGACTAGCTGCTATAAGCGCTCTATTGCCTTAAATAAATGTCTCACCCTCTGTCGTGGGTATAGGCCTAGGCGTTCTCATCAAGTGAGGGCTCCTTTGTGTTTGAATCGGAGTGTAACGAGCAATTTATTATCCCGACCGAGTTTGAGTTACGCTCCTTAATCAGTTCGGCGTCGTTATTAACAAACCGTGAAGAGAGTTTTTGTTTTCCCTATGGTCCAATTCGCCCCAGACTGCGAGGGTCCCTTGTCCCAGCTCGTCGTGATGGAAAAATTCTATTGGATGACCTCACGACCTGCCATAAAATGTGAACGGCTTATGTCCAAAATAAGCTGACAACATATGACCCAGTGTTAAGGTCAGGTCATAATTCCTGAATTTAAGGCCATACCGGATGCCCGTTATTCGCGTGTCTGTGCTCACGTGGATGCCAGTATGCTTGTCTGTATGCCTGTCTGTCAGTGTGCTTGTATCGTTCGGGTCCTGATTGGTTTTTCCATGCGCAGATTACTGGCTGAGTCGACCTCATTAGATCGTCGACAACGATCCTATTGGTCCATCACGACCGAAGATCATAAGCGTCGATTTATCTAGCGCCTCTACCCTACACACGTCATTCAGAGGAGAACTGCATTCTTTCATCAACCGACCGAGAGATTCGATGAGACAGAAAGAGATGCCACAGGCAAAAGAGTCAGACATGGAGGCAGAGAGGGAGGCAGACAAACAGACAGAGAAGAAGACACTGCCAGACAGGGAGGTAGGGAAGCAGGCAGCGAGACAGAGAGGAAGGCAGGAGGCAGACACAGAGGCTGGCAGGGAGGCAGACAGGGAGGAAGAGAGTCAGGCAGGCAGGGAGGCAGAGAGTCAGGCAGGGAGGTAGATAGAGACACGGAGACAGACAGGGAGACAGAGAGGGAGGGAGGGGAGACAGAGAGG
Source organism: Allolobophora icterica (assembly GCA_963556255.1). Lineage (NCBI taxonomy): Eukaryota > Metazoa > Annelida > Clitellata > Crassiclitellata > Lumbricidae > Allolobophora > Allolobophora icterica. The sequence continues at coordinate 37,137,775 of OY744612.1, forward strand.
CAGGCAGGGAGGCAGAGAGGGAGGCAGACAGACAGACAGAGAAGCAGGAAGGGAGGTAGGGAAGCAGGCAGGGAGGCAGAGAGGAAGGCAGGAGGCAGACACAGAGGCTAGCAGGGAGGCAGGCAGGGAGACAGATTCAGGGCGGGAGGTAGAGAGAGACAGGGAGGCAGACATAGAGGCAGACAGACAGACACAGAAGCAGAGAGGTAGGTAGGGAAGCAGGCAGGGAGGCAGACAGAGGGAAAGGCAGAAGGCAGACGCAGAGGGTAGCAGGGAGGCAGGCAGAGAGGCAGAGAGTCAGGCCGGAAGGTAGAGAGAGACAGGGAGGCAGACAGGGAGGGAGGAAGGAGGCAGAGAGGCAGGCAGGGAGGTAGAGATAGAGGGATGCTGTCAAATTTAATTGGAAAAGATAGTCTACTTTTGTTGAGTTTTAAACCGTTTGCTCGGAAATATCTTGTGTATTCTTGAGTGTATTGCGTCTGAGTTCGCTTCTGTAACGCTTGCCTCATCAACCGCGAGGAATTTTCCGTGTTTCGGTGATTTTGTTAACGCTTATTATAATCATCCCCGCATGACAGTCGCCATGTTTTGGTAACAAGTAGGCCTAACAACGAACAGTCCGGAATTTCCAAGTGCTTCGCATGTGAGACTTCAGAACGGAACAATAAAGATTCGTAATCGTAATCTCCAAACTTCTAAAGCGCCACTCGAAGGCCAAGCGCAGGGCACCAGCCTATTCACGAGCGCTAGTCCAATCAGAGGGCGTTTCCAGACTCCAGGGAGTAAGTAATCCAAGAGAAGTCCGAGTCCAGTTTCCAGAAGGCCAAATCAAATCAGAGGGATTAGCTCTGAGAATCTGGCATTCCAGCAGCACAACATCAATTGTCAAACATCTTCTTATCGGGCACTGTCTTTCGATTTTGTAAATTTTTCAGGTGCCCAATATCGTAGTGGTTAGTGTGCTGGACTGTCAACCGAAAGGTTGGGGGTTCAAATTCCCGCAAGGGCAGAAATTTGGTTCGAGTTATCTGCTTCGTCTGCACCAACTCAACTATAATCAGTACACTGACCGTACACTGTCGGTGGGAAGATGTGACGGCGAGGGAGAGGACTGGCCCTGCACCCACATCATATGCCGAGGGCCCGAGGCTAAGAAAATGAAGCTGCTATAGCATTTCATACCCATGGCTGCCTCAGGGCTAGCTTAAGGGAGCGCTCTCCCTATTCTTCAGCATCGTCTACCAATGAACTCGACATTCTTCGAACAGTTTACCCATCGTGAAGCCAGCGTCAGAGGCGCTCAATAGTAGATTTTCCGGCAGTAACATTTGACGTCAACATTTTGTGAAATGTGAGCGTTTATTTGTCTAGTATTAATGAAAGGCTACTTACTTACTTACTTTCCATAGCTCCTGTTCTCCTGGTTCTCCTGTGCTTTCTTAGCCTGTCATATTTTCAGAGTTTCCGCTCCCTCTCCCTCCTCCTACTCCTCCCTCTTCCTCCTCATTCTCTTCTTCCTCCTCCTCCTCCTCCTCCTCCTCCTTCTCATTCTCCTTCCCCTTCCTCCTTTACTTCCTCCTCCTCGTCCTCTTTCTCCTCTTCCTCTTCCCTTCGTCCTTATTCTCTTCCCTCTTCTTTTTGATATTTCTCCTTGCTGTTTTTCTCTATAATTTTCTTCTGTCGTTCATTTTTTCTCTTATCTTCGCTTCATGTTTCTTTTCCACGTCACTGGCTCTCACCTGTTTCTCCTTGTCGTGGTCTACGCGGGTGCATGCATCAAGGGAAGAAAACCGACGCGTCAACAAGCTTGTTTACAACGCACGGAAAATTCTGCAGCAAGCTGTCAACATTAGTTCGGTGCATGCAACAAGGATATACGTGTTCAGTAGGACTTTCCAGGGAAAAGTACAGTGACGTCACAGAACGTTCTGGAATCCGGGAGAACTCTATATAAGATAGACCTGCTGTACATTAAGGGCCTTTTGACGAAGATTTGTAAACGTTGAAACATTGATCGTATAACGTTCAATCGAGACCAGCCAACCTGTGTGCTGTCTACGATTGTGATATTTGATAGACGAGTTGACTTACTCTACACTTAATCGACTTTATTTTTAAATAAAGATCTTTTAATAGTTCCTTCGTTGGTTCGTCGTTGCGATCGAAGGAGTCGACCGCGACATTATTGGTGTCAGAAGCGGGATCATCGGTGTTGGATCCGGTGAAGAAGACGCGAGCCGGCGGAGGAAGGAGTCAACCCGGAGGATCAAGAGACGGTCTGTTCCAGACAGCGAGCGGATCGAGACGCCTTTCTACCGTGGGAGACGGGTGAATCGGCATACGACAGTCGGACGGACGAAGTGCGTCGTTCGGCTGAGACAGCAGAAGACAGCAGTCAACATACGGGTAAGATCCTAGGTGTTGTCGTGGCTGAGAAGGAGAAAAGAGAGTGGAGTTGCAGCCGAGTGGGAGGCAGCCATTATTTCTCTTTCAATATCTGCTGATTATTTCTTTGAAATTTGATCCATTGTTGTGATCGAGGCCAGACTTGCGTGAGCTTGTATAGTTCTTGCGTACTTGGCGAGTGTACTTCTTTGGATACTGCATAGTTGCACTTTGGGTTGTGGAATTTTCCTTTTGTGTGGCGGGTTTGCCGCGTGGTGTCTGTTTTTTTTTGTTGATTGTTGTTGACTGACTGTTTGTAAAAATGGAAGCGTTGACAACAGAGATGCAAGCGAATATTCGCAAAATGTCGTCTGAGCGCCTTAGGGTGTATCTTATGAAGGCAGGAAGGGACGAAGATGATGTTATGTCATGGGATCGAAATCAATTAATGGAAGAATGGGCCATGGAGATTGGAAAAGAGGAAGAGGAATTTAAGGGTAGTCCAATATCTCCAACAGGAGTGGATTACGAGCTGCAGAAGCGCCGTCTGGAGTTCGAAATCCGTAAATATGAAGAACAAAGGGAGGAACGGAAGGAGAAGGAAGAAAGAGAAAGGGAGGAACGGAAGGAGAAGGAAGAAAGGGAGGAAAAGAGGAGAGAGGAAGAAAAGAAAGAACAAAGGGAGAAGGAAGAAAGGGAGGAAAAGAGGAGAGAGGAAGAAAAGAAAGAACAAAGGGAGAAGGAAGAAAGAGAAAGGGAGGAACGGAAGGAGAAGGAAGAAAGAGAAAGGGAGGAACGGAAGGAGAAGGAAGAAAGAGAAAGGGAGGAACGGAAGGAGAAGGAAGAAAGGGAGGAAAAGAGGAGAGAGGAAGAAAAGAAGGAACGGAAAGAGAAAGAAGAAAGAGAAAAGAAGGAACGGAAAGAGAAAGAAGAAAGGGAGAGGAAGGAAAAGCAGGAAGAACGAAATGTTAGAGATTCTTTAGCAAGTCGTACTAAGCGTTATAGTGATGCCCTTAAGAATATTCTTTGGAAATTTCCTTCCGACCCTATAGAAATTCCAGGTTTCTTTGATCACTTGGATGGTTTGTTTAATGTGTATGAGGTGGATGAAGATGTTAGAGCAAAATTATTGCTAGCCATTTTAAGTGAAAGAGCTAAGGCATTAACCATGCGCCTTACTGAGGCACAGCTCCATGACTACAAATTCCTGAAGGAGTTTTTGCTAAGGGAGTTTAAGATAAGCCCTTCAAATCTTAGAGCCCGATTTTGGTCGTTGCACAAAGCATCGGACGAATCATTTACGATCTATTCATCCAAATTGCGTGTGGCTCTTATGTATTATTTGAAAAGTAGAAAGATAACTGATGAGTTTGATAAACTTGTAAGTTTATTGGTTGCGGATCGGCTTAAGGAGTCCTTGTCGAAGGCTTGTTTAGATTATATCTTGGCCCAAGAAAAAGAGGAGTGGTTGAGCTGTGAAGACATAGCTAATGCGGCTGACATTTATGTAGCGTCGCATGATGGTGGGAATGACTTAGTATGCCGTAGTCATCCGACACCGAAGTATAACAATTGGACGAGAGGTCAACCACATGTTCAAGTCAATAACCAGACAGCTCAACCCAAGTCTCCCAAACCGGAAATAAGGGGTGAAGCCAAGATAGGTGCGAGGGTGTCTCAGGAGGAGGCCAAGGTAAAGGGTCTCTGTTTCCTATGTCATCAGAAGGGTCATATGGCAAGGGAGTGCCAGACCAAACCAAGTTCTAAAAAGGTGAGTACTTGTATATCTGGGAACCCAACTGAAGAAGTGACCGACTTATTTGTTGAGAAGGTCAACGTGTTGCATGAGATACCTGAACAGGTAAAGCAAGGGAATTTATTGGATAATTCTAAACCAATAGGGTTGGAAACTGCTGTAAGGGTATACGAGAATAGTATTGATGGATTACACGAGAGGTCGTATATCAATGTACAGATTGAAGATCTCCCTTCTCAGCCAGCATTATCTGATTCAGGAGCAGAAATTTGTTGTATTGATAAGAAATTAATTGAGTCACTAAACTTACCCGTGATTAAACGGATTAATATAATTGGTTTTCAGGGAGAAGGATGTAAGGCAGATGTAGTATACCTACAAATGAAATTAGCTAATTCAATGGAAGGAACGACGAACATTGCGCCATCTTTGTGCGTCATGTTCGCTGCAGTCCCTGAACTAAATGAACGGGTTATTTTGACACCCCATGTTGTGGACCTGTTAAGGGATAGTTCGCAATATGTAGTGATGGTAGCTGGCGTAGATCGATGTGTACAAATAAATAAAGGGGCAGAAGAAGATAACTTAGGAATTAATATCGAGAAAAGTAACAGCAACGAATCCTTGCCGTCAGAAGTGAATGAATATTCTCAGGAGCAACTAGTTGATGATTCAGATAATTTTCTTGATGTTGAGTCAACAGAGTTCAAGTCTGATGAGGGAGTAGCGAATAATGATACTTTATTGCGTGAGCAACAGAATTGTCACAATCTTATATCTTGCTGGCAACAAGCGAGACAGAATAAAAATAATTTCTTTATAGATAATAACCTCCTGTACCACAAAGGGGAAATTATGGGACATAAGGTTAATCAATTATGTTTACCGGAAGATAGAATCGAGGTTGTCTTGCGAGTAGCACACGATGCCCCATGTGCTGGGCACATGGCTTTTAAGGCAACGAGAGCCAGGATCAAATTAAACTTTTGGTTTCCAAGAATGGATGAGAGGATTCGCGAATATTGTGCGTCTTGTCAAATTTGTCAACTAAGAACTCCAGTTAAAGTGGCAGATCGAGTCCCGATCACTCCTATTCCGAGGGCGGATGAACTCTGTTTTAACCATCTAAATATGGATTGTATTGGCCCTATGGTAGTGACTGGAGAATCCAACAAATCGAAACCCCAGTACAATTATGCTCTGGTTCTGGTGGACAAATTTTCTCGTTGGCCGATGGCGTATCCTCTTAGATCGCTGAATGCAAAGGGAGTTTGTGAAGCTCTGTTGCAAGTTTTTACAACTTTTTCTATTCCAAGGATCATCAGTTCTGATTGTGGTACCAACTTTACCAGTCGTTTGACGAAAGAATTCTTGCGGCGAATGGGTTGTAGTCCCAGATTTAATACCCCTGGACATCCTGAGGCAGCTGGATTGGTTGAAAGATGCAACCAAAGCTTGAAAACCATGATCTTTAAGCTTGCTCAATCTGATCCTCGTGGATGGCACCAATTGTTACCGTTTGTTCTGTGGAGCCTTAGAGAAAAACCTTCAGGCACGACTCATATTTCGCCATTCACTATGGTTTATGGAACTCTTCCTCGGGGTCCACTTAGTGTGTTGAAGGAATCGTGGGCTGGCGAACGAAAAGTACCTCTTAACTTAGGTAAATCACCCGAAGAGTATCTCCAATCACTGAAGGAAAACCTCGAATTCGCGAAAGTTTATGCAGATTACTATAGTGATATAGAAACAAAGCGGTATGCAGATTATTATAACTTGCGTAGTACTGACAGAAAATACGAAGTTGGAGATAAAGTAGCAGTATTAGCACCAGATTTTGGTAGTTCTAAATTTTATAGTCGATGGCAAGGACCTGCTACCGTAGTCAAGGTTAAATCCCCATATTCTTATATAGTAGAAATAGAGGGAAAACAAAGACATTTACACGCAAATAAGATCAAGCGATACCATGAACGACTCGAACAAGCGATGATCAATAGCTGTTCAGTAATTGTTGATCAAGATGAAGAATTTGGTATAGTAGAGGTTGTAGATCAGGAAGAACGTGAACAAATAAGCCCGAGTAAGCGAATTGATCCTCTGATTATAGCGCATCTTTCGCAAGAGGAACAGAAGCAACTTTTTGAAGTTTTGGATCGGCACTCGGCAGTATTCGTGGATAAACCTGGGTATTGTCCAGTATTAGAACATGAAATTAAGATAACTCATGATTTCACTCCTAAGCGTTTAAGGGCATATAAAGTACCTGAGCTACTTAAACCTGAAGTACAACGCCAGATAGAAGAAATGTTGGCATTAGACATTATTCGACCATCGAAAAGTGAAATGGCCAGTCCGGTAGTTTGCGTTTTAAAGGGACCCAAAGGTCAAAATGGCGTTCGATTGGCAATTGATTATCGCCATGTTAACAAATATTCTCTAGGTGATTGTTACCCGACCCCAGACATTGCTGACATCTTACAAAAGGTGGGACGGGCAAAGTTTATTAGTGTTTTCGACGCGAAATCGGGGTATTGGCAAATTCCAGTTCGGAAAGAACATCGATGGCTTACGGCATTCGTATGTGATGCAGGACTTTTTGAGTTCACAAGGATGCCGTTTGGACTCAAGTCCGCTAGCAATACCTTTATTCGTGCTATGACCCAAGTTTTACATCCAGTGCGAAGTTTTACCGAACCATTCGTCGATGATATGGCAGTGGTTTCAATGAATTGGAATGACCATTTAGAACATCTAGAGAAATTCTTGCAAACTATTGAGGAAGCAGGACTCACTTTGAATTTAAGAAAATGTAATTTTGCACAAAACAAAATAAAGTTTGTTGGCCATATAGTAGGGTCAGGTTGTATTGAACCTGATCCAGGTAAGATCGCTACGATCAATGATATCCATCCTCCAACAACAAAGAAAGACGTTAGAAAGGTTATGGGTTTTTTCAGTTACTTTCGAAATTTTATACCTGCTTTAGCTGAAAAAGCACGGGTAATAACTGATTTGACACGAGATAACATACCTACGAAGGTGCCTTGGGAGCAAAAGCATCAAGAAGCACTAGATAAGTTAAAGGATGATCTCAGTAAAGCTACACAGTTGCATACCATTGATTTCACTAAGGAATTTGGTTTAAGTGTTGACGCAAGTGCCACCGCGGTCGGGTGTTGCTTGTTTCAGTGGACCGAAGAAGGTCAAGAAAAACCAATTGCTTTTGCTAGCCTTAAACTTACAGATACACAGATGCATTGGTCTACAATTGAGAGAGAGGCTTTCGCAGTAATTTGGGCACTTAAACGATTCAAGTCATGGATATTCTTATCAAAGATAATCATTTATTCAGATCATAATCCTTTGTCTTATCTCACAGATGCAAGCCCTAAGAGTGCGAAACTGACTCGTTGGGCGTTAGCATTGCAAGAGTTTAACGTGGACTTTCGATATCGTCCTGGACGTCAGAACACGGTGGCTGATTTCCTCTCTCGGTTGTGACTCGGATGGTGAAGGGGGGAAATGGCCCGACACACAAGGATCGAGCCCGCAAATTGTGTGGATGGGTTGACTAACTGATGTGTTTTGTTTTGGTTGTATATGCTGTGTCGAGATGGAGTCTGGAGGCCCGGCTTGATCGTGATGACCCGTTCGGGATGGTGCTGAAGACGTGTCATCATCTGAGGGCGGAGGGAATGTCGTGGTCTACGCGGGTGCATGCATCAAGGGAAGAAAACCGACGCGTCAACAAGCTTGTTTACAACGCACGGAAAATTCTGCAGCAAGCTGTCAACATTAGTTCGGTGCATGCAACAAGGATATACGTGTTCAGTAGGACTTTCCAGGGAAAAGTACAGTGACGTCACAGAACGTTCTGGAATCCGGGAGAACTCTATATAAGATAGACCTGCTGTACATTAAGGGCCTTTTGACGAAGATTTGTAAACGTTGAAACATTGATCGTATAACGTTCAATCGAGACCAGCCAACCTGTGTGCTGTCTACGATTGTGATATTTGATAGACGAGTTGACTTACTCTACACTTAATCGACTTTATTTTTAAATAAAGATCTTTTAATAGTTCCTTCGTTGGTTCGTCGTTGCGATCGAAGGAGTCGACCGCGACACTCCTCTTTTTACCTTCCTTCTAATCCTCCTTGCAGCTCATGTTCCTTCTCTATTCCTCGCTTTCTTGCCCCTTCCTCTGTCCACATCCTCACCCGCTTCTTTCTGCTTCATTTGCACCTTCAGCAACGGATTAGCGGTCACACCGGAAGTAATTAGCTCTTCTCGCCAGGCTACTCCCAGAAATCCGCTGAGCCGCGATTGTTAGAGCTGTCACCATTCCTACGTCAGTGCTCCTGGACGATCGGACACCAAGTGAAATTAGTGTGGCTGCCAGTCTCTTCCTGCTTCTCCGAAATCGTTTTCTTTCCATGGAATACAGACTGTAAGCAAAACCATCAACATTCATCTAAACGCTCGTTAGAAAAACCTGTAAACGTATGCATGTATATATGTATATATATATGTATGTATATATATATATGTATATATGTATATATGTGTATATATATTCTGCTTTACTAGTTAAGGTTTTTTGCCTTTCGTTTATATTATTGTTCTGTTCTGGCTGTGTTATATGCATCATAGACCATTTCGAGTAATAGGCCCCTATAGCACAATCGTTTGTTATTCTACTTTTATTGTAAGATACATGGACGATCCTAATAATCGGGACCTTGGTCCCTTCTGGATCACGCTGTTGTATCCCAACGTTGCTGTCTATTGTTGTTTTCTGTCGTCTGCTGGTTGTGCTGGGAACAATAAACGAATGGTTATCGTTATGGTTATATATATATATATATATATATATATATATATATATATATATATATATATATATATATATATATATATATATGTTTAGGTATATAATATGTGTGTATATATATAATATATATATATAGACAGACTAGCAGACAGACAGAGTAGAATAGCAGACAAGCTGATATACAGACATACACACACACATACATACATACATACATACATACATACATACATACATTCATACAGACGTATACATGAATAGAGTACAGAAATACAAAGTGAGAGACAAAGAGACTGCTGAGCGAGACGTATTGACTGGCATAGAGAGAGAGAAACAGAGAGAGAGAGAGAGAGAGAGAGAGAGAGAGAGAGAGAGAGAGAGAGAGAGAGAGAGAGAGAGAGAGAGAGAGAGAGAGAGAGAGAGAGAGAGAGAGAGAGAGAGAGAGAGAGAGAGAGAGAGAGAGAGAGAGAACGAGAGACAGACAGACAGACAGAGAAACAACAACAAACATGCAGAAACTTGGGGATACTAGTTAAATCAAATTTAATAAGTCGGTGACAGCACTGTACCTAGACGAGACATCATACGCCACATTAACCATCTCTATCTCTATCTCTGTCTGTCTGTGTCTCTCTCGGTACTCCTTTACTTTACTTTATATTTTGCTTGAACTTACCTAAGCTCTGACCACCAGTAGATACCATGAGAGGCGGACTATCATTTTACCTATAACTGTTGATTGATTAATTAATTAATCATTCGGACATTCATTGATTCTTAACAGTTATATAGCGCCTTATAGGATTGGATGGAACAGATAAAAGGTACATATGTAGCTCCTGAATAGAGAGACACACGGTCGAGAGGAGGGCTGTTATATATAGGAGGATGACCTTCACCATTACAGCATCTTATTCCCGCGATCTCCTTTCTCCCTCTTACTTCAAATCGTCAACTTTTAGAAGGAGCTACATGGTCAGACTCTGGGACGTTTCTAAAGTTAGGTAGATGCATAAAATCCGATCTAATTAATCTGGTCTGATCTTATCATGTGAGTGATGGACTTGCTCGAGGTCCCTATATACGTAGTAGTCGTTTTAGGGGAGGAGGGTCAAAGTCGAACCAGTATATCTACTCTTCGTGTTACAAGGCGAGTGCTTCAGCCAATCGGCTACCGTCGGACATGGTAGATGGATGAGCAAATTGAAATAGATGAGTTCTTCGTCTTGAGGTTAATTAGTGCGTGATCGACAGTGAGTTGCAGAGCCATGCGACTCTTGTGAAGATATTGTCCTGGTGTCGTTTACGCGCCTCGGCAGAAAGATTGAGCATCCAATAAGGACTGAGGTATTGTTTGGATGAGACGAAGGTAGTAATACATGAGTGATTGTATATACTCCGACCTTAGCCTCTGACCCCGTCAGTTTGGCTGCCATTTGCTCTCCGTCTTTGTCCATAATATGGTCACCGTTACCCTATTGGGTTGTCACACTCGTTTTTTGGTCTGTCGTCAGTGGTTACATGTGATGAAATGAGGCAACTGCTGCTGTGGTAACAGCTGCTGAAGCAGAGGCGTTTCTTGTGCGACGTACATGGTTCAAGAAATGTCATCAGCGAAGCCAACGCACCGGCTTTCGATATATGCTGCGTAATTGACCATCCGTGTAAGCTGTCAAGAACTCGAAATGGCATACTGCTGCATTGGTCACTTATCCCTCTCTACCTCTGTCTGTCTGTCTGTTTGTATGATGCCTGCCTGTCTGTCTCTCATTCTCTCTCACTTTCGTTTCGTTGTTTGCCCTGTCCTTCTCTTTGTTTACATTTCTGCCTGTATGTTTGTCCGTTTATATGTTCTTTAGTCGTCTCTACCTTTGTCTGCCTTCTGTCCGTTCCGTTCTATGTCTCCTTCTGTCTGTCAATCTCTTGTCTCTGTCTCTCTCACTCTGTCTTCTCTGTCTGCTTTCCGTGCGTACGTCTCGATGGGTGCGTCAGTCCATCTGTACGTCTGCTCATTCCTTCGTTGATCAACGTGATAGAAATTGAGTTATCCTAACACGTGCCACCTATGTTGCAGTTTTATTTATGCTAAGTGCAATCAAGCAAATCAGCTACTGCTACTTTTGCTATTACTCCTGCAGCCGCTGCAGCTGTAGTTGATGTCAGGCGTCTGATGCAGGCGTTGATGCGGACCTTGGACAGGCTATGCGCATAAATCTCGCGATGGCGAAGGTAGCTGGCTCTACTCCTCCCATTTAGTCTCCTGTCAGGTTTCGACAAATCGCGGCGGGATTTCGACCGAAGCAGTCGGATTGGAAACGGAGCGGATGGGGAGGGGTCGGTCTGCACTCCCCTACCTCGTTCTGCGTTGTAGCCCCGTCATAGCGCTTCCGCCTGGACTGTCGGCTGATTCCTGATAAGGGCTTTCGGAAACGCATCAGGACTTCGAAATGACGCGCCAATGTTGAATAACGTTTAACCAGAAATGCGGATTTATGCAGCGCTAGTCTTGCATGCAGAAGGACGACAGAGCTGTGAAGATAATTGGCTGATAGGCAAGTAGTGAAAACTGTCCTCTGCATTATATTCTTAAAAGTTGCTATGAAAAGGGATCAGTTGCACGTATGTATATATATATATATATATATATATAATATATATATATATATATATATATATATATATATATATATATATATATATATATATATATATACATACTCACAGTTGTGTCACTTACCCGATGCGTTGGATGGTCGACGTGCAGCTTTAATTAGCTTGCTGTTCTGTCAGTGCTTTCGATAAGTCGACCGCGACATTCTGTAGCGTCGACTTCAGAGTGACCAATTTGGCTTCATTTGAACTGTGCGTTGCAGTGGGTCGCTTCCTTGTTAAAGGAAGAGGACGCAACCGGTCTACGTACAAGGAGTCTTATCATTGGTCTCTAGAATGCTGCTCTCGGTCCACAGCTTTCCTTCTTTGATCTTATACATCATCGAAGGTAAAGGATTGGCTGTGGCTAATTACGCCGCAATGACACCCAGTCATCTTCTAACTCAGTGTCCCTGCCCTGGATGCTCCATCAGCCCTTTGACGCTTTGCTGCAGGCTATAGACAGAGTATCGAGTACTGGATAAAAGTCATAATCGTTTAAAGATGGCCGTTGAAAAGACGCTACTTTTATGGATTGGAACGAGACACCAACTGGACATGGTTAGGTGTGGCGAGCTCCAACTGAAATCTTTAACATGGTCTTAAATGCAAAGCCAGTGAACTCCATAATGTAAAACTTTCTATCGAATGTTTTGTCAGGAAAGTATGGAATACTAACCTGTTCATGTCACATGACAATAGGGCGAGTTGCTGCTAGCTCATTTCATGTGTATTTAGTTATATTAACTTGCGTTTTATAAATCTTTTTATACCAACAACAGCAACAGTAATAATAATAATAATCCATATTTTTATAACTCCTGAGGTATTACATGTACCTCAGATAAAAAATAATGACAGTAATAATAATACATCATTCAAATACACATAAAAATCATAGATACATAATTACATACACATACATATATTTGCATACGTACACTCGTACATAGATGTCTGCATCTAAGGCGGTGTCTGGCGGAACTACAACTTTGCACTCCTAAAAGTTATGTCTGCCAAGAGCAACCACACGTCCACTGGTGTAGCGCAACACACTCTTTGTCGCCTCATCTGCCAGACAGTTTATCGAGTTACTAAAAAGGTCACACTATTGACTGAATATAAGTCACAGTCATTGTGCTTTGTTACCAGACAATGCAATTGATGTTTAAGAGCATTGTGGTTACATTATGTATGTTCACTGTACAGCGCAGTGCGTTTGCAGGCGCGTAATTAAAGAACAGATTATTATTATTAGTGTTTCCTGTTTTCAGACATTAATTTCAGAAGCGTGTACATTAGAGGGTGGTAAGATATGCTATATAAATAACCAGAAGCATACATGTATGGTGGTGGTGGTGGTGGTGGTGGTGGTGGTGGTGGTGGTGGTGGTGGTGGTGGTGGTGGTGGTGGTGGTGGTGGTGGTGGTGGTGGTGGTGGTGGTGGTGGTGGTGGTGGTGGTGGTGGTGGTGGTGGTGGTGGTGGTGGTGGTGGTGGTGGTGGTGGTGGTGGTGGTGGTGGTGGTGGTGGTGGTGGTGGTGGTGGTGGTGGTGGTGGTGGTGGTGATCGTGGATGGTGACCATGGCAATCGTGATGAACTATATACTGCTGGCGATGAGGATATTTTGATCGACAACCTACTTACTAGTTCACATCTTTATCCGATCTTAATCCTCGAAGTCATCGAGGGTAATCCGCTTCTCATTTGTCATGTAAAGCTGTCATATCCCGTCTCTCGGCAGTCTATCTGAGAATATCAGTGTCTACGTCTTTTTATCTACAGTGCCGGATTAGACTTGGTGAGTCTATACGCTAAGGCTTGGAGACCCTTTGTTAAAAAATTACAACAGAAGGTCTCACAAAACTTGAAAGCATATAAGCCTTTTAATTATTTAAAAGCAAAGCATTTAAATAAACAATTCAAATTATTTTCAAATGAATGCATTTACTCAGGCGAGATGGAATTTGCTACACAAGCCGTTTAAAAAGGTTCTACATAATATATAGATATAATATATATTATATACAGTTATAAAATAACATTTTAAAAGACCCTACCTCACAAAAATTCTGACTTTTTAAGCCCCTGTGGATTGTGAGGCTCTATAAGCTGTAGCTTTATCAGCTAATGCCTAAATCCGGTTCTTGTTGTCTTTCTTTAGTTCTCTCTGTGTATCTTTTCTCCTGTTTCTGAAACTGTGTCTGCAGATGTGTCTTTTACACTGTTTTCCACTGATTCTACCTTTGTCTTTACGCCTTGGTCTGTCGATCTCCGTCTGTCTATCTTTCTGTTAGTTTGAATCTGTTCGCCTATCTCTCTCGATGCCTCTTTCTCTATTTGCTTCTCGTTCGACCTCCTATATTCCTGTCTCTCTATATATCACTGTTGTCTCTTCTCTCTCTTGTATGCATCTCTATTACTCCCATCTTTCTTCAAATGCTTTACTCCGTCTTTCTGTATCTGTCCGTCCACCTGTCTGTCTGTTTGTCTGTCTGCCTATGTCTGTCTCTTTACCTACGTCAAAGCGCACCTGCTGTAACCGTGGCCGGATTTCCGCGCCGCATTATTATTCCATGAAAGAAAACCATTAAAGAACAAAACGGGCATAAAACTGAAAACTGCGGAAGACTGATCGACGATCTACTTCACAAAGTAGAAGGTCAACTGGTGACCTTGAAGGACGCGTGCTCTTGCTATTTAGGTCATAGTTTGAACTGTTCGTGAAGACGAGCATCCACGCTCATCAGCTAATTGCATACACACATTGATTGATTGATTGATTGATTGAGTGATTGATTTATTGATTGATTGATTGATTGATTGATTGATTGATTGATTGATTGATTGATTGATTGATTGATTGATTGATTGATTGATTGATTGATTGATTGATTGATTGATTGATTGATTGATTGATTGATTGATTGATTGATTGATTGATTGATTGATTGATTGATTGATTGATTGATTGATTGATTGATTGATTGATTGATTGATTGATTGATTGATTGATTGATTGATTGATTGATTGATTGATTGATTGATTGATTGATTGATTGATTGATTGATTGATTGATTGATTGATTGATTGATTGGCGGATTTGCATATGTCGACAGTTAATGATACCTGTCCTGGAGCCATTACATTTTGAGCTTTTCTGTAACAGAGATAATATAATGCGAGAAACAATAGCATTGTAATGCAGGAAAATTAACAGTGGAATGTTATTTGGATGTAGGCTTATGTAGACCGGAGGAGGCCCCATTAGTTGAGCTATTTCTTGATCAAAGTAATACAAATCTGTTCAAGTCTTGCTTTAAGTTACGTGTGTATGAAAATAAAACAAAGCCTTCTTACATCTGGGACGCTATTCACAAACGTCAAATGGGGGCGAGTGCAGCAATGGTGAAGGAGAACCGCACCCGATCAACTCACTGAAAATTGTCGGTGTCGAGGCTATGCGTTTGATCACCTTGTCACCTTGTGCTGTCGATTCGTTGAATCCTAGCGACTGTCATGGTCAATCTTCTCCAAGTGCTCCGATTTCTCGTTGCCTCTCTCAGCTCCGAGATGTTCATCTTCATTGCCTCTTGTATCTCCTCCATCCATCTCCTCCTTGGTCGTCCTCTCCTCCTCCTGCCCTCCCCACACGCCAACATCATCTCCTTTTCCAGCCCATCTGCACGCATCTCATGTCCAAAGTATGACATCTTCTGCCTGGACGCTCTCTGCCCCAACGTCAAACTCCCTCTCCAGTGTCCTATTTCTTCCAGGATATCCTCGTTAGTTCTCTTCTCAGTCCAAGAAACCCTCAACATTTTCCTCCAGATCCACATTTCACATGCCTCAATTTTCTTCTCCAATGCCTTGGTTTTGTCCATGTTTCGCATCCGTAAAGCACCACTGGTAAGATCATTGCTTTAACAATTCTTGTCTTCGTTCCCAAACTCACTGATTTGTCCTTCCATATTTTTTCCAGTTGCCGTCTTCCCCAGTATAATTCTCCGTCGTATTTCTCGTTCACATCCACCTTCACTCTCCACCATGACCCCCAAGAAACAGAAGCTTGATACCACCTCTATCTCCTCCCCATCTACCTCAAAGTACCTCCACTTCTCAGTGGTCATTATCTTCGTCTTTTTTATATTAAAGTACATTGCTGCTTTCTCGCTTGCACGTTTTAGCCTTCTGATGTTATCCTTCAGTTTCTCCTTCTTTTCCGCCAGCAGTTTTGTGTTGTCCGCATACCTTAAATTGTTCACTATCCTTCCAGCTATCCTCACACCCTCCGCCTCATCATCAAAACCTGCCTCCCTCATTATCCTTTCTGCATATAGAATGAATAGGTACGGTGATAGTATACATCCCTGTCTGACTCCTTTCTTTATTCGAAAACTTGCCGTGTCGCCATGTTCTGTCCTGACCACCGCCACCTGATTGCTATACAGGTTCTTGAGGAGAGTAATCAGATGCATGGGTATGCCCATTTCACTCAGGGTCTTCCACAGCAGAGCATGATTAACGCAGTCAAATGCCTTACTGTAATCTATAAAACCTACCGTCTCTAATCATCGTCGTCGCCGCAGCCGCCTTCGAGGTCTATGCGTTTGATAGAGAAAGATATACACTGTGTCCGGAAATAAAGGGAACCCTTTTGTAAATAATGAAAATAATTAGTAAATGTGCTTCAATTTTCAAAATTTTAAAAGTGTTTTCATCCTGACATAATTATCAACAAACTTATAATTTATGAACGGCATCCGCAAAAAATATACGTCATAGTGACGTCGCTAAATTAGAAATTTAAACAAACTGTTAGAAAATGGCTTTCAGCCAAGAAGACAAAATTACCATAAGATTTTTACGGAAAAACAAACATTTCGGACACTTTGAACAAACCTTGTAGTATAATATCATTCAAGTATAAAAATAAAATTCAACCACAATGTATTATTGATAAATAACATTTCAAAATAATTGACATTTCTAAGGAAAATGTTAGGTGCCGTCCTTAACATTTGAATTCTGATGCAAATGACGCCATTGTGACGTCATTGATGGATACCCAAACTTTATATTTTCCCTAGTTTTAGGTAACTGTGTCAGGATTAAAACAGTTTTGGAATTTTTAAAATCGAAGCACATTTACTAATTATTTTCATTATTTACAAAAGGGTTTCCTTTATTTCCGGACACAGTTGTATATACATTTACAGTTACGTCTTCCGTTGGAGGACAGCGTCGCCTACCGAGGAGTAGAAGTGGCATATCCAAAATCCTAAGTACATTTTCGTCAGTGCATTTCGTCATCTGAGATTCTTATATGCGCACCTGCCACTGCGAATGGCCTGATTATTGGGTCGAGGGAACAGGGTCTCTTGTCATCGGCGATGAAATGACGAGGAGAGGAGGCGCCATTACGCCGAGCACCGGCTCCATCCGCCGCTGCTCACCGTCTCTAATCATCGTCGTCGCCGCAGCCGCCTTCGAGGTCTACGACCCTCGGTCGGGTCCGACCGAGGCCTACACATCCAGTTAGACCTATAGGCTTTTCATATGGACCAATTTGGTATCAGGCCTAGGCTTATTATATTGACCAATTTCGTGCTAGATCTGACCACAAGGATCTCGTCTCTGTGACCCGCTGAGGCAGGAAAATTGTTATTCGTCACCTGCTTTATTGCATATTAGCAGTCGCCGTCAGATATGCAGCTTAAATCTGTTGGCATCCAGCGGCGCTTCTAAGAAATTCCATTTGCACTTTGTGGGTCTCGTAACCGTATTGACATACGTATACATAAGCATATATATATATATATATATATATATATATATATATATATATATATATATATATATATATATATATATATATATAGTGTGTGTGTGTGTGTGCAAATGCGCATGTATGCATATACATAAACATAGGCGCATACACATTCTACGTGTATAGTTTGTGAAGTTGTATAATATACATGTACATATATATTTGCATATAAATACGAATACATAGGCCTATGTATATCCATGCAAATACATATACATTATGTATAAAAATACGAATATACTTATTGGCCTACATATGCATTTATGTTATGCAACATAACATAACGCAACCCAAAGTACCGTAAGCATAACATAAACATAAGCATAACATAGACATAGGCATAACATAAACATAAGCATAACATGAAACACAAACACAGAATAACATGGGTTTAAGTGGTCAGAAGATATTTAATCTGCGTAAACAATGTTAAAACAACAAATAAACACGTTTCCCTTGCGTTTTCAGAGCTCGACAGCGAATTGTACATTTTAACATAATATGTAAAAGAGACTTTAATATAGGCACGGGTCAAAGACCGACGACTGGAAGCCAGTTCAACTAACAGCGTGGTTGAACGACCTGTACTGCAGTTAATCCTCATGCCGCCCGTCGTGTTTAATCTTTCTCGTTATTCTTAATCAGTCTAAGACTTTCAGCTGGATTTCGCGTTATAGCTTCTTTAACCTAGATCTTTAACTGCTGCGTATGTTGATTTCTGCTTCTGAAGCCCAGTTTCTTGCAGGCCACGACGAACACTCTTAGAAGTCATGTTTAATATCAGCAAACACTAATCGAGTCTAGAACGCATTTTGTCTGAAAACAAGGCACCCTTACGACGACTTCAAGCGAGACAATCTATTGTAACTTTTCATAGGCCTACATAGTCCGACAAACGTAAGGTTAGTTAGATTCAGATCAGGTAAGATAATGCGTATGCATAATACTTCCTGAACATTTAAATATCAAATTTTAATATTCTTTCTGTATTGTTACCTATAGGGTGGGAATTGTCAAGGAGTTGGAGGGGTTAAACACCCTAGTATTTTTTAGAACCCCCACAGTTAAGTCTTCATTGCACACACCCAGGGGGTCGTTTCCAACCCTCTCAGGTGTCCTAGTGTGATTTAGCATAATTTGGCTCTGAGTCTCTGACAAAGAGAAAAAATTTCCATGGTGTATCATGTATACGTTTTTGAATTTTCTCAACAAAGGAATTGATTTTTATTCGAGTCTGACTTACAAAACTGCTAGCATTGAAATCAGCTGCTTTCAAATTTCGTTTACATCAGTTTGCAAAATAAGGATAAAATGTTCAATCCCTAAAATCTCTTTTCTACAACTACCACACAGATGTTACCGTGATATAATGTAACACAATGTATTCGTACTCATTATTACACGCCTCGATCAATGTTACTCGGTGAACCTTCAAAGCACAAATCAGACGTCAGAAAATCCGACAACCTTTCTTTGTAGATTACCTTTACGAGTAAGAAATTTCGAGTTTCTCACGACATCCCGAGATTCGCATCCCCGGATGTAAATTTGAAAGACAGACTCAACATGCACGCATGCCACTCGTGTCTGACGTTTAGTCAGGTAGTTCTGCTTCTTACCCAGACATTAGTACCAGTTGTTATCAAACATATTACGAGGAAAAAGCCTACTAGCCTTTCCTGGGCAGTAGGAAATCAGCATGGGGCGGGTCGCGGTCGTAATTAGACCGGGTTCAGCAAATGCCACGGATTGGCCAGAAGTCTCCCGGGTTGTTTTGTAATAGGTCAGAGAATTGGCAATATGTCTGGTCTACGTATATGAACCGAAAGAAATCGCGTGCAACCGAACGTGGAATGGAATACATGCGTCTAATATATATTCAGTGCATCGCGGAATATACCGTTTCGTGTCTTTTATTACTATAGCGGCAGACTGACGCTTTACATAAACAAATGTAGTGGGTAGTCGATATTTCAGAGAGAATGAGAGAGACAGTGCATGAGACACACACATCAAGACAGTGAAAGAGAGACAGAAAGAGAAAGACGGAGAGGGAGAGGGAGAGAGCGCTCCAGATAGACAGATGTAAACCATAGGGAAGCCATATATACGGAAAGAGACATGAGATATACACAGAAACTTATACACAGACAAGAGATAAAAGGAGAGACAGACCGAGAGACAGACAGAGAGAGACAGAGACAGAGAGAGGTGGGATGGATGAATGCAATCAGACAGAGATAATGGCGAAAAGAGAGACAAAGAATTACACATACAGTTAGACGGAGGTAGAGAGGTAGACGGACAGAGAACAGAAAACAACGACTCTACACTAAAACAACCAGACACAATTAAAAACAATTTTTAATTTACATATTCTAACTTTTAGAAGTTTCTCCTTTCCTTTCCAACTTTCGTAAGTTTATCCCTTCCATCCCAACTATCAATCAATCAATCAATCAATCAATCAATCAATCAATCAATCAATCAATCAATCAATCAATCAATCAATCAATCAATCAATCAATCAATCAATCAGTCAATCAGTCAATCAGTCAATCAGTCAATCAATCAATCAATCAATCAATCATATATAGAATAGAATAGAATATAGAATAGAATATTCTTTATTGGAACCATTATTGCAAGCCGCATTTTGGTGTACAGCAACTTGAACTTGTTTATACAGATTATATAATCTAATAATATATGTTAATGTCAGCTGCTAATATTTTGTCTCAGATATCCCTTTTTGTATTGTTTCTTTGCACAAACAGTCAGTCAATCAATCAATCAATATTCGTAACGACAAGCTGACACAGACGCAACGTAGAACAGACAGGCAACTAACTGGACGGACGTTTTACCATTCCATTCCAACTTTCGATGATTTATCTCTTCGAACGCTTATCCTTTCCATTTTTAATGTGCTGCTTTGTGCTTACGTCAATTCTTATGAAGCCTTTGATGTATTCTTTAACGGCACTCTGTAAATATCACATTGTCATGGAATTGAAATGAAGCCGAGTCATTTATTTAACGCTACTAATGAAATCTCATGTTTAATTGGAATATTATTAAAATCATAAAAGATTTATATGTTGAAGATTTTTAAGCGCGCAGTACAAATTATCGAGATACATTTGAATTAAAAGTGTAGTTTTATTAAGAAGAGATAGGACTATAGAGTTTAATAATGTTTGCTGTGCATGCTCAACTCCTATAGGTCTACTCTGTTCCAGTAAAGATTGATGCATTGATTGCGTGTCTGACTGGATAAATCAGAATGTGCAGGTTCACAACGGACAAATTTCTCAATAATCTCTTGGCACACAGCTGATCATCTGAAGCTAATTCCACTAATGCTTACCATCAGATTACATACAGTAGCGCTATACAAAGTCTATCAACTGAGCTAATTAAGTTTCCTTCGGTGCGTATGGTTTCGAAACGTTTTGCTCCTTTCGTACAGGAATCCAACGGAGAAATCTAACGTTACAAAGAAAATTAATACCGTGTGCACTAATTGCAAAGACTTCGGTCCTAATGAGAGCGTGTTTGTTGCTTCATTAGCAGAAATCACGCATCCATCGTTCACTGATAAACGCAACGTCTCATGGGCACTCCTCGTCTCCCTCAGCTGACCACCATCCATCTTCCGGTCCGCTTCTCATCAGGAACCATTGTCAGACCGATGTCTTCCTCCGTCTCGGATGACGTCAGCACATTAAGAAGACGGTACTGCTCCGGCGCATGCGCCTGAGATGCAGTTGCATTACCATAGCAACGGTTGCCTGACGATAGACATCAAGCGATCGTCGGAGAAGAGCGCCATCGATAAAATCCTCAACACTCACAAACCGGAAGTGCGCGACTTCCGGATGTACCTTGTCGCCTGTCCGAACAACGGATCCGAAAATTCGACGTCCATCTTTAGACCGACGACCCAACATATCGCTAATGGTGAGCTTCAAATTCGTAATCTGGAAACTAGAAAACTTTTATAGCGCTACTCTTGAAAGCCAATCGCAGGCAACCAGTTTATTATTCACGTGCATGCGTTGACATGGAAACATTTCCATGTGTCTTGTGATAACATGAAAGCCTTGTCATCCGAGGGAAACCTTTTCATCTCGATCAACAGAGGAAATCGGAAAACTATAAATAATCTGATGCCGGTCATTATTGGTCATTTGTGTGTAAGATTTTCCCTTCGCAGGTCTTATATAATTATTTATACGTATACGCCTAAATCCTGACAACGTATACAATCAAACTATAGGCGTGTGACATGTAAGCCCATATATATGACTATAATTTGTGCGTTAGCATTTAATATGTGTTGGTTACAGAACTGTAACTTCAGTAGGCCTATTGAGGTCCGTGCAGAGCTAAGTGAGAAGTGTAAGTATAGGCTAAGTGTATTCTTCAATAAACGCAAGCAAACGCACAGCGCTTTACATACAAAATTACCCAAGGAAAAAGAAAATAGAACAATGATTTATTAATAATAGCCTAACATTAGGACATAAAAGATTGTCGCAGATACCGAAATGTACAGCAACCTAGCGAGGAAACCTCGTCGAATAAGAGAAGGTCATGGAGGAGTAACTGGGGTTTTCAAGAATGCTGCTAAAGGGGTCGCGATAAGCTTTATTGCAGAGTTCCTCAAAAGGGGCAAACGAGGGAGGGAAGTAGCCAAGGCGTACCAACTTACGAAGAATTGCGCCAAGATGTTCGAGTTCTTGCTTGCTACTAAGTTGTTAGTAAAGCCCCAGTATACCTGAAAACATTAGGGCCTATATAGCATACGGTTGACAGTAGCGGCGCGTATCACGTCATGGAGCCTGGCACCCGAGAACCCATGCAATATCGAGATACGATGAGCGTAAGAGCGTAGTAGAGGGTTTTCTGCGCTCAGTCTTTGGACATAGGGAGAAAATCCACTTATCAGTTATCTCAGTGCCTAGTCGTTTTAAGGACGAGACCCTAGAGATACCACGTATGGGGTGGTGGACTGGAACTGTGTGTTACAAAGCCAACGGTCTCAGAATTCGATATATGAATTATATAGCCTATATACCAACGGTACAGGATTTCATACATCTTATGTAATAGGAAACACCATGCTATACGCCAATGACACAGTATTACATACAATGTCATGCATCTTATATATACATATAATTATATATATACTTATATATCAGTGGCACAGCATTTTACATATGCCTTATATATACATTCATACATACATACATACATACACACATACACGCACATATACAATAGGAAGCATAGGCCTACATACATATATATATAAATGGGAAACAAATACACACATATATATACAAAAGGAAACATCTTGTTATTTTTTATTTATTCCGGATATTTCTATAGCGCCTCTCGAAGTCAACTACTACTCAGAGGCGCTCCCGACTACAGCATTTGATACTGTGCCGGAATTTTCACGCCGAAGCGCCACGAGCAACTACGAGTGAACGACTTGCCCAAGGTCCGTACGCAGCGGCTAGGGTGGGATTCGAACCTGCAACCCTCCGGTCACAAGGCGCCGTTTATATATAAACACCAATGACAGCCCTGCACAGTGCATATACAGGGTGGTAATTGTCAGAGGTTGGGGGTTCAACCTCCTAGTCTTTCTTAGGACCCCCACAGTTAAGTCTTCATTGCACACCTCAGGGGAAGTTTCCACCCCTCAGTTGTGCCAGTGTGATTTAGCATTATTTGACTCTGATTCCATGGTGTATCATGTAGGGGCCTATGCATTTTTGAATTTTCTCAGCAATGGAATTGATTTTGATTCGAGTCTGACTTGCAAAACCGCTAGCGTTGAAATCAGCTGCTTTCAAATTTCGTTGACATCAGTTTGCAAAATGCAGATATAATGTTCAGTCTTTCTATCCCACACTGTGCATATATATATATATATATATATATATATATATATATATATCAGATCACACACACACACACAAACACACACATATATATATAATAATATAAGGGCAGAAATTCTGTAATGTGTCATTGGTGAGTGTGTGTTGATGTATACGATGATGTTGTGTCAGTCCCCAGGTGTTTCTATGTGTGATCAGCAAGGCTTCGTTATCAACTGTTGGTCGTTTCTCTTTCTGATTAAGATTTCATTTCATCTCCTCTTCCAATTATCCCTCAGGCGACTTCGAATACACATCGTCGCCATCAGCAACATCCTCATCCTCATCGGCATCCAAAGCAGCACCAGCAGCCTAATGATGCATGCCTGCAGACGCCACGGAATTTGTAGAGCGCCGTTAAGTGACGCCTGCAGACGCAACTCCGTGTTCCAATGGAATGCACCACTTATACCAAAAGCAGTATTGATGTGCATACGGATCGTTAGCATTGATGATCGATCTCTCGCTATATATATTGACACCAGATTTACAATTCCTAATTAGTAGCCTAATGAGACAGTTTTACTAATTAGTGGTCTATACTGGTCTTAGATTTTGCATATGTTAGCACGCCAAACCATTACTGGTTTTGATTAGCTTGCTTATCGTTGCTTAATTAATTACTCAGGCTAATTAGTTTCTTGATGCTCCTAGGTTGCATATTTTAAGTTACCGAGATATTGTAGGCCTATTGCTATGCAACCACATCACATCACATGAATTCACATGACAACGCATTACGTCACATAGCATCACACTACGTCACATAATTTCCACATTACATGAACTTGCATCACGATTCATCCGTTTCTGTAAAATTTGGCACCTTACATTAGCGACTGTTGGAAATGGTGGAGCACGAAGGCGACAAAATTTAATGTCGGGATCTGGACTGATTCGTAACTTCCATCTCTCCCCTTCGTTTCCGCTGCGACACAGAACTGCTATGGCATACAGTAAATACGTGTATATAAAATGCAAAAATGGGGCTCGTTGTTAGGTAAGGTAAGGTAAGATCCTATTCATATGGTAAGATATAAGATCATATTCATGTGGTAGGGCAAGGTCATATTCATATGATGAGGTAAGATCATATTCATATACATGGTAGGCCTAACGTAAGATCCATATGGTAGGGTAAGATCATATTAATATGGTAAAGTAAGGTCATATTCATATGGTAAGGTAAAATCATATTCATGTGGTAAGTTAAGATCCGTATGGTAAGATAATATCATATTCATATTGTAACGTAAGATCATATTCATATTATGGCAACGTAAGATCCATGTGTAGGGTAAGATCATAGTCATGTGGTAAGGTAAGATCATATTCGTATGGTAAGGTAATATCATATTCAGTCGGCAGATGGGTTGTGTGAATCGCTAGGATTAGACCATCATCTGTGTTTCTTCGACCTAAGATACAGAAGTATCTTTGAGATAATATGTCATTTAAATGATTCGACAAAACTGATGCAAGTTGTATCGTTTTACAGTGTGTAAGTGTGTGTGGGTATGCGCGTATAAATCATCACAGCATATATTATTCAACTTCAAATTTATATAGCGCCGTAGAGATTCTCAGAATCTCTCTAAAGCCACATCGGCACATCTGTTATTCGAGCGGCACAACATCAACCACCCCCCCCCCTACGCCCCACCCCCCCATCGCACATAAGTCAGGCCTATTCGGTCGAAGCTCAGAACAACAGATGTGGCTTCATCTTTAAATCATGACCAGGCGTTTAACGTCCTTATAAACACTAACAGTCCCATGCATGCAGCTGAGAGTCGAAACCTCTCACTTCGCGTTGAAAGGCGAACGTCTAACCAATCAGCAACTCTCTTACAAATATAGGAGTCAAAGGTCAAGGGTTAGATGCATGTAAGAGGGCCTCTATAGCAACTCATCAGCAGCCGGGTTCCGTGGTTTATAGGATCTTTTGGCTCGAGCGCAGACACGACTTCAGCAATCCAACGTCACCTTTGGCCCTTTTAAATTGCGAGGTAACTCTTTTAGCGATTAAGAATAAATGGAGGCCAGAGTTAACCGAAGTGGGCCAAATATTATTTTGTCTTCTGTGTGTGCTACAAATGATGAGGCAATTATATATATATATATATATATATATATATATATATATATATATATATATATATATATATATATATATATATATAATATTCGTTGCTTCCTGTTGTATCGACCAGTGAGACTTGGGCGTGGCGATGCATGTGCGAAGGGTTAATCGACGCTCAATATCAGATTATCTATACTGTCAACACCTGCTTCAAAATCATGACAATCGATAAAGATAAATCAGAATCCTGCCGATCCTTCTCCGCATCCCTCCCTGCCCCACTATCCCTGCCTCTCTTCATCACTGTCTCCCTGCCTCTCTGCCTCCCTGCCTTCCTTGCTGCTTATCTCTCCACCTCTCCACCTCTCTGCCTCCCTACCTTCCTGAGCTTCCTCCCTGCCTTCCTCCCTCCCTTTCTCTGCCTCGCTGCCCCTCTGCTTCTCTTCCTCCCTGCCTCTCTGCCTCCCTGCCTCCCTGCCTCACCCCTCCATCTGTCAATCTTTTCAGTGAAGGTCTCCATCGAGACACAGATTTTTGTCGAACAAACTTGCGTCAAGTGGTGTCAGTTTATATCAGACATTAATTTATGTAGCGCTTCTATGTTAGAGATAAATGTTCATCTTTTAGTTTCGGAGTTGTGGAGGAAATGTTAGTTCTGACTGAAGAAAAACATTATTACAATAGGCTATATGACATACAATATTACAAATCAATCAACAATGCATGCATACATAGTACATACATACGTACATACATACATACATACATACATACATACATACATAAATACATACATACATACATACATACATACATACATACATACATACATACATACATACATACATACATACATACATACATGCATACATACATACATGCATGCATACATACATACATATTATTATTATTATTATTATTATTATTATTATTATTATTATTATTATTATTATTATTATTATTATTATTATTAAGATTTTATATAGCACCCCTTCAAGGTACTTTACTCAGGAGCGCTCCCAGTCCAACCACGGTTACAAAGAAAAATCTATTAATTAGTAAAGAACACAGGAAAGTGACCCATAGGGACCAGGCGAAGTGCTACAGGGAGTGCCTGGGAGTTCATCCCAAATCACGAGGCCAGCCACCGAAAAAGAACGACGTTGTACGGTAGCTGTCTGCCAGCGAGGGACCAAGAGTTCAGCTTGGTCAGCCGATCGAAGAGCGGATCGCCGCTGGACTCCCTCCCGAGGTGGGGCAGCAAAGCTACAGCAAGCACAGATGTGCAAGGCCAATATACATGGATAATAAATATGTATGCGCTGTCTGTGTCAAGAGGTTCTTACTCTTGGAAGGCATTTTACAAATATGCATGCACACAGTCATGACACAGAAGTGGCTGTTCATGTTAGACTGAAGTGTCTGATCGATGTAGTAATAAGACCCGACGACTTTCTAATGAACGTAAACATCGCAGTGTCATTTCGATCACACAGCATGAGTTTAAGAGAAACGAAGTGGCTGGGTGCACGGATTGGCAGAATGAACGCAACGCTATCTGCAGGAGCTCTGAAGAGGGAACCTGACTCCCACTGGTCTACGCTATCCATCGCTAATGATGGCATCCAGTTTCACAGGTAGATCTTCGTTTCCGTCCGAACTCTTTCTCCAGTTACTGCCAACCACAACACGCACCCTATGAACCAAACATTTGATATGTACATATGTATGTACAGTGTTTTAGTTGTCCAAAAACAACTGGGGGGGTCAAAAATTTGCAGATTACCAAATCACATAATCACATAGACCAAATACCAGTTTTTTGTAGTAAAGTAACCCCCCCAACATATTTTCAGTTACTTAGCTGAGGGGGTTAGAAAGAGAACTAGGGGGGTTGAACCCCCCCAACCCCCCGACAACTAAAACACTGTGTATGTATATAATTATGTATGTTATTTATTTATTCTACATGTATGTATGTATATACGTATGCATGTACTATGTATATATGTATGAACTATTTATATATGTATGTGTGTATATTATTTATTTATTATTATACATGTATGTATCATGTATGTTTGTGTACACACACACACACACACACACACACACACACACACACACACACACACACACACACACACACATATATATATATGCGTATGTATGTATGTACTGTGGGTATATGTATGTAAGTATGTATATATTTATGTATATATTGTATGTATGTATGCATTTATGTATGCATGTACCATGTATATATGTATGTACTTTGTACTATGTATATATGTATGTATGTATTGTATGTATGTATGTATGCATGTACTATGTATATATGTATGCATCATGTATATGTATGTATGTATGTATGTATGTATGTATGTATGTATGTATGTATGTATGTATGTATGTATGTATGTATGTATGTATGTATGTATGTATTTATTAATTTATGTATGTCCTTTATGTATGTATCTAAACATTTCTATACTTTTATATAGCGCATTTAAACACCTCGCTGGAACATGACTGTCAGCGTTTGCAAAAAATTCACACACGGTGCAGACGAAACTCATGCGCAGTTCAAACAAATATTCCTCAGAGGCGACGGTGGATATTGATAATTGAGAATCGAGAGCGCTGTAATAGCCATGTAACATTATACATAATTATAATTATGTATAATATTACATATTACAATTATGGATTCCCCTTGTAATTCTGCCTTTTGCTTATTAGCCTACTATTAACTTTCATCGCACGAGTGTTACACGCCATGAACTTGAAGAAAAAAACTCGCATTAAATATGACTCTATAGTACTTACGCCAAGTTCATCAGCGCACTTATGTAGACCAGCTCAAATATGTTTAATATTATGATCGTTCATGCATATGCTTCTGCTTATTGGCGTAGATGTAGAGCGTGCATGCATAGCTCTGTCATTTGCAGTTATCTATTTTGTGTGTATAACATATTATGTCTGATTTGTGTGTAACTCAGGTGCGGCGATCTAAGGGGGGGGGAGCGAGTGTGACACGTGCTTCCACCTTTAACAGTGAGGAGACAGTATACAGTTGTTCCTTCAGATTTTTAAAGATACTGTTTGATTGCTATTTTTGTTAAATAACTACCAAGTGGAAACTTGAACACTGAGACGAGGCAGTTGACATGTCAACACGTTGCCACCAACAACTGACAAAAATGTTTTGTTTATTATTCTATTTATATTGTTTCGCACTATAGCAAATTATTTTCTCAAATCATTTGATGAAAATATATATCTGCATGCCGTTAAAAAGTGTCTGCCCCTTGCTTTTTAACGCATTTTTCGTGCACAGTCAAAGTTTTCGGGCGTGAGTTGACCCAGTTTAAAAGTGCCCCCATCTGTCAAATTGGTGTAACTTGTACGTGTGACTTGTGAAGGATCTCAACAGACTAATTCGTTGAAAAATGACCGGGGTCTAGGCCATATGATCGCTACATTAAGACCTCTGTACATTTACATTTGTATGTGACTTGCGTGTGGCATGTGCGTGGATGTCAGGGCTCGTGACATAATTCGTGTTTCCTTCCTGCAGTTGGGCTATGAATACAGATGGGCATCAAGGCCTTTGCGCACTGGAAAGAGACGGTGGCTTAATGGGAGAGAAATTCAGGAAAATCCTTCGACAATTCGTCTTCGTGTATGCGATAGGTTTCGTTGTAATCAGCGTCGTCGAGTCTGCACGCAAGCAGTTGCAGCAGCAGCTGGTGGTCTGGATGGGCTCCGTCGAAGGCATCATCACCCGTCAGTGGCTCGGTCGGTCGGTCGACTAACGGTCGACATAATACTGCGTGTGTCTCGAGTACTCTACGTTTAGCTCCTGTCATGCAGGGGGATGGTTTCTCCTCTCTTCCGAAGAATAATCGAACATCTCTTGTATATATATATATATATATATATACATATATATATGTATATATATACATATTTATGAATTGGATGAATATATGTGTGTGAATTAGTTATACATATATATATCTATATATGTGTGAGTGGCATATATACCGGTCTATTTATCCATGCGAGAGTTGCGTGTTTGGCAAGTGACAATGTACGAATTACGTGAACACGATAAAAACATTATTCTAGAACAATGGTTTAGATGTAGACCGTATACCTGTCTACCTGTCTCTTTCGTCTCAGATTGCAATCCTTCGTGCTCCTCGTCATTTATTCATCCATTAGTTCATTGATTAATTTTTTACTAACTGTTTCTATCTACCTGTATATGTCTATCAAAGTTCCCGTACCTGGATTCATTAATTCATTCATAGAATTTATATAGCGCCCCTCGTAGGAATCTGATCAGAATCACGCCAAGCCCAACTGCGGCGGAAGAGAACAGTTGTCAAGTGTTTCCTGTAGAAAGGAATCCACGCTATAAGACAACGCACAGGTGTAACGGGCGGCTATTCATGGTGAATGGTCCATGCAGCCTAAGATCGGCCTTCCTCCCTAAAGCCCCATGCTGCATTGTCGAAGTGCGTGCAGAAGGCACTATAGTTCACCAAGAGCAACGGAACGAAGGATTTCTACGGCCTGTTATAAAACCTGAAATGGGGCAACAGAACTAGCTCCGATCACTAAAGGGACTCCCCAACTGGCATCACAAAACAAGATCAAATCTTGAATTCAGTATATACGTTTGGAAATAAGCAGCCAATGAAATACGCAACTCACATAGGCTAGGCTAATGCGAAGCACTGTCATGCATACTCATTTTGTCCAGAAAGCAAGAGAGATCATAAACAGAAGAGAAGATCCACCACAAAGCTCCACGCCAGAGACATGTATACTAGAACGAGTATCCTGTCTGAAGAGAAAATGAAGAAAGGAGATCCCGCTTGCCCGAGAGAGTCAGCCATTAGTATGCAGTAGGTGTGAGCAATTTCATTGTCTCTATATATATAGCCTTCACTGTCACATAAGACGGTGAGCGACCAGCCCAATCTCTCGTTCTCTGATCTCTCCATGGCGCTGACATGTACGGTCACTGTACTTATTATAATCGAGTTCGGTGGAAAGTGCATGCAACTATAGAGCTGAAATATCGAAACAAATTTCTGTCCTGGCTATAATTTGAACCACAACCTTTCGACTGACAGTTCAGCGCGCTGATTTTCCCTGCATGGTCCTATACTAGAGTTGAATCGAACGTAGAGGATTTGGTCCAATGACAAGCAGAACACCAGCTTATCCTTCAACTGCCATGTCAGCTGACAATCAGTGCCTCATCTTCTGGCAGAAGCCAACTCGACTAATGAGTGTCAGTCATACAACGAAGAAGATACATTGGGATAACAAGGATGAGGAACAGAAGAACTACATTGGAAGCAGCAAGAGTAAGACGAAGAGGAGGAGGAGGAGGAGGAGGAGGAGGAGGAGGACGAGGAGGAGGAGGAGGAGGAGGAGGACACGAAGGAAGAGGAGTGATATATCACGAAGCTCGAGCAAAACACTTTGTCTTATATGTAGGAAAAGGCACGTTACAGGACAAAGGCGATGAGCAGGTTGGTTTTACGACGAGGTGTAATTAGTTATATTAACTTGCGCTTCGTAAATCTTGTTCTAATAGTAATTATACTACTAATAAAAAATGACGATGATGCTTTGCTTGCCTCTCTTTCTCTCATCAACACGGTCATCGTTTTCGTCTCCTTTTCAAGCACAGACGAAAATGGTGCACGTGAATTATGCTGAAACTAACCATGTGTATCCTGTGTCCAACTCTATATGCTGTAGCAAATCCCTTGTCAGAAATTGTTAACTGCTCACAGTGCATTGCGTTGTACGATTAAGGCTACGAAATAAAGGCAATTTGATGGAGCATAGGGAGAACACGAAACGACAGTTGGGCGACTGCAGCGGTGAAATGAATGACGAATATACACGAATGCGACAGTCATAGACATGAAATCCGAAATGCGAATCAGTGGTGCTCAGTTTTCATTTATCATTCAACACTTTACCTTTCGTCTCACAGTTAATTCGCTGATGAATTACACTGGTGCATCAATAAAACGCAGACATTATTAAGTTATACCTGTGTGTCGACATACAAACGTATATAAAAGCACACACACAAACACACACACACATATAGGCCTACACACACACACACACACACACACACACACACACACACACACACAAACACACACACATATAAGCCTACACACACATACACACACACATGCACACACATACACATATATTAACGGGCTACATACATGTGGTATGCATAAAGGAAGCAATATATAATAATTAGTTACTTATAATTATCCAGAAAGGACAACATGTAAGATAGATGGGCTCCTTTTAGATTAGATCCATAAATACATTCTTTATTGCAGTATAATAATTATAATAAAGGTAATGAAAAGCGTAAGATAAATCCGTTTGAACGCAGGTGAATGGTTCTTGCACGAGAACATTATTTTGGCAAAAGAACTATGGGTAGCCTACAGGTACTGTATATAGATACGGATAAATCATCTCTTTCTATTAATCGCGTATATATAGGCCTAAGACAATTTATAATTAATTTAAAATAATATCACGTGCCATGCAGCTTATTCGTCGCAAAACAACTGAATGATCGATCAATGCATCTTGTTTGTTCCGTGTCAGCATGAGTTAGACACGAAATGTGGGTCTAAAACGCACGAAGGTCCCTGTAGCTGGACCGATCATAATATTTGCATCAACTCTAAGTATTGGCTTTGAGATAAGTCCTTTTTATCCCCAGCGCTGCGCATGAGGATTTTGTCTGGAAGTTAACAGTGGCAAAAAACACACCAAGAGAATAGGTCTGGCTTCATTTTGCCATGTGGTATACGACATATTCTGATGGTTAGTGTTCTAGACTGACGATCTGTATTGTTCGGAGGTTCAAATGCCAGCCAGTAGGCCCTATAAATTTCCCCATGTAGTCGTAAAATGAGAAAATTGACCACACGCAGCAGTTGCTGGGAAGATATGGGATGCAGCAAGAAGGAAGGCTAGCCTACTGCAGGGCAACCGCCATCATATGCCGAGGCCAAGGAAATGAAGTCGGGAACACCTTATACCAGTGGATGCCACTCGGGATGAGACTTATAAGAACTGCGTTTGGTTATTTATTCAGTCATGTGAAAGAAATTAGGTCACAGTGACCGTGTGGCATATGAACGCATCAGTACCTATACACAATTGATTAGATCCTTTAGATAGTCACACATTCACGCACATACATATACACACACATACACACATACACATAAACACATTCACACACAGACACACATTCACACACATACACACGCATTCACGCACATACACATACACACACATACACACACATACACACACATTCACACACACTTACACACACATACGCATACACACATACACATATTATACATACTACACATACACGCATACATACACGCAGACACACCTACAAACACTGGGGCTACATAATGTGTATATAGGAAGTAATATATATTACAATACTTATTCACATGTAATTATACATCGAGGAAGTTAGCTATGCAAAATTAATACACATCTCTCCGTGGACAACATGGAAGATATATTAATCTTCATATAATATATTAATCATGCGCTATATTAATGAATATATTCATCATGCACTATATTAAGTGTCCTAAATACATATATTATATACTAGAGTATTTCCCCGTCATATT